>PVHT020000034.1:4892638-4935014 GCA_004024745.2 Catagonus wagneri
CTTTAGGCCTTGTCAGTTCTTCCCTCTCTAGCTGCTTTAGATGTAAAGTTAGACTGTTTATTTGAGCTTTTTCTTGTTTCCTGAGGTAGGCTTGTATTGCTATAAACTTTCCTCTTAGAACTGCTTTTGCTGCATCCCAGAGGTTTTGGAGTGTCGTGTCTTTGTTGTCATTTGCTTCTAGGTATTTTTTAATTTCCTCTTTGATTTCTTCAGTGATCCATTGGTTATTTAGTAGCATGTTGTTTAGTCTCCACGTATTTGTATTTTTGGCCATTTTTTTCTTGTTGTTGATTTCCAGTCGTATAGCATTGTGGTCAGAAAAGATGCTTGAAATGATTTCGGTTTTCTTAAACTTACTGAGGGCTTGATTTGTAACCCAGAATGTGATCAATCTTAGAGAATGTTCCATGCGCACTTGAGAAGAATGTGTATTCTGTTGCTTTTGGATGGAATGTCCTATAAATATCTATTAAATCCATCTGATCTAATGCTTCATTCAGGGCCTGTGTTTCCTTATTGATTTTATCCCTGGATGACCTGTCCATTGCTGTAAGTGGGGTGTTAAAGTCCCCCACTATGATGGTGTTATTGTTGATTTCTCCTTTTACGGTTGTTAGCAGTTGCCTTATATATTGTGGTGATCCTACGTTGGGTGCATAGATATTTAAAATGGTTATATCTTCCTCTTGGACTGATCCTTTGATCATTATGTAGTGCCCTTCTTTGTCTCTTAAAATGTTCTTCATTTTGAAGTCTATTTTGTCTGATAGGAGTATTGCTACTCTGGCTTTCTTTTGATGCCCGTTTGCATGGAATATTTTCTTCCATCCTCTCACTTTCAATTTGTATGTGTCTCTAGAAGTGAAATGGGTCTCTTGAAGACAGCATATATATGGGTCTTGTTTTTGTATCCATTTGGCTAGTCTATGTCTTTTGGCTGGGGCATTCAGTCCATTAACATTTAAGGTAATTATTGATAGATATGTCCTTATTGACATCTTATTAACTGTTTGGGGTTTTTGTTGCTCTTTTTTCCTTCCCTTATTCTCTTGTTGTCTCCTCTCACAAGATGGCTATCTTTAATGTTGTATTTGAGTTGACTTTTCTTATTTGTTTGTGTATCAATTGTAGATTTTTGGTTTGTGGTTACCCTGAAGTTTTGATATAGAAGTCTATTTACAAATGAGATTGTTTAAGTTGTTGGTTTCTTAATTGCACGTGCTTCTCCAGTGACCTGCATTTGTGCTCTCTTCTCACGATTACTGTTTTTGGTAGCATAATTGCGCCTGGATGATTTAGTATCTTTACTGTATATATGTCTTCATTGTTGGACCTTCTCATTTGTGGTGTATTTGTTTCTGGTTGTGGCCTTTTCTTTTCTGCCTAGAGAAGTTCCTTTAGGATTTGTTGTAAAGCTGGTTTAGTGTTGTAGAACTCTCTTAGCTTTTGCTTCTCTGTAAAGGTTTTGATCACTCCTTCAAATCTGAATGAGAGCCTTGCTGGATAAAGTAATCTTGCTTGGAAGTTTTTCCCTTTCATCACATTTAGTATATCATGTCACTCCCTTCTGGCCTGCAGAGTTTCAGATGAAAAATCTGCTGATAACCTTATCAGGGTTCCCTTGTATGTCATTTGTTTCTTTTCCCTAGCTGCTTTCAATATTTCCTCTTTGTCTTTAATTTTGGTCATTTTGATTAATATGTGTCTGGGGGTGTTCCTCCTTGGGTTTATTTTATATGGTACTCGTTGTGCTTCCTGGATTTGAGTGAGTGGTTCCTTTCCCATGTTAGGAAAGTTTTCGGCTATAATCTCCTCGAATATTTTTCTGTCCCCTTCTCTCTCTCTTCTCCCTCTGGCACCCCTATAGTACGGATGTTGTTGCATTTAACATTATCCCAGAGTTCTCTGAGACTCTGCTCATTTCCTTTCAATCTTTTATCTCTTTTCTCTTCTGCATTAGTGATTTTCACTAATCTGTCCTCGACCTCACTGATTCATTCTTCTGCCTCCTGTATTCTACTGTTGGCTGCTTCTAAGGAATTTTTTATTTCAGCTATTGTATTTTGCATCTCTTCTTGTCTAATTTTTACATCTTGTATTTCTTTGCTCAGTGTTTCCTGTAAATGATCAATCTTTGCCTCCAGTTTATTTCCAATATCTTTCATCATCTTCAGCATCAACAGTCTAAAGTCTCTTTCTGGGAGGCTGATAATCTCCTCATCACTGAGCTGTTTTTCTGGGGTTAGATTCCTCTTGGATCCTTTGGGGAAAGGTGAAAAAGTCTGGAAACTCTCACTGAGGCATTCTTTTTCATTATGGATCTCCATTTCATTGATTAAAGAAGAGGGTAAAAAAGATGTCTTATGCTACCATGTGCTGATGTCACTTTCTAACTTACAATCTTAGAGAATTTCCCTTTACTAACTGGTGTGGAATTTTTTTCAGTGTTTTCCAAGTATTTCTCTTGTACAGGGAGTACTACCTGAGAACCAGCACTTCTGCTCCCACCAATTATATGCTAAAAATATCAGATAAACTGATAAGATGTGTAGAATAAGTTGCTGTCTTTGGAAAAATTCACTAAAAATGAGTGACCAAAAATTTGATATCAAATTACATTTGGACAAGATTATAGTAAAAGTCTGAGGAAAAGCTAACTTTAAAATATTAAGACAATGCACTGAGCTTGCAGGTAAGTCTTAAGTTCTTTTACTTGCTAAGTTATAAGAATACATTTTTAATACTAACCTGTTAAATACAGTCATTTTTAACACAAGTTCGTTCCTACACATTGCCAGGTTTGATTTGTTTTTATGTTGTTTAGTATGTTGTCCTTACGTTCATGAGTAAGAATAGCCTACCATTTTCCTTGCTTGTATTGGCCTTGTTTTATTAAGATTATACTAGCTCCATGAAATCAATCAGGGACACAACCTCTATCTGTCCTCTGGAACAACAAAGTTTGAACAACAAAATGAGGATGATCTTCTGGGTTATTTAGTAGAACTTTTCTGTAAAGTTCTGTACATTTTTTTTGTTTTAAACATTAAGTTTAAATCTGTGGTAATCTGGTGTTTCAGTATTCATTTGCTGAAAAATATCTATTTTGTTCAAATTGTGAAATGATATTTTAGCCAAGTAAGCAGTTCTGGGTTATTTTCTTTCAGCAACTTGAAGATTTTATTGTGCAATTTTTAACCTTTTACTTGCAGTTGAGAAATTTGTTCTTGGTGTAAACCTTCAAGAGACTAAAATCATCTAGTTGGTTTTTTGTGATTATTTTTTTCCATACATTTTGTTTAAAATCTCCTCTTGGTCTTTGGTGCTCTGAGGTTATACCATGTAATGTTTAGATCGGGATTTCTTTTTACTTATTTATTCCCTCTTTGGAAATCATTGCTTTCTGAAACTTAAGGGTTTTTTTTGTTTTTTTATTTTGATTTTTGTTTGTTTGTTTGTTTTGTCTTTTTAGGGCCACACCTGCGGTATATGGAAGTTCCCAGGCTAAGGGTACAATCAGAGCTGCAGCTGCCAGCTTACACACCACAGCCACAGTAACACAGGATCTGAGTCACGTCTGTGATCCCACACCACAGCTCAGAGCAACACCAGATCCTTAACTCACAGAGCAAGGCCAGGGATTGAATCTGCATCCTCATTGATACTGGCGGGTTTGTTACCACTTAGCCATGATGGGAACTCCAAGTTTTAATATCTTTCTTAGATTTTAGAAAAATTCGGCCATTGAATTTTCAAGTAATTAACATCTCAACCATTTTCCTTTTTCTCTTCTTTCATATTTTCCATCTTTTTCCCTCTGTGCTACATTCTTTAGATCTGTGTTCCATTCCACCAGTTCTTTCCATCGTGTCTAATCTGATTAATCCATTGTATTAGTTTCCTGTTGCTGCTGTAACAAATTTCAAATTTAAACCTAATGTTTAAAACAACAAAAATGTATGGCCTTATACATTTCTATAGTTCAGGATTTCTAAATGGGTTTCTGAGATAAAATCAGAGGTTGTATTCCTTTCTGCAAGCTCTAGAGAAGTCTTTTTCTTTGTCCTTCCCAGCTTCTAGAAATTGTTCACATTTCTTGGGTCATGTCTTGCTTCCTCCAGTTTGAAAAATCACACCTATCACTCTGACATTGACTGTTTTGCCTCCCTCTTCCATTTTTAAGGAGCCAAGTGATTATATTTGGCCCATCCAGATAATCCAGTATTAGTCTCTCTATATTAAGGGTGCCTGATTAGAAAATTTAATTCCATCTCAAACCTTAATTCCTGTTGTCATGTAATGTAACATAAGCACAGTTTCCAGAGATTGGGTGTGGACATCTTTGGGGGACCATTATTCTATCCATCCTTTGATTTAATTTTGATGATTTTATATCACATTTCTAAAAGTTTATTTCACTGATTTTCTAGTCTGCCTGGTCATTTATTATACTCTCTCATTTCCTGTTCATATTTTCAGTCCACTCCTATTTCTACAAGTGTTGTATAAATATGCTTTTAATATTTTGTATCTGATAATTACAATATAAAGCCTTCAGAATTTCATTCTGCAACTTTTTTACTCCTGAGCTTTCAAGGTAAGAAGAATTATGGAAGAATGCAAAAGGTGACTTGGGAAGCTTACAAGAAGGGTATTTGATACATTCTTGAAGGTTAGGGGATAATTCCCAGAAGAATGATAACTAAAATAGTAAGGTTGGATGAATTAATACCCTTAAGAAAGGAGTTAGGCGGAGTTCCCGTCATGGCTCAGTGGTTAGCAAATCCGACTAGGAACCATGAGGTTGCAGGTTTGATCACTGGCCTTGCTCAGTGGGTTAAGGATCCGGTGTTGCCGTGAGCTGTGGTGTAGGTTGCAGACGCGGCTCGGATCTCACGTTTCTGTGGCTGTGGTGAAGGCCGGCAGCTACAGCTCCTGTTAGACCCCTAGCCTGGGAACCTCCATATGCTGTGGTTGAGGCCCAAATAAGGCAAAAAGACAAAAAAAAAAAAAAAAGGAGTTAGGTATGTCGAGAGAAAATGGTATAGACAGACACAGAACCTTAAAACAGAAAGGTGAATGCAGTGAGCTAGGAGTGTTTTGGTGTTGCTGATACAAACGAAAAAAAAAAAAAAGACATAGCTGAAAGGAAATAAAGCTAGAATGATTGATTGATGGACTCTAAGCCAGAATGAATTTTTTTTTTATTAAAGTATAGATGAGTTACAATGCTGTGTTAATTTTGGCTATACAGAAAAGTGATTCAGTTATACATAAGCATTAGTTCTCTTTATATTATTTTCCATTATGGTTTATGACAAGATGCTGAATATAGTTCCCTGTGCTGTACAGTAGGACGTTGCTGTTTATCTGTTTTATATATAACGGTTTGCCTCTGCTAACTCCCAACTCCCAGTCTATCCCTTCCTCAAGTACTATCCCCCTTGGCAACCACAAGTCTGCTCTCTGTGTCTGTGTGTCTGTTTCATAAATAAGTTACTAGTGTTATATTTTAGATTCCATATATAAATGACATCATATGGCATTTATCCTTCTCTTTCTGTGAGTCAGAGTGAATTGAGGTAATTCTGTGACCCCGTCAGTAATGAGTCACTGAAAATTTTAAGCAAAGAATGATATGATCATATTTGGAGTCCTAAATGTGTAATTCTGCAAATTTTTTGTTTGTTTGCTTTATGCAATCTGATAATCTTAGTCTTTTAACTGGCAATTTAGTCCAGTTTATACTTACTGATTAATTATATACTGATTTGCTTCTGTTGTGTATTTTTTATATCAATCTGTGTTAGTTTTCTCCCTCTTTACCTGATTTGTTTGTTTAGGGTTGTTAAATTGTTATTTATGGGAGTTCCTGTCATGGCGCAGCTGTTAATGAATCTGACTAGGAACCATGAGGTTGTGGGTTCGATCCCTGGCCTTGCTCAGTGGGTTAACAATCCGGCATTGCCGTGAGCTGTGGTGTAGGTCACAGACGCAGCTCAGATCTGGCGTTGCTATGGCTGCAGCGTAGGCTGGTGGCTACAGCTCTGATTAGACCCCTAGCCTGGGAACCTCCATATGCCGCGGGTGTGGCCCTAAAATGACAAAAGACAAAAAAAAAGCCCGTTATTTATATGTTCCCTCTAAAAAGGGAGACCACTTCTTGGTTTCATCTCTGCCATACCCTCCATTCTCAACTGCTACATATATGCAAGAAGACAGTGTGGTACTATTCAAGACCTTTGAAATGAATTTCGTATTTAGCCAAAAAGTCATTCAAATGTGTATGAATAATAAAAAGGTTGTCAGACATTCTAAGTTCCTCAAGTAGTATGAAGGAATGAGATATGTTAGCAAGGTAGTATGCTGTCCACTCAGCAGCTGCTGGCTTCATTCCTCTTATTTGAATAATTCCTCCAAAAGTGTATTTAAAATGGGCCTTTTTGTGCTAAACCTTCTGAGACTTCTGGAGATTTTACCATAGTGTGTCTAGATGTGTGACTTCTTCTATTTAATACTCTATGAACACTATCAATCGCAAGTTCTTAATTTTTAATTATGAGAAACTGGTCTCTACTATTTATATACATTTAACTTTCTTTTTCTATTTCTTTATTCTTTCATTTCCTTTTGGAAGAGTTCTTCAGTTTAATTGCCTAAATTTTTAACTCTAAGCCATTCATTTACTCTGTCTTCCACTATTTAACCCACGTTTTGAGTTCTTTTTTCACCTATTTTTCTTACTATTTTCATTTGATTTTTAAATGTAATTTCAATTTCATATTGCTGACCTCTTAGGTCTTTGGTATTTGTATTTCACTTAAATTATTAGTTTTTCTGTTCTAGTGTATGTTTTTGTATGCTGTTAACCTTTTCTATTGAGGGAGGTTTAATCCTCAGATGTCTTGTTTTAAACTATATTCCCCTGGGGATGTTTGAATACTCTATCTGTTAACGTGTAGTGGAAAAGACGAGATGCCCTGTTCTCAGTCCAGATGTTCAGATCCTCAGCTCTGGTAAGCTTCAGAACAGAGAAGGGGAATAAGCCCTAGGGCAGAAAGCCTCAGACATCACAGATCCACTGTTGACCTTTTGTTTGTATGTTTAATTATTCTACCTAGAAATTCATCAGATCTGAACTTTACCCTTGAACTTTCATATAGAAAAAACCTATTGGGGGAGGGGCATTCCCTAGATTGTCCTCTACCAGCCCTGGGGATTTGAAGGGAAAAGGTAGAGGAGTATATACCTGAGGCTGCTCATTCCTAGTCTCTTGCCCCCAAAAGATTTTTGTCCTGCCCTGATTTTACCACTGTGGGTAACTAGGCTCCTGTGTCACATTTTTGCAGTGACATAGCAGAAAATAATGGATCCAATGGAAAGTCAGATTGGGAAGGCAGTGGCATGATTAGAAGAGTTCTTCTTGAGTGGTTTTCCACAGCCACACCAGCCACCAATTACGCTTACACACCAGTTCAAAACACTACCCATCTCCCCTGGATTTTTTCGTGTTTCTGTTGTTATTTCTTAATCCCATGCTTCCATTTTTAGTTCCTCTAGGGTTGGCTTTAGAGAAAGGAACTCATGTTAATTTGACATTTTGGTAGGAACTATTTTCAGTCTAAGGTGTTTGGAACTTGCAGCTGATAGATGCAGAAAATTCATATTAAGTTATTGAGGGTGTTGGGTTTTACCCTAAGAACTATGAAAAGCCACTGAAGCTTTCAGGATGGGTGATGATAGGATAGACTTTATTTTTTCTCACTTTTATTGAAGTATAGTTGATTTACAATGTTGTAATAATTTCTGCTGTACCAAAAAGTGATTCAGTTATACACACCCATTCTTTTTCATATTCTTTTCCCATATAAATTGTCACAGAATATCTGGTAGAGTTCCCTGTGCTATATATACAGCAGGTCTCCATTGGCCAGTCATTCCATATATCTCAGTGTTCATATGCCAATCTTAAACCCCCAATCCACCCCCCTGCCTCCTGTCCCTTTGGTAGCCGTAAGTTTGTTTTCAAAATCTTTGTTTATCTTCTGCAATAAATTCATTTGTATCCTTTTTTAGATTCTACATCTAAGTGATATCATATGTTTGCTTTTCACTAACTTCACTTAGTATGGTAATCTCTAGGTCCATCCGAGTTGCTGCAAATAACAATATTTCATTCTTTTTTATGGTTGAGTAATATTCCATTGTATGTATGTACATCTTTTTTATACAGCATATATATGTGTCTTGTCTTTGTATCCATTCAGCAAGTCTTTGTCTTTTGGTTGGAGCATTTAGTACATTTATATTTAAGGTAATTATTGATATGTATGTTCTTATTGCCATTTTGCTAATTGTTTTTTATTTGTTTTTGCTGGTTGTTTTTCTTACCTTTTGTTCTCTTCTCTTATGGTTTGATGACTATCTTTAATATCGTGTTTGGATTGCTTTTTCTTATTTGTGTGTGTCATCTATTGCAGATTTTTTGGTTTGAGGTTACCATGAGGTTTCAATATAAGAGTCTCTGTATATACAAGATATCTTCAGTTGCTAGTCTTTTAATTGCAGATGCATTTCCAGGATCCTACATTTGTACCCTCCTCTTCTCACAGTTGCAGGTTTTGGTATCATATTTGTGTGTGGATGATTTCCTACCCTTACTGTATGTTTGCCTTTACTGGTGAGCCTTCTCATTTGTAACTGTCTCGTTTCTAGCTGTGGCCTTTTCTTTTCTGCCTAGAGAATTTCCTTTAGTATTTGTTGTTAAGCTGTTTTGGTGGTGCTGAATTTTCTTAGCTTTTGCTTGTCCATAAAACTTGATTTCTCCTTCAAATCTGAATGAGTCTTGCTCGACTGAGTATTTTGGTTGTAGGTTTTTCCCTTTCATCATTTTAAGTATATCATGCCACTCCCTTTTGGCCTGCAGAGTTTCTGCTGAAAAGTCAGCTGATAACCTTATTGGAAGGAATTTGTGCCTGCCCAGTGATAGGTGGAGCCAAGTCCCTCTGATTGGTGGGCTTTGTCTCTAGGTGTGATCAAAGGCAGCTGTGCGCCTAGTACTATAGACAGCCTGTTTGCTGATATGTGCAGCTGTGTTCCCACCCTGTTTATTGTTTGGCCTGGGACTTCTTAGCCCTGATGGCTAGGGCCAGATTTTTCCAAAATGGCAGCCTCCAGGGGTGTTCATGCCTGATGATTATTCCTGGAACCTCTGTGTCCAATGTCCTGCCCCCACAGCGAGCCACAGCCACCCCCCACTCTCCCAGGAGACCCTCCAAGACCCACAGGTGGGCCTGATCCAGATTCTTATGGAGTCTCTGCTTTACCCCTGGGACCCAGTGTACAAACCCCGTGTGTGCCCTCCAACAGTGGAATCTCTGTTTCCTCCAGTCCTGTGGATCTCCTGCACTCAGTCTTCACTGGCCTTCAATGCCAAATGGTCTGGGGGCTCCTTCTCCCAATGCCATATCCCCAGGCATGGGAACCTGATATGGGGCCCCAAACTGTCACTCCTGTGGGAATGCCTCTGTGATATAGTTATTTTGCTGTCTGAGGGTCACACACCTAGTGGTTATGGGATTGCTTATATCGTGAAAGCACTGCTCGTGCCATCTTGATGTGACTTCTTGTCTTTGAGTTTAGCATATCTTTTTTGGTAGCTTCCAGTCTATTTTGTTGATGGCTGTTCAAGAGTTAATTGTAATTTTGGTATTTTTGTAAGAGGAGGTGAGCTCAAGTCCTTCTGCTCCACAATCTTGTCTCTGTCAAGACTGTCTTTTCAATAAGTGGAGCTGGGAAAACTGGACAGTGTGCCCTTAGCCGCAGGTCCTCCAGGACTGTAGCATGGGCGCCCCAGCCCTGCATGGATCCCTACCACACCCCATGCCCTCCTTCAGGATAGACTTTAAGACTATGCTAGCTGTTGACAATCAGACTAGAGAACTAGTGGATACAAGGACCGAGTTAGAAGGCTTTTGTGGTTGTCCAGGTTAAATATATTGGTGGTTGACACTAAGGTGAGGGCAGAGATGAAGAAAAGTGGATGAAGAGGTTCTTAAGAAGTTAAATTGCTAGATCTTGATGATAGATTGAATTTATGGAGGACGAAAGTAATGTCAAAGATAACTCTTACACTATGTATTTGTATAACTGAATAGATATATTTATTTCATTAGGGAGAATGGAAGGGAACTGACATTAACTCATTCTGGGGCATGTAAATTTATGGTGCCTTTGAAATATTCAGAAGAGATGTCAAGTAGCCAGCTGAGTATAACAGGCTTGGAGTTGAGAGGAGACAGCTGAACTAGAGATATGAGTTGACTCGAGCTATAAGTGGATGAAATAGCCTTGAGAAAGTTCAGAATGGGAAGAGAGGGGATCTGGGAATAAGCCTTGAGGAACTCTAACATTTAATGGCTGGGTGTTTGGGACTGAATTATGTCCTCCCAAATTCATATGTTGAAGACTTAACCCCCAGTACCTCAGAATGTGACAGTATTTGTACTCAGTGCCTTTAAAGGGGCATTAAGTTAAAGTGAGGCTATGAGGATGGGCCCTAATCTGTTCTAACCGGTGTCCTTATAAGAGAAAATCTGGAAACAGAGATGCCAGGTTTATGCATGCACAGAGCAAACAATATGTGAGGATAGAGCAAGAAGGTGGCCATCTGCAAGCCCAGGAGAGGGGTCTCAGAAAAGAAACAACCCTTCTGACATCTTGATTTTAGACTTCAAACCTCTCAAACTATGGGAAAATACATTTCTAGTTAAGTCACCCAGTCTGTGGTATTTTGTTATGGCAGCCCTAACAAACTAATACACTAGGTAAAAAGACCTTGGGGAAAAATTGTACAAAGATGACAGAAGATAAGTTCCTGGAGATAATTCTGTCGTAGAAAGTATCTTGTCACAGAAGCCAAGGCAAGAGTGTTTCAAGAAGTGGGGAGCAGTCAACAGCTAAGAGGTCAAGATAAGAAGTGAAAAATGTTCTCTGGATATAGTGACTTGGAGGTCACTGGTATTCTTATCACAAACCCTCTTAGTGGAGTGACAGTGCAGAAAGCCAGAGTAGTGCGGGTTAAAGAGCGAGTGGGAGGTGGAGAAATGAGTGCAGATGGACAACTCCTTTGAGGTTTGGCTGTGAGGAGGGAGGGAATGAGGAATAGGGAGTTTTTTTAATGGGAGAGACTTGACATTGTTTATAAGTCAATGGAAAGATTCTAAATTAAAGAAACTGAATACATGAGAAAAAGTAATTGATAGAGTAACGTTCTTGAGAAGCCTGGAGGGGACAGAGTTCACAGCAGAGATGGAGGCGACAGTTGACCTTTTTGTTAACATAAGGGAAGGAAAAGATAGAGGCATGGTTGCTCATTTTCTGGCTGGTGAAGGTCCTAGGTTTGCTTCCTAGAATGAAATCTCAGATCACCTCTGCCTTATAACTAGTGTCATTTCCTCTCAAATTCTGGCATTTTGTTGGTTGGTTGGTTGTCTTATTTTCAGTGTGATTTGAGTGTTCATCTTAATGCCACAGGAATTTTAGTGAAAAGTTGGGAAAAGCTTCAAAAGGCAGGTGCTAGTTAGGCACCATAAAAATGACAAGTTTGTATATTCTCAAGTTTTTTAAAGTATTTAAGCCATCCGGAGTTTATGACACGTGCAGGAAGTCTAGAATTTTTCCTAAAGTGTTATCCAGTTATTCACATGCCATTTCAATTCAGTTTTTGAGTACCTGCTAATTGATTAAGTATGAAAAATAACTGAGAAATCATCTTTCTCAGAGGCCTTAGTATTCAGGCAAGAATTAAATATACCAATGGGTATAATATGAGGTAAGCAAATTGCTGTAAACCCAGTTACCACTAGACTAGTAGTTCAAGCACAGAGAGATTACATTTTTCTGGATTTTTAAAGATCAGACTTGGTAGAGGACAATAAGGGGGTTGGAGAAAGGGAAGGGGTTTAGAGGATGAAGGCAGCCCAAGGAGGTACCACAGTGAGCAAAGGCCCAGGCAAGAAAATGAAAGATGTCTTTAGGAAATAAGGCAAGTTATGGTGGAAGGTAAGCAATACTTGAGTGATTTTATACTTCACTTAGTACACAACAAAAGACAGAAAACCCGTTGGCCCAGAGAGGGTTTGGACCCTCAGAAACATCATCTAAAATAGCTAATTCAAGTTTTATTTTTTTTTTGTTTTTTTGGTCTTTTTAGGGCCGCACCTGCAGCATATGGGATTTCCCAGGCTAGGGGTCTAATCTGAGATGCAGCTGCCAGCCTACCCACAGCCACAGCTATGCTGGATCCTTAACCCACTGAGCAAGGCCAGATAGAACCCACATCCTCAAGGATGCTAGTCAGATTTGTTACCACTGAGACAGGACAGGAACTCCCCAAGCTATACTTGAAGAGGTTTAATTCACTTTTTAAAATGTAGTGTATGTATGTATGTACGTACATATGTATTTATTAAGGGCCACACCTGCCATATATGGAAGTTCCCAGGCTAGGGATTGAATCAGAGCTGCAGCTGCTGGCCTGTGCCACAGCCACAGCCACACTGAATCCTTAACCCACTGAACGAGGCCAGGGATTGAATCCACAACCTCAAGGATACTAGTCAGGTTCTAGCCACAATGGAAACTCCCAGTACCATGTAGTTTAGATTGATGGCACTAAAAATTATAGAAATTATAGAAATGTTATAAAGCAAACTTTATTAAAAATCAAGAAAACATGTAAGATTATACACAGAGAAAATTTCAAGACAAATTCCTATTTAAATACACAGGATTTTTATATTGACGTTTATGGGTACAAACTTCTCCACAAAAGCTCATCAGTGAACAAACTTTTATGTTGTCCTCTAGGCCCTATTGTAGCCTCCTCAGGGGGTGGAGGCGGGGGGCAGGGGGGGAGGAGGAGCAGATGGCATCAAAAATGCTGTGGAGGAAATTGAACACAGCCCTTGGGATACAGTCAGTATCTGGTCTCATTCTTCCTTCCCAGACAGGGGCACCCTTTGATGGGAAGACTGAAGAGATTATGAGACAGAAAAGACTTACAGAGATACAGCAAGGCAATGCTCTCCATTCTGACGAGCGAGGAGAGGTTGAAAAGAAAGGCAGGGGGCTGCCGCTAACAGGTTACTAGGCGGCACAAGGTCATGGCCTAGGGCCTCCATCGAGAGAAAAAGCCCACGTAGCCAAAGCAAGAAGGACAGAGTATAGGGTGAAAAAGAAGCTCCTCTCTTTTCAAAAAAACACCTGTGCCGCCCCTGAAAAGGTCAACTATGCCCCCTTTGGGAGAGTTCCCTGCTCTGATGCCACTCGCAGATGTTTAGAAACATCTGTAGGGGCTAGAACTACCACTCTGCTATCCAAAGGAAGTACACTTTTCAGGAGGGTATACAGCTTTCAGACAATCAAGTTTTCTTTGCCTCTGCTTATATCTCACCTGTTGGACTCTGGCTGCTTTTAAAAGGCCTGACAGCTTACTTGTACATTAGGTTAAGTTTCTCTATGTCAGTTTTGTGCCATTTCCACAATCCCCTTATTTCTTGAGGCTGAAATGATTTTGGTGGGAGGGGGAAAGGAGATCCTCTGTTTTCTCTGAAGTCACATTTGACAGGCCCCTAGGCCAATGTGTTTACTTCTCGACCTGAATGCTGAGCAGGGCAAAAAGAAGAGCAGGAAGGGCTTCCACTTGTCTGATGAGGAATCTCATTGCTCGGCCTCTGCCCCTCAGAGACCTGTCTTTCCAAGGCACAAAGTGCTGAAGGCACTTCCTTCCCTCCAAACCACCCTGTTCTCCTATTACCTTCCTTTCTCCTTAATCCATTTACCTTTCTCACTATAAAGAATCCAGTCTGAGGGAGGGGAAGAAAACTCAGATTGAGGAGAAAGAAAGCAATGCAACCATTAGAGAAAGAAAACTTATTTATTATGCAAATAGCTATGCAAACTGGAGCCCTGGCAAACTGCCAAAGGATTTTCTCAAATAACTTGTGCAACCTTGTATTACAGGTAGAAATCAGTATCACATCCAGGAGAACAAAATTAGAATTCCGAAAACAGAGTATCTCAGAGGCCCACCAGATCCTGATTCCTTTTTGAAATATTCCACTACAGTAGCTTCGAGCAAATATCTTAGCTGGCTGCTGAAGGCTGGATCTGAGGTTGGGCCAATGGTTAAGGCACCAGCTGTCTTGAGGAGGAAGATGAGGCCTGTGAATGAGGGATGGAAGCCTTGCTTCGAGGAAAGTAATATCTGATAAGGATGGTCAAGGAATATATACTTCCTTGCTTAAAATCAACTTTACTAAAACTACTAGTTCTTTAGTAATTATTGAAATAACCACTCCAGAAGTAGTATGCCTTAATTTCCTTTCACCATATCATAAACCCTTCCTATACTTTTCATACGTATTACTGTGGAATTATTATCTGATATACTAAAACTCTTTTGATACTGCTTGAATTGTGCAAGTATATAAAAATAGAAGTTAAATTTTTATAATGATTTAAGTAAACCACTGAGTGAATTAGCTTCAGTAAGTAAAAAGATGAAATTCCTGTATAAATGACTTGGGGGTCAATTCAGCTTCTTCCAGCTATTTTGGACTCAGTGTTATAGTTCAAACAATGATAATTTATATAGCAGCCAGGTCTTTAGAAGAAAATACTAGTTGAGCAAAACTAGATTTGTATACTGATAATCAAAATGAATTTCACACTGCTCCTTAAGAATACATTGAACAGGCTCAGAAATACAACCGTGAGTTTGTTTACTTTGGTGAACAGAGTGAAGTTCGTAGAATTAGGCCTTGGTCTACAGGCCTGAAAGATCTTCGGAGGAGTGATGTGAGAAAGATTCAGTGTTAGGTAATAGCAATTATTCAGTTAACTCTTCATACATCTTTTAAGCTAGCTGTTGGCACCAGAAATGCTTAAGTGTATTTCTCTCCTTGGATATATACAAGTTAGAAACTGGTTCTTAGTTTTTTTTCATAGAAGAGGAGCACAGTGAAAAGAATGCAGAAGACGACTTGGCCTTGGATTTAATATTGATACCAGAAAATGCAAGACATCTTCCCATTTGAGCTGGCAAGAGCACACTGCTAGGATAACAAAAGGATACATGTAAGTTGGGATGCCTCTTGCGGCCAAGTGTTTCCGAATAAGTCGCTCAGTACCATACCAGTTAAAACCTTTCGTGGCATGTCCAATGCGCGGAAGATGGACACTTGCTGTTTGAAAAAAAATTAAAAAATCATGAGGTCTTCATCAAATGGATTAATGTGTATAAGATATACATAGGAGATAATAATATATTCTGAGTCACTCTGTGGTTTCTAATAAACAAAATATATATAATCTTGGTTTGTCCCCCTGGAAGCATATAATTATAACTTCAAATATTCTGGGGAGGGAGGGATTGTTAATGGGGAAAACTAAATTCTGTTTAACATGAGGACCTATAGGCTCTGGAAAAAACTAGGTACAATGGAAACATAATATGATCAATGATCAAGATGTTAAAATAAGAAAAGATTCTTTAGCACTCAGTCAACAAACTCTGAGACCCACTGGGTTTGGAAACAAAAATTAAACTCTGGATTTTGGCAGAGAACTGTCTGCTAATGTGGACTCTGACTCTCCCAACTGCATGTGACTGGTCTGCTTCATCTCTGGTCCTCTGCTTCTCCATCTGTAAAATCATGATACAAATACCCCAGTGGATGCAGATGATCCAGAGATAATGGATACTAAAGCGATTTAGAAAGGAAAAGGGCTTTGCAAATACAAGATGGGGACGCCGTTACTTTTGTGGTCCCTCACACTGCGGCTTACCTTTACCACAGACACTGAATGGCATCTTGACCTTCCTCACCTCTCACCTCCTTTTAAAAATCACATCATGTGCTTGGAAGCAGAAAGTCTTCCTGAACACAAAAGGAAAAGCTTACCTTTCTTCTTCCTTGCTGCTAAGAATATCTTCTTCAGGCCCTCTTCCAGGGCTGCCAACTTAATGCCAGACAGGACATTGGAACGATCACGGTGCTGAGCCACAATCAAGGCCAACTAGGAGGAAGAATTGTTAGATGGATAGAAGCACCAGCAGTTTCAAGAGGAGATGATGTGAGTAGAATTTTAGCTCTGATAAATTTTGGGTTTTTTTTTTTTTAACTTACCAAATCTTGTCCTTTGTTTCTTGACTCTTTCTCATCAATAGGAAATAAAAGGACACCTCCCAAACTCAAATCTGAGGTAAAATGAAAAGGATCAACAGAAAGAACACAAAGTTGACTACAGAATGAGACCACTGAGGACGGACTATCCCGAATCCTCCCCATACCTGCCTCTTCCAAATCCGCTCAGGTCTGAGTAACTGTGGCACTCTATGTTGTTCCTGGTCTTAGAGGAAAATCTTTCGCTTCTCTGTGGGATGTGTTAGCTGTGGGTTTGTGGTATATGGCCTTTATTATACTGAAGTACATTCCTTCTATATCCAGTCTATAGAGGGCATTTTATAATGAAAGGATGTTGTATTTTGTCAAGTGCTTTTTCTCATCTATTGAGATGCTCACTTTTGTCTTTCATTCTGTTAATGTGACGTATAACATTCACTGATTTGTGTATGTTGAGCCAACCCTGCATCTCAGAGAAAATTCCCCCTTGGTCATGGTGCATAATCCTTTTAATGAGTTCCTGAATTATGTTTGCTAATATTTTGTTGAGAATTTTTGCATCTATGTTTTGTTTATCAGGAATATTGGCCTATATTTTTTTATTTTCTTGTAGTATCCTTATCTGGCTTTGATATCAGAGTTAATACTGGCCTCATAAAATGAGTTTGGAAGCATTCCCCCCCTCTTCAATTTTTTGAAAGAGTTTGAAAAAGGACTAGCATTAATTCTTTAGATGGCTGGTAGAATTTGCCAGTGAAGCCATCTGGTCTGGGGAGTTTTCTGTGTTGGGAGGTTTTTAATTACTGAGGCAATCTCTTTACTCATTATTGGTCTGTTCAGACTTTCTTGTTCTTACCAGCTCAGTCTTGGCAGACTGTAGATTCTATAAACTTATCAATTTCTTCTAGGTTATTTAATTTGTTGGTGTGCAATTTACTCATAGTAAGTCTCTTATGATTGTGTATATTTCTGTAGGGTCAGTTATAATTTCTAGTTTTAAGTCTACTTTTGTTAGTCTTGCTAAAGGTTTATCAATTTTGGTTATCTTTTTGAAAAACTAGCTCTTAAGTTTCACTGATCTTTTTTTTTTGTTTTTCTGGCCTCTGTTTCATTTATTTATGCTCTAAACTTTATTTCCTTCCTTCTGCCAACTTTGAGCTTAATTGTCATTCTTCTCTAGTTCCTTGAGGGATTAAGATAGGTTGATTACTTGCAATCAGTCTCCTATCTTAATATATGCATTTATTGCTATAAGCCTCCCCTCTCAGAACTATTTTTGCAGCATCCCAAATGTTTTGGTATGTTGTGTTTCCATTTTCTTTTTTTTTTTTAGATATTTGATTTCCAAGGACTATGTTGTTTAGTTCCCACACACTTTTAGATTTTCTAGTTTCCCTCATTTATTTCTAGTTTAATACCATTATGAGAGAAAAAGAAACACAGTATGACTTTAATGGTCTTATTTTGCTAAGACTTGTTTTTTCCCTACCATATGATCACTGAAAATGTTCTACGTGCACTTAAGAAGGTGGATTCTGCTGCTGCTAGGTGGAATGTTCTATAGATGCCTGTTAGGTTAATCTGATCTAATGTTTGGTTCAAACCCATTATTTTCCTTGTTGATTTTCTGTCTAGATGATTTATGTATTGCTGAATGGGGTACTCAATTCCCCTATTGTTGTATTGTTGACTGTTTCTCCCTTCATATATTTTAATATCTGGCTATACCAATGTTGGATGCATACATATTTACAACTATTGTACCTTCTTGATAAATTGATCCCTTTATCATGATATAATGACCTTGTCTCTTATTACCATTTTGGCTTAGAGTCTATTTTGAGTGATATAAATATAGCTACTTCCATTTTCTTTTGGTTTTCACATGGATGGAATATATTTTTCCGTCTCTTCACTTTGAGTCTATGTGGGTCTTTAAGGCTCAGTGGGTCTCATAAGGCAGTATATGGTTGGGTCTTTTTTTTTTTTTTTTTAATCCACCTAGCCACTGTGCCTTTTGATTAATTCAATCCATTTACATATAGAGTAATTATATGTAAGGACTTACTAATGCTGTCTTGTTGCTTTCAAGTTGTTTTGTTATTTCCATTGTTTCTTTTTCCTATCTTTCTAGGAAGCTTTCTGCCTACCTTTGCAAATTGGTTACTTTCTGAGGTAGTATGCCCCGGATACCCTTTGTCTTTTGTGGATTTGCTCTAGTATTTTGCTTTGTGTGTTACCATGGGGCTTACATGAAACATTTTATAAATAGACAGTGCATTTTAGGCTGAGAGCAACTTATGTTTGATTGCCTATAGAGGCTCCATCCTCTTACTCCTCCCCTTTATGTTATGCAGGTCGTAATTTACCTCTTTTTATGTTGTGTATTCATTAGAAACTTCTAGCAGCTCTAGCTATTTTTATTACTCTTTTCCCTTAACTGTTCAACTGGAATATACAGATTAACACATCATCCTAATATAAAGTTGGTTTTCTAAATCATGATTGCTTATTTTACCTTTACAAGTGTGCTATGTACCTTCATATGTGTTCATGTCACTGATTAGTGTCTTTTCATTCTGGCTTGAAGAACTCCTTTCAGCATTTTCTTACAAGGCAGGTGTAGTAGTGGTGAACTCTCTCAGCTTTTATTTGTCTGGGAAAGCCTTTATTTCTCCTTCATAAATGAAAGATAACTTTGCTGGTCAAGTACTCTTGGCTGGAAAATTTTGTCTTTCAATACTTTAAATATGTCATTTCACTCTTGCAGCCTGTAGAGTTTCTGATGAGAAATCTGCTGATAGCCTAATGGGAGTTCCTTTGTAGGTTACCTTCTTTTCCCTGGCTGCCTTAAAGATTCTCTATCATTGATTTCTGACAGTTTCATTATAACATGTCCTAGAGAAGGTCTTTTTGCACTGACATAACAGGAAGTTTGTTCTATTAGCTTCATGGACATGTTGTCCCAGTTTTTCCCCAGGTTAGGAAACTTCTCGATATTATTTCTGAAACTCTTTGCCCCTTCTCCTTCCAGAAGCCCAATTATTCTAATATTTTGGGGTTCTTTATTCAATCTCTAGCTCACATAGGCTTGCTTTTGCTCTTTTTAAATTTCCGTTCCTCCATCTCGTGTTATTTCAAAATTGCTATCTTCCAAGTCACTTATGCTTTCTTCTTCCATATGGTCTCCCTTACTATAGCTGCTCTCTATTGCATTCTTCATCTCATCCGTTGACTTGAGATCCACAATTTTTTTTTTAATTTCAATCTCTTTGAAGTCACTGTGTTAACATATTTTATTCCTGATTTTATTGAACTGCCTTTCCAAATCTCCTTGTAATTCATTGAGTTTCTTCATAACTGCTATTCTGAATTCCTTATCAGTTAGATGGCTATTCTTTGCCTTTGAGCATAGTTGCTGGAGAACTGTTATTTCCTTTTTGTGATGCAATATTTCCTTGATTTTTCACATCCCTGGTAGTTATGCACTGGTGCTTCTGCATTGTAAGTAGCAAATACTTCCTTAACTCTGTGCTCATTTCATTCAGCAGACAGGGTATTATGTTCTATGCTATTGCTATTATCTCAGTTTTTCCTATGTGTTTGTATTCCACTCACTCTTCTTGCACTGTTTTGTGGCCGAATTTTTAAGATTTTTTGTCTTCTCAGATTCCTACAATTCACTAGGCTGGCTGGAAACCCTTTTTTCCCCACACAAGGTGGCGCTACAGCTCAAGTTTTGTTGTTTCTTCCTGGGCTACCAACAGGGCCTGCTCTGAGAGGGTTCCTGGTCTATCAGAGTTTGCTGTCACGGACACACTCGGAAACTCACACAGGGAGCCAGCAGTAGGTGTGGATTTTAACACTTGGTGTGCTGGGAATGTGAACATACTTGGTAGGGAGATCCCTGGGTGGTACTCCCAGGGGATCCTGCCTGAACTTCCTACTGAGGCCAGTCCTTTGATGCCCTTTGAAATTCTTATCTGCCTCTTTCCCAACACCCCCACCCCCTCCAGTTGTGGAGCTCCCATCTTAGTACTCCAGATTGTTTTTTGAGCTGCACTCCACCTAGTGAGAGTAGCTGGGCGCCTCTGCTGTAAAAGTTGGCCACCTGCAGTGTTTCCTTGAGGGGAAGGGTTCATACTGGGAAAGTTTCTCATACCACAACCACTGCAAACTCATTTCTTTTATTTTTCTCCAATGGTATGCCAAGGTCTCCCTCAAGGAAGGCTGGACTTCTGCAAGTTCTCACCCATATGTGAGTACCTTCCCTGGGAAGCACCCACCTGATTTTTGCTCTATACCAGAAAGAGGGGTTTAGGCAGCTTCACTGGCTCCATTGATTGCTTGCCTGTACAGAGGTTTGTCTGTGACTAACTAGTTACAGTGGTGGATAAGACTCCTCCTGGGTCTCCCAGGAGACCCGCCAGAGGCACTCTGTTCATGTATGGATGTCTAATCCATTAGTTAAAAGGGGGGGATTTAAGGAGGTACATCTTATGCTACCATGTTGCTGGTGTCCCCCCCTTCATTCCTGAATTTTCATGATCCCCTCAAACATTTCCTACAAAGTCTTCCTATAGGCACTGGATGAACACAAAACCCAGAGGCATCTGGCTGGCTCAGAGGGGGTGGGGCATGATGAACTTAAAATTCCTTTAGAAGAATATTATGTTTGTCTCAAACTATTCAAATACTGCATTCTACTATATTTATATATTTCTATATTTTCCTACCTTATCCAAATCAAATCAAATTCTCTAAAATTTACTAATTTAATTCTATGGTTTTGCATTCTCCAGTTTGAACCTTTTATCCTCTCGATCCAACCTGCATACCCCAATCTTCGAAGTCATTCTAAAATATTTGCTCTGCTATGCCATTCTTTTACTCAAATCTCCCATGACTAGCCATTAGCCATTGGATAATGTCGTGCCCAGAACATCTCCCTGGACAGACCATGTACAGTTTTCTATAATATGGCTCTTCTTTAAAATCGAACTCTCCTCTATTCCTCAGCCTAAACCCTCTACTCCAGCCTGTCCGGCCTATATACCATCCCCAGAAGCATCTGTTGTATAATTGCCTGGGTCATTCAACACCCCCTACTGGGAGCGGTGGACTTACAGAATCCCAAAAAGAATGAGACACAGTTAGGGACCCTCTTGCCCTTTCTCTCCACCTCTTTAAATTCAACCTAGCTTTCTGGGTTCTAGATAACTTTCACCACTTCTATGAAGCCCTCCCTGGAAATCTGAGCCCACATTTCATCTACCCCACTCCACCCTATTTCAGTCCATCTTCAGAAAAGAGTGCACACTCCCTTCTTTCTTTACTTACTGATCACTGATACCTTAACTCTGTGCAACCAGGTTTTACTTTTTGCACTCTCTTCAAAGTGCTCCAAGGTCATGTAACTGCCCTTGAGGCAAATCCAGTGGCCTTTTCCCAGTTCTCATCCTTTCCCAGTTCTTGCCCCTTCTCTACGCCAAGGGAGAATACCGTTCAGCCTTTCAAGTTCCCCCAGTCCCAGACAGCCCTATTCTGTCTCCAGAGAGCATTATGGCCCAGCCTGTGCTAACCTCATAGGGCAGCCTCCTTCACTGCAGCACCCACTCCTGTTAGCACCTCAAGGTATGTCTGATTTCTCTCCTGTGGGTGTCTGACATTTCCAAGAGACAGTCCCTCAAGATGGGGTGAATTGGGTGAACAATGAAATGATCTTCAAGCCAATACATGAGTATAGGGACTGACATTTATCAAAATACCTATATGTCCATTATCCTCATTAGAGTCCCATGAGGTGGGTCAAAGAAGTATTATTCACAAATTACAAATAAGAAAACAGGCACAGGGAGGGTAAGAGATTGCCTCAAAGTCACATATCAACTAGCTAACTGATGACAGAACTTGGACTCCAACTTGTTCTTCTGACTCTTCATCTGGTGCTTTTTAATGCACATGATACCTGGCCTAAGTGTCCTCTCCCCTCTTGTTCCATCCCGAACCCTTCTCCCTGCTTTTGTTTCTTACCTTTCATTTTCCCAGCCAGCTCATATATTTTTCTTGGTTCAGCAGATCTTGTTTCCAAAGCTGTGAATAAACCGCCTCTGCCCCAGCGACCAGAGTCATCTGACAGAAGAGAAAATTTTCTTCTATAGGAAACAAAATCCAGTCCACGATTTAAAAAAAACACAAAGGTATGTCAGAGGGACTTGCAGAAGAATGATTTTTCAAAGGGCAGGAAAAACTAATCTCCCAGGCATATATGCTGGGCTTCTCAAATATGTTTAAGTTTGTTGGATATATACCTGACATCACAACAGGAAAAGCATTGGAAAAATGAGGGTTCTGAAAGAGCAAAATTTATGGTACTTCTATAATTCTTGGGAGATGGCTGGGGAAGGAAGGAGAGTAGATACAATATACAGCACACAACTCCCACTTTACAAGAAACAATTTGAAACATTAAAGGATGTTTTGCAAGCTGGTACTAACACAACTAATTAGTACCATGTATTTACAGTCATTCATTCATACAATCATACTAGAAATATTTGTTAGTATTACATGTCAGGCGCTGTTTTAGGTATGAGGGTTACAACAGTGGACCAAAAAAAAAAAAAATTCCTGCTCCTATGAAGCTTATTTTCTAGGTCAATGAAACAGATAAGCAAATACATACATAACATATCAGGTGCTGATGTGTCACCAAGTAAAATAAGCTAGGAAAATGGACAGAGGAAAATAAAGGGGTGAGGATGGGGTCTGGGCAATCAGGAGAGACCTCCCTGAGATGCAGGCAAGTAACGCTTGATGTGACTATCCAGGAAAGGGGGTTCCAGGCAGGGTAAAAAGTCATGAGGGAAGAACAAGCTTGGAGTTTTGCTTCTTCTCTAAGGATTCACTTATCTTGTAGATGTTGCCTCCCTGCACCCCCTTAAACACGCTGTGCAGAGAACAGGGCAGATATTATCCCATTATCCAGGCTGGGCTGCTCAACCCGGTAAACAAGAAAGACCAAGTCAAACCCAGTTTCCTGGTTCTAAAATTCACACTCAATTTGATCACACAGGAATGCACTGCGCCCACTAATAACCCCTAGGTCAGGGTTCTGCCCCACCTTCCCCAGTTCTTGACACCATAAAGATCGCAGCCCCGCCACTTCTCCTACCTACACAGTGCACAATGACAGCATCCTCTGCCCCGGCCTGTGGGTGTGTGACATCACCGCTCACATAGTTGATGGAGGTCGAGTCTGGGTCTTCATAATCCAGAGGAGCAGAGCCCTCTTCTGCCCCGTCCTCTAGGTCCTCTGGTTCACTGTCCTCAGAAGGTAGGCAGAAGGACTGGTAATTGTTGGACTCCCACCAGGCCATCCTTCAGTGGGCCAGAGAGAAAAGGAAATGAACTGGGCCTATCACAACTTCCCTTAGAGCACATTTTGTACTGCTGGTCCCAAACAGTAAGTACCAACTGCAGATGCAATTAGAAACTCACCCTGTTTTCTGCCTATTTGTAAATAAACAAGATGTCATACTGATTAGGCTAATAGCCTCCTGACTACACTTCAAAAATGAGCAGCCACCAGATGTCACTATTAAGAACATGTGACTAGAAGAGACTGTTTCAAGTAAGCTACTCTTTGTCAGACAGCTACAATAAAATCCTAAAATTTTCTAGCCTCAACTGAATGCATCTTCTCTTGCCTTAAGCACTCAGGACTGTTCTTTTAAGCACACTAACAGTTAAGGTTAAAGTTTTATCTTTAAAAAAATATTCCATTACCAGCAGGAACTACCAGCTTTCTAGAAGTTTTCTGCAATCTGAAAGTGATGTTCGACTGTGGACTCGCTATGCAATTAATGCTTCCTTTACCTCGGCTTTATTAATAATACAATCAAGTAAACCACATACTTTTTCTTATGTTCTGCTTCTTCCTTTTTCCTCTTCTTCTCCTCTATTAGTCTCTTTCTCTTGGCTGCTGCTTCTTGTCTTTTCTTCCTTCTGTCCTCCAGTTCTTTGGGGCTCAGAATCCGCTTCCTTTGGGTAGATCCCTCCACGAGGCCGGGGATGAGGACCTGTGGGAAGACCAAGATTCATAAACATGCAGGTTGGGGGCCACCTGTTGCTTCATGAGTTTCGTTTATCCCTAAAACACAGTTTGCATGGAAGCAACATGCTTGATATTTCACAAAACACTGCATCTCCATCCCACCTTGGGCAGTGGGAAATGATGGCAAGACACTTCAATTTATACATCCTGTAGGCATGGTAACCAGGATATTGTGCTCTAAACTCAACCAAAGCACTGGCATATTAGTTAGTACAGTAATACGTCATTAAGCATACCCGTAAGGATGCAATTTAGGTTTAACTGTTTTTAATGGAACTCTTCCTCAATGTTGTTATATCATTCTCTCAGTGTACTATGTCATTCTTTCTTATAACGGAATATTTCAACATCATGATCCTCTTAACAATAGCTACCGTTTAATGAGCACATACTATGTGCAAAAATACTGTGGACATTACCTACATCATTTATGATTGCTATCTCTTAATGACATAGGGTCATGACTGTCAGCACAGGGTGCGCTATTCTGGTGTAATACAGTGATCCCTTCAGGGTGGCTTAGATGCACAGAGCTGCTATCATCTGCATTAAATGGCAAAATGTACCCTCCTTGTTAATGTTTTTATGCCAACTTTTTACACCAGGATACAGTTAATTATACTTACATTTCAACAAATACTTACATACTTATTTCTTAACAAATAACTCCCAGCATCATTTTTTGTTCTTAGAATGAAAGTTTGGAAGAATTTATTCTTACATAAATTAACAGTTCTTACACTGCCTTTATTTCGGAGTAACCGGCCCTCTTGACTAGTTTTCTCCAGAAGAGTTTTCTGAAGATTCATCAGTTGCTCAAATGATTTTCTGTCTTCTTTACTAGGCTCCTTAGAATAATCTTTACCTTCAAATAAGTACATATGGTTTTCTAAGAACATAAAACACAGAAATATTAGATGCTGAAGAAAAATAGATTGATTCTAGTCAAAGCAATAACCAGGGTGAACAAGAAACTAGCTTGTGATGAAGGTGAAGGATTTCCAGGCCCTCTGACACTGATGGGTTTGGGATCCACATGGGGATCTCGTGTCTTTACTTTTCAAAGGAGAGAGTGTAGCTAATGCCCTTTGGTCTATCTCTAGATGGTCTTTTGAGTCTCTGCTGGGTGTTTCCACCCTGCTGAGTCTTGGATCATTCATCGCTCATTCATTCTACACCACTCCCCAGCATAAATCTCACTGACATTACTATCACCCAATAACAGAAAACCAAGAGCATATTTCTTTAAATTCCAAACACACTTTTAACATTCAACCCTTTCTCCCCTTTTCTGTAATATTAAAAGGAACAAGTAGAAAGTCTATGAGAAAATAATCACAAAAGCAATCCCATAGATTTACAATATTCTTTACAGATCTCACAAAGCATCTGCATGAGCCTCACCACAGTCCTGGTTATAACTAACCCCACTTAAGAAAGGGGAAATTGAGGCTCAGACAGTGATTGAGAGACACCTCAGTTCTCACTGCTAATAAATGAAGAAGGGAGGATTTTCTAACTCTAATACTCTTTTCAGTATATTACTGTGCCTATAGAAGGATAGAAAGATAACAGGCCAGCAAATAATTACAGTAGTAACAAGGACGATAGTGTAAACTAGAAGAATGGTATTTTATGCAGAGCTCCTCCACATCTATCATCACATATGATTTTTATAACTGTGTACAAAGAGTAAAGCAGACAGTAATAGCACCATTTTACAGATGAGGACAAAGAAGCTCAAAGAAGTTGGGTGATTTGCCAAGATCATGAATCACATGGTCAAGAGAAGTCATAAAGGGCCAAGATTAGCAACCAGGGAGAGATGAGACAGTGATCTAAAGTGAAGCATATTTAACAGCACATGTTACCAAAGAATTTTATTTTCACAGCATTATAAAATCAGCTGTGTTTTCCCTAGAGAGTACGAAAGCAAAACATTTTCATCCTCAAGAGATCAATTGCTTCACACTTGTACCCAAATCCAACCAGCTGTAATTCTAATTGGCATTTGCTAATTAAATCAGCAGGGCGCTTTCAATGAGGTGCTCTATCAACAAGTGGAAAAAAAATAAAGAGCTGAGAAGTGTCAAATATGATCAACATATGTAGCTTCATACTGCATGCAGTTCTCAACTTACAAACGTGCTTAAACAAAACAGAACAAAAAAAACCCTGGCATTCAAGATAAAGCCACCCTGTTTTTAATTTAATTTTGATAGGGAATGCTGTAATTACTAGTTTTTCATATTTATTTACATTCTTTTAACCATGCGCCCTGTCTTCACTCTGCAGACAATAGAAGGCTGGAGACCTCAGGCTTAGACCCTCATCTCTGTCCTGCTGGTGGGACCATTCACCACAGAGTGAGCCTATACTCACTGATCAAAGACAAAATTCCAAATTTTAATACAACTGGGAAATCTCTTCTGGCAGCTGGACAGCTTGAAAAAAATATAATTTTTTGGACAGTTGGACTGAGAAATATCTTTCTGGAAAAGAGATTTTATTTTGTTCTAGTAAATATTAGGAAAATAAGCTGAAATTAATCTAGATGAGTACAGAAATGGGTGCAGCTTCAGTACTTAGTATAATCAAAATGCAGCTTCAAAATAGGACCATAAACATCTATTTCTTCCCCCACCTAAAACAACTACATGGCAGTAAAAGGGTTTTTAGAAAGAGATATGAGACAACGGTGGATGAAAAGTTCAGTAACTCTTCAGAAAATGGCAGGTGGCTGGAGGGATGATAATGGATTTAAAAGAAGAATGGAGGCAGAACCCAGGTGCCTAGTCAAGGGGTGATGATGAGAACAGAGATCCCTTCAATCCTCCAAAAGCTCAGAACTTACACAGGAGAGGAACAGTGGGGTGGGGGAACTAAGAGAAAATCTTCCCGCCAACAACAGGAGTGCCCTGAGCCCCCTCGCTCGCTCATGCCGTCTCCTCAATCTAAGCAAAGAGGTTGATGCCAACACCACCTCACCTCTTCCAAGAAAGATATTAAAGGATTCATCTCTGGAGAAATGGAATTGCCCAGAGAAAAGACTTCAGATACAGACATCTGGGAAGGCCCCCTGCAACACGAAAGCCAGCTCCTCAACTAGTAACACTGGAGGAAGGACCCAGAGCCAGACACCTGCTCAGGCCAGAGCTGCCCAGCAGCTCTGGCATTTCCCCAGCACACATGGACGGCCAGCCAGAGCACACCGGATATTTCAGGAAAACTACCAACAGAAACAAGACAAATCTTTTAAAAAAGAAGGAAAAGCAATTGGATAAAAGACAACCCAGAGAGTGGAGGAATACTTTTTAAAAGCTATCATAAATGTCCTCGGAGAGGATATTACATTCCTGAAATGAAAACAAGATACAACTGAAATAACAACAGACAGAGAATAAGAAAACGTTCTTGAAAAATAAAAATAGGATACTAATACCAAAAAATGTAAAAGCTAAACTACTAGCAAAGTCAAAGTCAGTGTCCTGTACAGTAATGCCAGCCTTCATTCCAGTCCCCCCACATATCCTATAAAAAACATTCAGATCAACACGGATAACAAAACCACCCTTAACCCAGGCCTACTACAAAATTAGGAGTCAGAGAGTACTACAAACTTCAGTCTGCAGGTAAGTAGAGAAGGGAACATGTGAAACCAGCTGAGTCAGGGTCCAAACTCACACTAGAGAGTCAGGCAGAGAGGGCACAGAAAAGAGGCAGCACGGTTCTAGAAGCATCAGACACAGATCAGATTTATCCCCCAAAGAGATAAAGGTCACACCCCAAAGAGGAGAAAGAGGAAAGTCTGAAACCTGGCAGGATCAAAGCAGAGGCTACTAAGAACTGAAAGGAAGGGACTAGAAAGTACTTGTAGCTAGCAATTTGGGAAGGCATTGCTTCTGGAGGAAAGAGACAACTTAGATGAGAGAGACAGGCCTTGACAGTTCAGTGGCAAAGGCAAAGAAGCAACTGATGGAGATTCAAGGTCCTAAAGAAAAAAAAAGAGAATCACAACCATAGGTCACACCAACCCCATTCTCCACCCAAAAAGGAAGCAGTGTCTGGTCAAGAAACCGAACTTCTCCAAATGAATGGAATAAGGTACTCATGAATTACAAACCTTTCACCCCAGTCTACACTGAATCTTTGTTGTCCCTGGTACAGGAAAATAAAGTCATTTCAAAATAACCGGAAGGGGGAGTTCCCGTCGTGGCGCAGTGGTTAGCGAATCCGACTAGGAACCATGAGGTTGCGGGTTCGATCCCTGGCCTTGCTCAGTGGGTTAACGATCCGGCGTTGCCGTGAGCTGTGGTGTAGGTTGCAGACGCGGCTCGGATCCTGCGTTACTGTGGCTGCGGCGCAGGCCAGTGGCTACAGCTCAGATTAGACCCCTAGCCTGGGAACCTCCACATGCTGCGGGTGCGGCCATAAAATGACAAAAGGCAAAAAAAAAAAAAAAATAACCCTAAGACATCAGGAAGGGATTCACAAAGCTACCATGTGAAAAACTACTTCAAGTCAGAATTTCAAATACTATAGCAATAGGAATGGACAAAAGACAAATGTTGACCAAAATCAGAAAAAAATAAGACAAAATCGTCTCATGATTTATATATTTATATACTGCTTCACTAAAAAATTAAAATTCATGGTACCTCTCCTCATGGAGTATTGTGAAGTAAAAAAAAAAAAAACTGATATAAGGCATATGAAAAATACACACTTGATTGCATACAGAATGGTGTTCACTATAATTTAAAAAACACAAACTACTACATCTATAATGGATAAGCAATGAGGTCCTACTTTACAGTACAGGGAACTATATCCAGTCTCTTGGGATAGACCATGATGGAAGATAATATAAGAAAGAAAATGTGTGTGTGTATATATGTATATATTATATTATGTGTGTGTATATATATATATGTGTATATATATACACACATATATATATATACACACACACACACATATATATGACTGGATCACTTTGCTGTATAGCACGAATTGGCACAAAAATGAAAACTATAATTTAAAAAAATAAAAGGAAATTTTTTTAAAAATTAAAATTGAAAAGGGATGACTGTATGTAACACCACACTAAGGATAACAGGATTTACTCATAAAGAAGATGCTTGCAATCAAGGGAGGAAAAAGTACAAATTACAATCCTGGAGACTTAAACTACTGTAAGTATTAATGTCATTAAATCTGGTTCAAAGTTTAGACATAAGGGAAGAGCCAGACAATTTCCAGTCTGTCTAGGAGAAGTGTGTGAACCAAGCAAGCCTTAAAACAGCGTGCCCAAGATGAGAACAGAGCTGGGCAGGAAGAGGCTGCCCCCGGAGCAGGATGCAGAACTTTCCCTGGAGACCACTGCACTCACGTCCTAGCTGCGGGTGGCTGTGCCTTGAGCTCTGCTCTCACCCCAGACTTACTTCCTTCCTCTTGCTCCCTGCTTCCTCCTTCTGCGGTAGGCAGGGCATCAGAGATCCACTGGCCATCTTTTGTTTCTCCTAGGATAGACTCCAGGTCTATTTCGTCCATGGTGCTCCCCTCAGAGGACAGCAGTTTATCCAAACCAAATTTGAGTATTTCACTCAGCTTGAACAAAGAAAACAAAACATGCAATTGGCTCCCATGAAAATAATCACTGGACATCAGTGATTTGTGAGGACGGGTGAGCAGAGATGTGATAAATGAAGGTCAGAGATGACAATTTTCAACAACCAAAAAACTGGGGCCTGTTTTTTTTTTTTGAACAGTCAGTTCCTGCATTATCTTAGTTAGCACTTGTCATGGAGTCTTTTCTAAGGCGTTCCCAGCAGCCACGTGAGAAGTCCCAGACCCTGTTAGCTACCCTCCAACCCTCCCACTGCCAAACTTCTTGGAACAAGAAGGCTACACAGGGTGCTTTACCTCTACCATTAACTGGCAATTTTGTTCCTGCCACAGTGTTCTATGGAAACTACCTTTACAAAGACTAGTAACAACTCCTGACCTGAAGGCCACTTCTCAATTCTAATGTTCCTAGACATTCGTCTGGCATTGCACTACCCTGCCTCTCTCACTGCCATCGTGGCTTGGCGGTAACAAACCGAACTAGTATCCAGAAAAAAAGAAAGGAAAAAAAAAGTCTCTGCAGCCTGCTCCTACCTCTCTCAAGCTTTCTTTTCACCTTTATTTGCAATTGCCTCTTGGATAATGTGTAAATGAAATGTACAGCCTGCCCTGCCATCAGCATGGATAAGTATGTGCACATCTGTTGGGAACCAAAAGAAAAACAGAAGACAGAAGAAAAAAAGCAAAAAAAAAAAAACACCACTCTGCACCTGAAGGTTTGGGTAAACAAAACCCAAACAAGTAAATGCACAAAACCCAGGGTTATTTACTAGTTCTGGGTCCAAAATAAATGAAACCTTGAACCTTTCCTGTAAGTTACTGACTCCCTAACAAAATCAAGGTGAGCCCTGTTTTTGCAAAGTTGATGTGTAAAGATATGCAGTGGTCTTTGTAGATATGATAACCATGTGAGAAAATGTTTCGTTTTCTTTTCCTTTTTAGGGCCGCACCTGTGGCATAGGGAAGTTCCCATTCCCAGGCTAGCTGTCAAATCAGAGCTCCAGCTGCCAGCCTACATCACAGCAGCAGCAATGCAAGACCAAGCCACATCTTCAACCTACACCACAGCTTGCGGCAACACTGGATCCTTAACCCACCAATGAAGCCCAGGGATAGAACCCGCATCCTCATGGATACTAGTCAGGCTCTTAACCCACTGAACTACAACAGGAGCTTGGAGAAAATGGTTTTTTAACTAGACTAACTGCAAACTTGGTAACTCTGCTTAAAAATTTTTTTTTTTTTTTTTTGCTTTTTAGGGCCACACCAGTTGCATGTGGAGATTCCCAGGCTAGGGGTCTAATCAGAGCTATAGCTGCAGCCTACACCAGAGCCAGAGCAATGCAGGATCTGAGCCGTGTCTGCGACCTACACCACAGCTAACGGCAACACTGGATCCTTAACCCACTGAGTGAGGCCAGGGATCAAACCCGCAACCTCATGGTTCCTAGTCGGATTCGTTAACCACTGTGCTACGACGGGAACTCCAATTTTTTTTGCTTTTACATACTTTCATTTTCTGTTTGATAAACCAGTGCCTTTAAAGCCTGCTCTCTTACAGATTTTCACAAATGAAATTCTTGTCTCTGAGTTTCCCTCTATAAGTTTTGTTCACATTTTGTTTGTTACTGTAAGCTCTGGTGACTGAAGCCTAAATTATCTTAGTCTTCCTCAAACTCTGCCCTACGTCTGTCTTCTGAATTTCTATCCTCCTCATCATCCAGGCTTAAGACCTTACAACTCATCTTTGAGTTTCCTATCGCCCTCCCTACCTACCTCTAAGCAGTCAACTCCTGTCATTTCTTCTTTTATAACGTTGCTCACACCAGACAATCCTACTGCTACTGCCCCTGTCAGAGATCTATGACTTCAGGCCTGGATCTTTTCAGTATCCCAGGAGATGGTCCCTCTGCTTCCTGGGTCAAAATGGAAGAACCTGGGATATATCATAATATGGGTTCTAAATTTAACCCAAAGGCTGCCATAGAATATCTCTAAGCCCTCTTCCAGAAGAGAGCTCTCTCTAAAATCCCCCAAGCCAGCACATGCCTCCTATCCAGTGTCCCCTTTTTCAAGAACTAACTCTAGTTTTTTCATCCATTTTTCCTACAGCATGATTTTTAATTCCCCTCTGCTAAGTACAAAGAAGCTGATGTAAAGCGCTTACTGATGAAAGGGTCTAGGGTTAAGACGGAGATATGGGATTAATTCTTATTTATTATGCTGAGTTCTTTATTTGGTCTAATTCTCTTAAGGGGCCTCTGAGGTAACTTGTGGTATCCTCATTTCTAGAAAAGCAAAGGTAAAGATACCTGCTCAAAGCTACACAGCCAGATTCCCATTGTAGCTTAGCAGCTTACAAACCCAACTAGTATCCATGAGGATGCAGGTTCAATCTCTAGTCTTGCTCAGTGGGTTAAGGATCTCACTTTGCCGTGAGCTGTGGTGCAGATCACAGACGTGGCTCGGATCCTGTTTTGCTATGGCTATGGTGTAGGTCGGCGGCTACAGCTCTGATTCAGCCCCTAGCCTGAGAACATCCATATGCTGCAGGTGCAGCCCTAAAAAAAAAAAAAAGGAATAAAAGCTATACAGCCACAGGTGACAAGGCTTGGACCTGAGTCCAAGTCAGAGGGATCCAAAGCCCACCCTCCTCCTCTCTTCCACTGCCTTTCTGTATTAGCTTCACTTTGGCTCCCAAAGCAATCTGCGTGCAGCAGATACTGTAGCAGGTCGGGATCTGGCCCGGGAACAAATGTGTAGCTGGGGAGAGTGGGTGATTAATGCCAGTTCCTTTCATTTGCTTTCACATCACGGGAGCACTGATCAAAATCACGACACATTCTAAAGTGAAGGACAGTATGTTTTACCTGGAGGTCGGCATCTGTAGCAGATCTCTGGGCTCCCAGAGTAAAACGGCCCGCTTCTATGATCGTGTTGGTGAGCTGCAGCTTGGAGGCTGCTTTCCTACAGACTATCTCTTCCACAGTGTCTCGGCCGATTAGCCGAATGACTTTAACAGACCTGTACAGAAGTCAAAGAAGAGTAATATGCTACAACATAAGAGTCTACAAACAGGGACCCAAGCATGCATGGTCAATACACCCCAAAGGAAACAAACTCAAAATGCCAAGTTCACAGTACAACTAGTGGGAGATTGTGGTGTGTGGACCTGAGCATTTGCCAGAGATCTGGACTCTGATCCTCACTGAGTCTTTTCTGAAAGAGTCAAGCAAAGGATGAGGAGGAGGAGCCCACACTGGACTTCCTTATCTGTGGTTGAGGAAAACCTCTGGTAGGTCTAAACACCCTCAGGTCAAAGGGTAAGACCTATCTTTTTAGCTTAGCTCCAAAAACCTGTTACTTCATATTTTGACTGAATTAGACCTTCACTCGGGAAGGATGCATTAACTTCTAAAATGTTCCTCTGGTCCTTTCATAATTTGATGTTGCTATTTTTAGCAAAGCAAGCTGGAGTGATCACGTGCCTGGCCCATATACTAGTCTGGGCTCAGCAACAGAGATGGGCTAAAACCTAGCAGTCTCTCACCCTCCGGACAGGGGTTGTCACTGGCCCACGTTCTTCAACCCTCCTGCCCCAGTACTGCTGAGGAGCTAAGGAAGCGGAACAGGGCTATGCTTAAATCTCTCACTTGTTCTGGCCAATTCGGTGAGCTCTAGCGGCTGCTTGCAAGTCATTCTGAGGATTGAAATCACTGTCAACAAAAATCACGGTATCTGCTGCTGTTAAGTTCATGCCAACTCCACCTGAAATCAGCACACAAAGGAATGTCACCAGCAGCCACGGGCTAGGGACCAGACCACAGACACAAGGCTACAGCAGTCAGACCGAGAAACTGAGAGCTGTCAAGGCAACTGGCTTCATTCTTCAAATGGACACTGCCTCCCCCAACTCCAAACAGATTTTAGTGGTTAAAAGTCCTACCTGGGGGGAGTTCTCATCATGGCACAGCGGAAATGAATCTGACTAGGAACCATAAGGTTGCAAGTTTGATCCCTGGCGTTGCTCAGTGGGTTAAGGATCCGGTGTTGCCGTGAGCTGTGGTGTAGGTTACAGATGAGGCCCAGAACTGGCGTTGCTAGGGCTCTGGCGTAGGCCGGCAGCTACAGCTCTGATTAGACCCCTAGCCTGGGAACCTCCATATACCGCAGGTGCAGCCCTAAAAAGGCAAAAATACAAAAAAAAAAAAAAAGTCCTACCTGGACTCATATTACCTGACTTGGGACAGTTTAACTACCGAATGTTACAGAACAAGGGGAGCAGGGGTAAGTAGCAAAAGTGGGCACTGAAGTTAGTGCCCTGAAGTCCTTTTAAACCTCCTCTATTTAAAAATCTTAATTGAATTCTGCTTATAGAACAGTCTATGAAAAGGAACACATGGTCTGTCAGAAAACAGTTACTAATATGAGCAAGGTCTACTGTGGGCACCACTAAGAGAAGAGTTTTAACATCCACTGCAAGTTACAACTAGGTAGCAAGACCCCTGATCAGGTTAATGAGAAGAGGGAGGCCATTTGTTACAATCCCAGGGGGAGCGGGCTGGCCCCTCCCTCCCGCCAGAGAAGACTTTAGTAGGTCTCCTCTGGATTCGCTTCCGCATTAATCAAAGAGCACATAACAAAACCAGCTGAAGGACAAGAACACTCCATGGGATGACGTTCTGGTCTTTTTTTCAGTGCCGTATGAAAAGGGCCGAGGAAGCTCCTTGGATGATGGGAATTAATTAAGAGAACCAGGAAGGCAAACTACAGCCTTCTCTTTGATTAATGTGTAAACAAGTAGGAAATGAGCTCCCTCTTGCCAGGGTCACTACAGCTCATTGCTAAAACAAGCAAGTCTGAACTGGCTTGTTCCAAGAGCCTGAATTAAAGACCAACTTTGGAGAAGGGCTACTGACTCTAAGCTGGATCTCGAGACAAGTCAGGCAGGAATGTTCTAATTAAAGCCTTCATATAAAATTAAAGTTGGAATAAAGAGGAAATAAAGACTGATCACTGAGACAAGCTAAATTATACCCGATGATAACAACAGCTGCCCTGGTGTTCTGCTTTATTTCTTTAGTGCTCTAATAAACACTTTACATCTACTAACTCCTTCAGTCCTCACAACAATCCTATGAGTGGTTGCTATTGTTATCCTCATTTGATTGATGCTGAAATGAAGCACGGAGAGGTTAAGGGATTTATTGGAAGCTGCACAGCTGGAGAGAGAAAAAGCCAGATTCAGTCCCACATGGTCCGGTTCCAGAGCCTATACTTTTCACCCACTATTCCATAATACCTCCCAGGTACTTATTTCATCAAAGGGTGCTCCACAAAAATCTTCTTCTTGGGTTGTTGTCTAAGTTCAGCTCTTCTTTGTTAGGGGTGATAGTTTGTAAAGAAGCTGTAGCCAGACTTGTTTGGGACATATTCATAAGCCCTCACTGCCACCTGGTGGCAACATGACTCAATCAGAAATCTTTTAAAGTTGGAGGGAAGCTGTTGAGTAAATGACAGTGATGCAAATCTACAGCTAAAAAGTGAGAGCAAACAGGATAGTTGGTGTTTAGAAAAGGCTCATGTCTGGGACTGTTTTGCCTTCTAAAAGATCGCTCTGTTTTAACTAATTCTGAGTACTCCAAAGATATTAGCCTAAAAGTAGAGGTCTCTCTCTTCCTAGTTTTTTTAGACGTTTTATTTTTGCTTTTTAGGGCCACACCTGCAGCATATGGAAGTTCCCAGGCTAGGGCCTGAATTGGAGCTACAGTTGCCAACCTACCCCACAGCAACACCAGATCCAAGCTGCACCTAGGGCCTACACCACAGCTCATAGCAACGCCGGATCCTTAACCCACTGAACGAGGCCAGGGATCAAATCCTCATGGATACTAGTCAGGTTCATTACTGCTAAGCCACAGTGGGAACTCCCTAGTTTTAGATGTTTTAAATACTGTTTCCCTCTGAATATGAAGATAATGAAATCAGTACAGCATTAATAGGGCTATTTTCCCAACAGTACAATGTCTGCCCTGATACTTTCAGTCTCTCCTGACAGTACCCCTAAGACACCAAGGACACGAATAAATGGCTGAGATCCAGAGTGCAGTCTATGATCTGGAAGTGAGGAATGCCAAATTAATCTGACTGTATCTTTCTAATACAGAAATGAGACACACACAGGTAAGACAATCTCCGTATAGTCAAGGATTATATCTAACACTTCTGTTTTATACCCTATAGTTCTAGGCACTTAAATGCTTACTAAGTAAGACTTAACTCTCTCTGTAATAGAGGACACGCATCCCTTTAGAGCTCCTACCTCTATTTCATCAATATTTAGGTTTACCAAACAAAGTAAATAATGAAACTTACAATTCTGTGAGTTCAAAACTAATTTAAGGTCTGCTTGTTCCATGACATGAGAATAATTTCCATCTCCAACAGCTAACTTCATTTAAATAAATGAAAGCACTATGTAACTGATAAAGTACTACAAATGTCATATATAACATTTATAAGTCATAGACAATGTTATATATAATTCTAAAAAGTTGGGCATTTCATTATAATCACATTTTCTAAACTAGTTTTTTGTTGTTGTTGTTGGCTGTGCCTGTGGCATGCAGAAGTTCCTGGGCTAGGGATCGAACCCGCACCATAGCAGCAACCAGAGCCACAGAGATGCCACTAGGTCCTTAACCCACTGAGCCACCAGGGAACTCCAAACTAGATTTTTATTAAGTTTTTACAACACTATTCCAGGGCAACTTGTAAGAAGAACAATTAGTAGACAGGCTGCTATCTCATTTCCCAAATTCATGGCTGGGAAGGAGAGTGGTCTCTATTGAATGTGACTAAAACTTTGCACAAATGTACAAAAATCTTTCCGGATGACCCTGGGTCAATGGTCTAAGTAGGTTAGAATTACTTTCCAACAACCCCAGGTTCCAGCCTTACTTCACTGATGAGATGAAAGTTTAGACAGGTTGGATAGAAAAGTGCATCATGCCAGAAGACTAGAACCTTGATAAAAGTATGTCACCTACCTCAATTCCCTCTTTTTTATACTCCTCAGTACTAGCCTCACTTTTCAGAGAATTAAGGAAAAATGCAATAATGGTTAGGATGTAAATGTACTGTGTCACTCCTTATTTGTCTGCTCCTGTCAAGGTCTATGTGGCCTACCTGCCCTGGTGCTCAGGAGGAAAATAAAGATGGGCTGCTGTCCAAAGTTCTTAATGGCCAGGTGTCTCTCTTCTCCTCTCACAGAACCATCCACACGTTCATAGCTGTAGCCTTTACAGAGTGGAAAAAAACAGAAAATATTAACCATTTTCAAGTATTCTTTGTGGAGTGAAATACTGTCAGCTCAAAACCAAATGCTAATTTTGTCCCTTCCTATATACTGGCATGCCCCACTAGAAGCAAATCCATAGGGGGAAAAAAATCTAAATTTGGGAGACATTTGACTGCTTTATAAAAGAACCCACCCTAATATACTTTTCCAGGTTTTTAAAATACAAAGCTGATACACTGGCATCTGCGGAGTTAAGTGTTCCATTTTTACTACCCCAAGCAAGCCTGAAACACACTGTGGTCCACACTGTGTGGGAGTTTCCAATTCATATGTTTTCAGGAAGACAAGCACTTATAGGAGCTGCTGAGTGAGCCTGTCCAATGGTCTAGCAGCTACCTTTCATTGAAACTTCAGGGTTCTCAACCTTCACCAGAGACCTGCTGTGGGGAAGGGGACGATATGCTCAAGCCATGTTTGTGAATCTGAAAGTTCCTCTCCACCTGCCAATGGCATTTCCTGTAAGTGTCCAATGGACCAGGTATACTGTAGTACTTAGAAGCTATTCAGTAGCTTGAAGAGATCCCCTCTGAATTCATTTTTTAAACAGTTAAGGTCTTGAGCTGATACTTCTTCATCACTAATCTCAAGATCAGCCAATGTTACGCCTCTTCCCATCATCCTACATAGATTTTTTTCTCAATTACTACAATGAGGAGTCTCTTTTTTCCCTGTAATTTTTAAAATTTAAATATAGTTGACTTATAATGTTGGGTTAATATCTGCTGTACAGCAAAGTGATTCAGGTATACATACATATATACATATATTCTTTTTTAAAATATTCTTTTCCATTATGGTTTATCATAAGATACTGAATATAATAAATTTTATTATATATTAAACAGAGTCCCCAGGTAATAACTTACATTCCCTACTGTCTATATAGATAAAAATTTCTTTTACCTTTCCCTTGGTTGGTATGTGGAATTTCTATTATTTCAATATTCACCTTTCTACTGATCCTAAACAACTATTCAACTATTGAGCTCACTGTTGCAAGAAAATGAAAGTTCATCAAAAAATTCTGTTTATCACACTTTTTCAAAAACACTCTAGGAGTTCCCGTCGTGGCTCAGTGGTTAACGAATCTGACTAGGAACGTTGAGGTTGCGGGTTTGATCCCTGGCCTCGCTCAGTAGGTTAAGGATCCAGCACTGCTGTGAGCTGTGGCGTAGGTTGCAGATGCAGCTCGGATCCGATGTCGCTCTGGCTGTGGCACAGGCCAGGGGCTACAGCTCCAACTGGACTTCTAACCTGGGAACCTCCATATGCTGCAGGTACGGCTCTAGCAAAGGCAAAAAGACAAAAAAAACAAAAAAACAAAAAAAACCAAACTCTACATTTCTGCAACACACATTTTCTCCCATAATTTATTTTTTCCCTTTCAAATTTCCAGGCTGTTTTTTTCCTCCATTTTGAGATATAATTGACATACAGCAGTATGTAAGTTTAAGTGTACGACTTAATGATGTGACTTACATACATCATAAAATGACTGTCACTGTCAGTTTACTAAACATCCTTCATCAGTACCCATAATTTTAAATCACATCACTAATGGGAATGTGTGTTTATTTCTGCCCATGTGTCTCTACCCTGCTGTCAATCCTTGCATCATACATCTCTCTCCCTACTTTCAATCTTCCTTTGGTTCTGAAGAGTGATCTTTCACTGCTTTCCTCTGTAACATCCCCACACCCCAGATTACTCTTCATGGCCCATCTGGACTGTTAAGTGTAAAAGGTTTGAGCAATGTAGTGATCAAGGGATGTCACCTCTATAATCCATGTAGTCCTGGAGAATATCCAACATCTGGGTCATTTGGGAGAAAAGTAAAACTCGATGTCCCCTGGCAAAAAAAAAAAAGAAAAGGAAAAACTGCTAACTCCGAAAGTATTTAAGGTGAGCTTGCTTCACTGAAACTCACCAAAGAATGCAAGTTGATAAAGAAATGAAATACTGGCGCAGAAACATAAATGTCATAATCATTTACAGAGTTTTCCTCAGAAATGCTAGATAATTAATATAAGGATGTAACTCCACACGTAGCCATATCCTTAAAGGAGTTTGCAGGCTTGAGCAAGGTTATTCCCAGGAGCACATGTCAGTGCACAGACGGTACAGGAAGCCCTGGGATTACCAGGGTACCCCTTTCTAAGATGTCAATTACTATATGGGAAGAAATACATGCTTTTAACAGCAAAATGAATAAATATATGTGAAGAGTAAAATGCAAAATTCAAACGCACAAAAAAAAAAAAAGACGTGGTCAGCCATCTACAGCTATTCGATACTTGGGGCTGAAAGTCACTATACTCTCACTCTAGTCTTACTGGTTGAAAATTGAGAAGCATCACTTTAGAGATGCAAGGGGCAGGTGGCACCTCACAGGCCATATGCCACATGAGAAAACCTATATAGGGAGAGGAGAAAGGAAAGGAGGAGGCAAAATGGATTAAGTACAAAGTCAAGCCTAGAGCCTCATATTATCAGACATTATTTTAAGTTTGCATAAACAAAGAAGTTTGGCACCATCAGAACAACATTCTCATTAGGAAAAATAATTTAATATGAGTTTGCAATGAGTGTAAGAGAAACAATCATGAAAAACTACTTTAAGACTCTAACCTCAAAAAGGTGGGAAAGGCACTGAACTTAAACTGAGGACCTCAACTCTAATCCCATCACTGTCATTTGATGGCTGTGTGAACTTAAATCATACAACCTCTCTGGGCCTGTTTTAAGATCTATGAAATGAAAACGTTGGAAAGAAGGTATTTATGGGTCTTTCTCTAACACTAAGACACCTAGAGCAGATATATCATGACCAATGAAATATAGTAAGACGTGCAATTATTTTACTTGTCCATTCCTAATGCTGGATGCTTTTGTCAACTCTGAGGTTTTAGGTTGGTTCAGTGCTACTCGGGTCAGTTATCCCTACGGGACAATTTTGAAATTCTTGGGAAACTGGGATTTTTCTAGACTCCTCTGTCCCTCTGGGGACCAGGAGGATCAAATACAGGCTGGACACCAGGCCAGTGAACACACATCTGAACCTTTAGAGGCTCCAGAAGTGACTCAGTCTTCTGGTGCCCAACTCATGCCTCAGGGAGTTCAAACTAATCCCCACAAGTTAACAAAAGTGAATATTTACTAAGCACCTACTATGCCAATTCAAAACGAGGTATCAGCAGGCAATTAAAAAAGAAATACTTGATGTCCTTGCCAAACTAAACAGTACATCTGGAGTGATGTGGCTACTACACAGCAATCAACCAGACAGCAGATTAAGGCAGTGCACTCAGTGCCAAGTGCTAGATAAGGATCCTAAGTGCTGGAGGAATTCAGGACAGGAAAGGATGATTACAGAGAGGGTGTCATGGGACCAAATGGAATGGGGTGGGGGTACAGTTGCAGAGAAGGCAGATCAAGGATCAGAGTCCTGAAAAAAGGAGAACTGGGATTAGGCTCAATAAGTCAGCAAGTTGCTCATTATTCTGGCTTTAACAGCTCAAAGCAGAAAATACAAACCTACCACCTACTTGGAATACAGGAATGCCAGTAGCTTGTCCAGCAGGTGAAGTTTCCCACTGGCCTCAATGAGGTGGTCTCCAATTTCAAAAGGCTCTGGTTCCACACCTGGAAAAGAACTCACTCCCAATAAGCATGTCCCCAGTCAGCGCAGACTCTGAACAGAGAAGCTGATGGCTAGGCTACAGAGAGGCCAACCTGCTTCTAACTGATAAAGTACCCAAGCCTCATACCTCTCTGAGGTATTTTATAATTATTTGTTTGCAATGATAATCTCAGCACTACCTAACATTTATCACAGAACCCAGCACACCCAAAAAGCTTCACAAATGCTTATCCAAGAAACAAACCTACTCTTTAGGAAACAGAGGCATAGGGAGATGCTACAGACCAAAGAGACCAGAAACTAAAATCTTGAGATGCTCATTCTAGAAAACAAATCAAGAAACACACTTAGATGTATAAACTAGTAATTATAAAAGTGGGGGTAGAAAAATAACCTCAAGGGCTTCTTCCAAAACCTACATGTTCCCAACAACCTCCCCTTCTTTAAAAAAAAAAAAAAAAAAGGCTCTGGAGTTCCTGTCATGGCTCAGTGGCTAACGAATCCGACTAAGAAACATGAGGTTGCGGGTTCAATCCCTGGCCTTGCTCAGTGGGTTAAGGATCCGGCATTGCCATGAGCTGGGGTGTAGGTTGCAGACGCGGCTCGGATCCCGTATTGCTGTGGCTGTGGCATAGACCGGTGGCTACAGCTCCAATTACACCCCTAGCGTGAGAACCTCCATATGTTGTGAGTGCGACCCTAGAAAAGGCAAAAAGACAAAAAGACAAAAAAAAAAGGCTCTGATATGCCTCTCATGAAGATTCAGTGATATTTTAAAACAATTCATAGTGCTGCCTGGTAAGGACTGCCTTAAAATAACTGCAACAAACCGTCTACACTGATCCTATCAATCCTAGAACTCTCAGACACAGAAGCCTGGAATTGTCCCATAGGCGACCCATCAGTGTGAATGAAAACAATTTAAAAACCCAGTATGAATGACAGTAGTATATATCAATATGTATAGAATGCAGCTGATGCAGCACTTAGTGGGAAATTTACAGATATCCATATGATGAAAGGACAGCAATGAAGGAGTCTGACAAGGAGTAGGTGTAAGGCAGGTGGAAAGGAAGAAAGTATTGTCCCAGAAACTAAAGGAAGAAAGTATGTCAAGAAGTGATCAATTAGGAGTTCCTGTTGTGGCTCAGCAGGTTAAGAACCCAATGTAGTCTCCATGAGAATGCAGGTTCCACCCCAGGTCTTGCTCAGCAGGTTAAGGATCCAACGCTACCACTAGCCACAGTGAAGGTCACAGATGTGGCTCAGATACAATGCGGCTGTGGTTTATGGCTGGCAGCTGCAGCTCCGATTCAGCCCCTAGCCCAAGAACTTCCATATGCCACAGGTACAGCCGTAAAAAAGAAAAAATTGAAGAAAAAAAAAAAGGAGGTAATCAATTATGTCAAAGGTTTTGAGAGGTTAATTAAAATATGAACTGA
>PVHT020000034.1:4936014-4955483 GCA_004024745.2 Catagonus wagneri
TATAATTTTCCATATATAACCTTACTTCAATAATATATCTTTCAAACCTACATTCACCTCCCCAGTTTAAATGAACTGCATTAACAACAGCACACTGATATAAAGTTTTCTTAACACAGCACTGCCTTGTTTTAGGAAGGACACCTAACTATACATCAAACTCAGGAATACTTTGTTAATTTTTGCAGAATTCTAAATTTCCATTTTTAACGACTATTATACAGCCAAGGGACAAAAAAATGCAAATTGAGAGAAACCTCAACCCTTCTCTTTCCCTTCCCAGTCCCAATTCCTCCCAGTGAGCACGACTTAAAAACGTTTTACAATGTGTTAAATACTCCTAGGCACGACTGGGACACCTAGATGTATACTAGATGTATACGCTGAACTACAAGCAGCAAGGAAAACCAGGAGGACGGTGATGGGGAGGAAATTTCACAAACGTAACAACCGATAAAGTCTTTGAGCTACCACAGTTTCACTGCCGCTGACCTGAACACTATTCAGAACACAAAATTCCTTCCCAGGAGTTGCCGCTGTGGTGCAGCAGAAACCAATCTGACTAGAAACCATGAGGTCACAGCCTCAATTCCTGGCCTTGCTCAGTGGGTTAATGATCCGGCGTTGCCGTGAGCTGTGGTGAAGGTCGCAGACGCGGCTAGGATCTGGCATTGCTGTGGCTGTGAGGTAGGCCAGCAGCTGTAGTTCCAATTAGACCCATAGCCTGAGTACCTCCATATGCCACGGGTGAAGCCCTAAAAGGTGAAAACGAAAGACAAAAACACAAAATTCCCTCCCATATTACAGAGCGAGTGTGATTATAAAATCTTTCCTCATATGAAAATCACATCCTCATATAGTTTCTAAATGGACAAGCGCCATCTGATTACCTAGGTCCTTCATCAAAATAGCCTTGTAGTATTTTTTCTGCAGTGCTGACATGCCATGATATATCACTACTTCCGTCTTCTTGGGAAGCTCTGCAGCTACCTCAGCTTTCACTCGCCTCAGCAGAAATGGCTGCAAGAGTTTGTGTAGTTCACTTGCTGTATAAGAAAAACACACACACAAACACACAAGAAGTGTGGGACAAAAGCAAGATCAAGGCATTGAACTACTAGGGAATATTTCTCATTTTTATGACAATTCTGCGTTCCAGGCCAGCATAATAATTTCTCATAGTATTTCTTCCTTTATTGGGTTCTTCTTTCAACTCCTTCTGATTCTTACTAATAATATCATTTTCACAGAGCAAATGTTTCCAGGATATTTTTGCATTTGACCAGCATAATAGCTTGGAAATGTAGGGCAAGTAGGTAATATTGTCCCTATTTGTATAGCTCAGTTAAGTGAAGCTCAGAGAAAGTAAGCCCTTTATCCAAAGTCACAGAGCTAGATGCCGAAGTCACTAGGATTCAAACTTGGTTCTTTTGACTTCAATGCCCTCGGTCGTTCTTCAGATGTTGTAAACTTCGAAAACTAGGCTAAATTGGAATTACACTGCATGTAGAGTTGCCAGATACAACAAACACAAATACAAGAGCCCAGTTAAATTTGAATTTTATTAACAAGAATTTTTTTATTTTTTGTCTTTTTAGGGCCTCACCCACAGCATATGGCGGTTCCTAGGCTAGGGGTTGAATTGGAGCTGTAGCCACCAGCCTACACCAACAGCCACAGCAACAGCAACACCAGATCCAAGCCGCGTCTGCTACCTGCACCACAGTGCATGGCAACGGTGGATCCTTAAACCACTGAGTGAGGCCAGGGATCGAACTTACGTCCTCATGGATACTAATCAGATTCATTTCTGCTGGGCCACGACAGGAACTCCAAGAAATATTTTTTTTATATCAGTGTGTCCTATGTAAAACTTGACTGGGTGCCATATAGTTTACCTGGCCAACCCTAAACACAAGACCCCAGGTAATCTTCAGCCTGTGGTGAGGGGATTTCTGCTGTGAGAAGCCCTTCCAATTCACACTCACCTAGTACGAGTTACATGCCCACTAGCTGGCATGCCTCCCATTTGTCTTAGATAATCATCCTGAAGTAATACCACAGGGATAGACAATAATTCTGTGAGGCAGGGGGGCAAAAGTGTGAGCGGAAGGTCACAAATGGCAATTGTATGAACAAAGAAGTCCTCCCCAGCACTCTCCTCACTGCCCCAGACCTCTGGTTCTGATGCGGTGTGAAAAGAAACACTAGTGCTGTGCAACGCTGAACAGTAGTTTCAGGCTATAGCACTCACATCCTTTTCTGCCTCAGGAAGTAGCATGGAAAGTTAGCAAAGTCCTCATAAAGGGAGTTTCCCTTGTGGCACAGCATAAACAAATCCGGCTAGTATCCATGAGGAGGCAGGGTTGATCTCTGGCCTTGCTCAGTGGGTTAAGGATCCAGCATTGCCGTGAGCTGTGGTGTAGGTTGCAGATGCGGCTTGGATCCTGTGTTGTTGTGGCTGTGGTGTAGGCTCCGATTCGACCCCTAGCCTGGGAACCTCCAATATACCATGGGTGTGGCCCTAAAAAGCAAAAAAAAGGAAAAAAAAAGAAAAAAAAGTCCTCACAGAAATTACATGTTGAAGGTGAAGAGTCTGCAAATCAGTAGATACTATTTTTTCCAAAAATGACCCAAACAAGCACAATTGTAGAATCACGTAATATGTAAGACTGGGAACAACAGGAGGGTTCAAACATCTCCCCGGAAGGTATCCTCCCGTTATCGGTTCTCTTTCTTTGATATCTACTGGTTCTCTGGGCTTCTGGGCCCAGACCTTTTGGGCACCATATGTAAGAAGGGAACTTGCCTGACTCAGACTCTTTCTCAATATCCTCATAACGCTGAACAAAATCTTCCACCTCCTCCCTGGAAAAGACATCAGGCTCCACAAAACTGAGGAGAGAGTAGAGCTCTTGGAGGCTGTTCTGGATGGGAGTTCCGGTCAGCAGGAGACGGAAGACAACTGAGAACTCAAATATATGAATAAATAAAGTGAAAAATCCCTAACACTGGAAAGCGAGACTGAATTACCCATTACGGCCTTTACAAAGAGAGGTGTCATTTAATGAAAATGACATGAAAGGGACATGAAACCAGAAGGCTCAGGCTCAAAATGTAGGAAATAACACCTCTTCAAAGAGCTCAGGCTCTTTGATGTAGGAAATAACACCTCTTCAGTTTCAACTGGAAGATGGGGATAATAAGCCTATGAAGGAGATACCATTATAAGGTAAGAAAAATCACCCTGTGAACTCTAAAGGACCGCATGAGTACTCAGTACGGTTACTGTTATTCAGCCTGCGTGGGAATTCAAGCACAGAGCATATACTCTTGCAATTTGAGAAGCCCAAAGCTATAGCAGCAGGACCCACCACTACAAGAAAAGAGCAAGAAGATCTGTTTTAAAATAATGTCCTTTTGTAAAACATTACAGGTGGATCCAATAGGCATCAAGACTTCTGGACATTTCTGGACCACAGACAGCCCCAAATGGAAAGTAATTCTTTAAATATGGAGCAAAAGATAAGAACACCAAAAATAAGAGACTATTAAAGTTTAGGAAAACCAATAATAACAGATAAAAGGTCAAGCAAAAGGACAACCTCTGAATGGGCATAAACAAGAATTTCCACCACGTGAGTTTAAATAATACAGCAAAAATAGCCATATCCTATGTTATGTATATTAAACACCAAAATACAGTATGTGTGCATATATAATGAATATGTGTATACACATATATACTGTATTTTAATATTTAAATATATTTTTAAATACATATGCATATTTATGTTTGACTGTACACACACACCACAAAGGAAATGGCAGCACATATGCCAAATTTTAATGAATGCAGGGGAGTAGGATTATTAGTGTTTTTACTTTTCTTCTTGTGTTTCCATATTCTGATTTGGGAGGAGGTCATAAGAAGATACTGCTTTGGAAATAAGAAAGCAGATAAATGAAATGACACAATCAAATAAAACTGATCTGAAAATCTTTCTCTTTGGCCATCACCCTTTTTGGCTTGTTTCTTTTAAAACTGTCTAATCAATGCACAGCCACTCATTCACGCCTGCTCTGCTTGTATAGCAATGTTTTCAAAGTATTTCAAGTGCAGGAACTGGTCAAAAATAAATGTTTCTAATAGCCAAATCAAACTTTTACAATACATGTTCACCAAAGAGCTGAAGTAACCAAAGATATGAGGTCACAAAGATAACCGAGGTTGTCGGTCACTAAAAAGCAACTTAAACTATCACCAGTTAATATTTTCACTCAAAGTAGTGCCCATTTTGGCATCGAAAAAAAATTTTTGTGGTTAAAAAAAAAAATCCAGAGTAAATCTCTGTGTATCATACTTTGTTAATTTTTTCGTATGAAATATTTTGCAAATACTTTCCACATTATTAAATACTCCTCTACATAATTTTTCATGGCAGCTTAACTTTATAAATGTATTGTATGGGTATAACATAAATTATATAACCAGTTCCTTATGTTCATATTTAGGCTACTTCCTACTTTAACAAATGAGCTGAAAATAATATTGGGATGGCCGGGGGGTGGGGATGGGGCGGTGTGGGCAATACCCTTCTATCTCTCAGCCCAATCAATAAATTTATTTTTTTCTTCTGACCAACCAGTTGTCTGCAATTCAAACCTCACCTAAAAAGAAATACTTAGATGATGCAGAACAATTTCTTCATAGTCCCTGTAGGCCTTAGTTTCCTATGAATAAGAAGAAAAGACTCTGGAACCAGTGATGGAATTTAGCTTCCCCATTCCGAAAGCCAGGGTTCTTCTCTTCTCCACTGTAAATTAGCAAACTGGCATGGCATTAGCAAACAAGCCAGCTCTTACAAGGTTAGGCTCCAGGATATGACAATCTCTTGGGAAAAAGATACTGTTAAGAGTCCCAGAAAGAAGGCAAAGGACACTGTAGAGCAGAGGGGGTCCCATTAGGGGAAAGCAATCTCTGAGGTTGGGCTAATAGACAGTGGCCATGTCTGCATTAAAATATTAAAAACGACCACTTTTAGCCAGTAAAAAGAGAATTCGGATCTAGGACTTTCTTCCAAATGGCCTTCAAATTTATAAATTGATCTATTATAGGACAGGGGCCAAATTTTAGTGATGGTCACAGACATTCATACATGTGGTCTCATGAATGAATAAGCCTTTACTAGGTCAGCAAAGGAAGGGCACTTCATACTCACAAGCTGTTCACTGATTCCTCAGAAAAGAGGTCAAATCTAAGGCTACGATGACATTTCTCATCTACTTTGCCAGAATGATGCCATTGTAAGAAAAAGGAATGAGATCAAGGATGTCATACTCAAAAGTATGACAACGATAGGAGAGGCTTGAGGTAATATTCAATGCCATGAAATCAGTCTCTTCACAGCCCTGTGAACTGTTAGATTTTTTTAACAGGTAAACTGGGGAAGAGGACACTATATCAGATATTTGTTATTGCAGACAGAAAAATTACAGTAAGATTATTTTTAAAGAAACTGTCCCTTTGAAGCTCAAAAGAGACCTGAAATATTTCCAAAAATACAATGTCTTTTCCTGGGGTAGAGTCTTACTCATTTGATAACAGATTTGAGTAAATATTGTCTCCAGTGAAAAAGACAAGACGAAGAAGTTAGGCCATATGAAGCACTACTTCTGCCACCATAAATGTCCACTTAACCCTACAGAAATCTCACTGAAAAAATGTTTCAACTTAAATCAGTTCTATCGAGGACTAAACTAATATATTTTAAAAGGAAGTTATATTAAAACTAGACTATCTTTGTTTTGCTTTTTTTTTTTTTTTTTTTTTTTTTACCTCTGAGAGTGCCTTATGCAGCAAGGAGCTTTGGTTTTTCAACCTGTGAGCTTCATCCACGACAATAACACTCCAAGGGAAGCTGTGAGGGAAAAATCCAAGTTACCAGTTTTGTTTAACTTAAGCACATGTTATCTCACAACCAAAAGTCTCACTACAAAACCATGACTTTTGCTGAGAAGACTAATATCAAACCTATTCTGTTTGAAACACACCCAAATTGCCTTCTTATCTGAGAGCCGACCATGGACACAAGACAGTATCTGGAAAAGGTAGTAAAATTAAAGAAATTTATTCTCCAAGATGGGAAAGACCTATGCATTGAAGGCAGAAAGGAAGGAACCAGAGCCAGAAAGCAAAAGGAAACACCAGTGACCACCTACTAGGTGCCAGAAACTCAGCTTGGGGCTTGAGGTATATTGTTTAATCCAAAAGAACAAGGTGCTAGAGTTCCCATCATGCTTCAGTGGAAACGAATCTGACTAGCATCCGTGAGGACACAGGTTCGATCCCTGGCCTCACTCAGTGGGTTAAGGATCCGGCATTACCATGAGCTGTGGTATAGGTCACAGATGAGGCTCGGATCTGGCATTGCTGTGGCTGTGGCGTAGGCCAGTGACTACAGCTCCAATTTGACCCCTAGCCTGAGAACCTCCATATGCTGCGGGTTTGGCCCTAAAAAAAAAAAAAAAAAGAGGAACAAGGGGAGTAGACATTCTTATGCCTAGTTTACCAAAAAAGTATGACTTTAAAATGAGGAAGTGGTGACCAGGATCAAATGTTACAGACAGGAAGATACATCCATCGGATCTGTTAACACACAAGTCACTGGTGGCTGTGCCAGGGCACTTCTGTAGGATAACAGGTTACGACTTCAACTTCTCAAGAGGTTGCAGTCATAAAAACATATTCTTTGCAAATACTCCTGGGAAGCTATTTCCCCACACACAAAAAAATATTTCAAACTATGGAAAAGCATGTATAGATGAATATGTTCCAAGCTGCAGTATTTAAAACAGCAAAAAGCTGAAAATAATAACAGGTCCAATAATAGGTAATGAAATATAGCATTTTAAATGATAAAAATATGATTATAATAAAGGCCTGTATGACTAAAAAAGATTTAATTATTACAGATCTTTTTCACCAATGTGAAGACTATGCAGAAGATAATTAAGTAAAAAGTTAAAAGATTTTTAACTTTCTATTTCACTTGTAAACATTCTGTAATTCCATGACATTACTTTTATACTTAAAAAAACTAATAGTGCATGCAAGTAAAGCAGAATATTGGAAAGACAGTAGACATGGAAATAAAGCTCTCTCAGATATCAGAAGAGGATCTTGAGCAGCGGTTGGCCTTAGGAGGAGGAAGACTTCTTTGGAGGCCAGAGAGAAAATCCAGAAGATGGGTGCAGACACAGATGTCTCTACCATTCAGCTACTAAGAGCGGTAGAAACAGAGGGAGACCTGGGGTCCAAAGAGAGAACACGGGGATTGGAGTCATTCCTACTAGGTGCCGGGGCTGCACTGAAGGATTATAAGGAATAAGAAGATTCCAGGAGTTCCCGTCATGGCTCAGTGGTTAACGAACCTGACTAGTAACCATGAGGTTGCAGGTTCAATTCCTGGCCTTGCTCAGTGGGTTAAGGATCCGGCGTTGCCGTGAGCTGTGGTGTAGGTTGCAGACATGGCTCAGATCCCACGTTCCTGTGGCTGTGGCGTAGGCCAGTGACTACAGCTCCAATTAGACCCCTAGCCTGGGAACCTCCATATGCCGTGGGTATGGCCCTAAAAAGACAAAAGACCAAAAAAAGAAAAAAAAGGGGTCCAGCTGATGTTGGACACTGGTCATGACATAAGGTGTAAAAGTGGCTGCAGTACAGTGCCTGGCTCCTGTCTGAATTAACATTCAAAACAGATTAGGTCCAAAAAAAAAAAAAAATTGGAGTTCCTGTCATGCCTCAGAGGAAACGAATCTGACTAGCATCCATGAGGACACAGGTGCGATACCTGGCCTATACTCAGTGAGTTAAGGATCCAGTGTTGCCGTGAGCTGTGAGCTGTGGTGTAGGTCACAGATGCAATGATCAGAGTTGCTGTGGCTGTGGTGAAGACCAGTGGCTACAGCTTCCATTCGACCCCTAGCCTGGGAACCTCCATAAGCCGCGGGTACGGCCCTATAAAGACAAAAAACAAAACAAAAAAAAAAGATTAGGTCCTATTCCTCTGAGAAGAACTAGATACTCAGGTTTTTACACAGCAGGCATTCAATAAAAAGCTTGTTCAATAAAACAGTCTACAGGGAGGAGGATTAGGGCTCAGAGAAAGGAAGGAGATCAAATCACTCACTCATCAATGAACACATGGAGGGATGCTCCCTGGAGAGGAAGAGGTAGAGAGAATTCCAGCACTGAAGGGACAGTGAGACAAAATAACTTCTAATCTTCTTGGTCCACAGCTTTCCCAAGTCTGCTGTCCACAAATTTTCCTATTTTTCATTTTGTTACAGACACAGTCTCGACTCTCCATAATAAGCCTCTCTAGGACAGAGATCATATTATACTTCCTGGCTGTTCTCGGAGTGTGAAGTACCGTCACACACAAAATAACCCTGCCGAACACACCAAAAGAGTACACCTGTGTTCGTGGGGCTCACACTGAGTTAACATTATAAATGTACCTTTATTACTTAGGCTCTTAAATTCACCTGGGCTTGATTCAAGAAAGATGATTTAGAAGATTGTATTTCTGCTGAATATTGAAGATTGTATTGCTGCTGAATATTGTGACCCTAGACACTATAAAAATCTCCCTTAAAAAGAAGCTCCTGGAGTTCCCATCAGGCTCAGTGGTTAACGAATCTGACTAGGAACCATGAGGTTGCGGGTTCAATCCCTGGCCTTGCGCAGTGGGTTAAGGATCCAGCGTTGCCATGAGCTGTGGTGTAGGTTGCAGACGCGGCTCGGATCCCGCGTTGCTGTGGCTGTGGCGTAGGCCAGTGGCTACAGCTCCAATTAGACCTCTAGCCTGGGAACCTCCATATGCCATGGTACGGCCCTAGAAAAGGCAAAAAGACAAAAAAAAAAAAAAAAGAAGAAGCTTCTTAGCACTGAGTGGTGGGCTTGGATAGGAAATGTGCCCTCAGTTGGGTCACCTAATCTCTTACCTTCCTCGGCTATAAAATATGTAATAATATCCATTTATTAGGGTTTTCATGAAGATTAAATAGGATTATTTATGGAAAGTACCCACTAGCATCAATGTCCCATTCTCTTGTCTTTTGAGACTTCCCATACTTTGCCTTGCATTATGGATATCTGTATATTAGTCACCCCTCCACCAGAGTCTATGTCCTCTAAGGATCACACTACAGTTTACTTTCCTGGTATTGCTGCTAACTCCCAGAATAGTGACTTTCCAGAGGGGAGATGGTCAATAAACATTAAGTTGGATATTAGTAATAAAAAAGAAGTGAGGCGTTCCCGCTGTGGCACAGTGGGTTAAGAATCCAAATGAAGCGGCTCAGATCGCTGTGGAGGCACAGGTTTGGTCCCTGGCCAAGTGCAGTGGGTTAAAGGATCCAGCAATGCCACAGTTGGAGCATAGGTCACAGCTGCGGCTCAGATTCAACGGTGGCCCAGGAACTTCCATATGCTGCAGGTGAGGCCATTAAAAAAAAAAAAAAAGAGGGAAAGCATATCCTTTTCTTAAAAAAAAAAAAGTAATATGCTTACTTAAATGAAACTTAAGTAAAACAAAATACTGGATGGAAGTTATAAAATCTCTAACCGAGCTTTTAGAGTTTCAAAATAAGATGAAAATTCAAATGCAACTCAAAAGAACCTCAATAGGAAATAATATTTAGAATACTGATAAAGCACTCTGAAAACAAAACTTTCCAAATATTAAAAATCCACACCCTACTTAACCATAACTACACATGCTATAGGGAATGAAACTCTGTCAATGTACCTTCTTATCTACCTAAAATCTAGCTCTTGTTTAATTTATATGGTAACTGTTGCCTTGACCACATACTGTTTGTTACAGGTCACCCCTATTTCCAAGTGGTGCCAAGAATTACCTCATGAGCTGATATGAGGCCTGAAATGTAATTAACTGGAAAGAAGTATACTTTAAAAAATCCTTTTCTGAAAAGTTAATTTTATAGCACTGATTGTTACTTTAGGATAAGGTAGAAAAAGCTCAAGTCATTCACCTCCTACACTGCAGTTAAATCTCCTCACAGCAGTCCCGAAGAATAACTCCGCAAGTTGCGAGGTAACGAATCAAGTTATCTATTAACCACCCACCACGTACACCTTATTGCACTTAATCCTCACAACACTAATTCAAGGTAAAATCAATTATCCCCATTTTACAGATGAAGAAGCTGAGGTTCTTGAGGTGAAGTAAATAGCTCAAGGACACACAGCTAACAAGTAGGGAGGTAGACTCAAAGACTCCCGCCACACCGCACACCTGTAAGTGAGATTCATGGACGACACACCAAGAAAAAAGCAAAGAACTAAAATGTGAAGGAAACACATGATTTTCATGGTACAGTCAACACAATTTCTGAAGTAGCACAACATACTCACGACTTTAGAAATGAGGTATCTTTCAAGCAAATCTGAAAAATTAAGGAAGACTCATTATAAAGACTGATATATAACTGATATTAATGAACTAATTTTTTTAAATCAATTCTCCTAAACTATGGGATTCGGTTAAGTCTTATTCATTCACTACGTAAAAAACGTTCTGAGCATAACTTCTCAGGGGCACCATCTTACAGGCAAACAAGGGGAGGCGTGAATGAGCAGGAGGTCTCGCTTGCAGTGGCCCAGACAGTCTCGGCTGGAACTGAGTGTCCTCCTTTCCCATCCTCCAGTAACAGAGATGATGCCTCAGCACACAAAACCCTTTTCGCTGCCTGCCTGCCTGCCTCCTTCTACTCATCGGTCAAGAGGAAGCTCAAGGGCCACCTCCCTGGGACACGTTCCCCCTTGATCTGCTAGGAAAGAGAGGGAGAGCTGCCTAACTAATTTGGAGCACAACAGTCTCTCGCTTCCTTTGCTCACAGCCCCTCTGTGAGCATCTAACGAAAGAAGACTTCTTCCCATAATGATGTGAGCCTTCAAAGAACAAAAGCAAAACTGAATGTAATTCCAATGGATTCTGCAGCTTCTGAGGTCCCAGGTTAAGAGTTCTGGCTGGAGAGAAACAGATACCTCATAGGTAGTTAGCAGCACATGAAAATCTGACTCCTGCTTTAGGTCTTGCTGTAGGTGGGCTCTCTGCTCCTTGTCACCTGCATACATTACACAGGAAACAGCTGGAGCACATCTGAATCCAAGAAAAGAGTTAGATGAACAGAGTCATGGAAAAGCGGAGCACAAACATAGAGTCTGGAAAATTACATTTCATGGAAGGTTACAGATGTGCAGACCTCAGGATGCCCTGCAGCCAGAACAAGTCCTGGGACCCTGGCACCCCATCTAGAGTAACGGGTAAACCTATGGGGAGGTCCTCATGGGAAGAGGGAGAAGGGTTGGATGAACATCTAAAAAGGCCTTGTGTTGGAGTTTCCGTCGTGGCTCAGTGGTTAACGAATCTGACTAGGAACCATCAGGTTGCGGGTTCGATCCCTGGCCTTGCTCAGTGGGTTAAGGATCCGGCGCTGTGAGCTGTGGTGTTGGTTGCAGACGCAGCTCGGATCCTGCGTTGCTGTGGCTGTGGTGTAGGCCGGTGGCTACAGCTCAGATTAGACCCAGAGCCTGGGAATCTCCACATGCCGTGGGTGCAGCCCTAGATAAGGCAAAAAGACAAAAAAAAAAAAATTCTTACACACTGACTACTTCCTACAAAATGTCACTGTGTCATTATGAAAAAAGATAGCTTCTCCTTTATTTACTTCAGCAAAATTTACCCACAGTGAATAGTGACTTTCAAATTGCCAAGCAGTAACAATAACATCCACTGACCCCTCTCCCCACCAGACTTTCAGTCTATCTACACTGCCTCAGGTCAGAGTTTTCTAGAAGAAACAATCTCACTGTTTAGGACAATAGTTTGTTTTATCGTATTTCACATAGCACCCCACCCCCTAAAAAAAATTAATATAAAAAATACAATTTCAACTACATCTGCTCCGTACCTCTCCATCTCTTCTTTCCAGTTGCTCAAAACAGACAAGGGACAAAGAATCAGAAATGGTCCTTCATCATTTAATCTCCCTGCCAAGTACATGAAGAAACCAATAGTCTGGAATACAGAAAAAGAAGGCAGTTTTGATCACATTTCCACATAAGAAACTACCACCAAAGTCCCACAACTTTGTAGAGAACACTTAAAATAGCATCAAAAAGAATACAAACACTAACTGTAAGAAGACCTGCTTTACAAATAATTAATGTACAGTCTTCCACACATTAGGGGAGTCATGCAGTTGACTCTGCAGTCAGTTTGCGCCCTGGGACAAGCATATAGGCTTTACATAGAGAAAACCCCTGCCCATTAATTGTAATTCTATGTACCAAGGGTAGATAAAATAAAGGTAGTGACACAATGCAAAACCATCCCCATGACTGGAAAAGTCAAGTCCAAGGTCATGATCTCTTGACAGGCACTTTCCTTCTGCTATAAAAATACACATCAGTGGCTGACAGTCAAAAACAGTAATGAGTTGTAAGGAGGTATTTCAGTGGAGGCAAACTGTTGTCTGTCCATAGTAACATACCTGGCAGGTCTTACCCAGACCCATCTCATCTCCCAGTATGCAGCCATTCTGATAATGGAAGCACTGGGCTAGCCAGTTCACTCCCTCCAGCTGATAAGGGCGTAGGTGGATCCCTAGAAATAAAAAGAAATGGCAAGACCAGTCTGAAGAGTAGACATCTCAGCACACACACACACAGGCTATATTCAAAATATCAACTAAATAGCACAGCCTCAACTCCTATACCCCCAAACCTTACTGGCCACATCCTCTGCTGAGAAGTTACGCTATGCAAACACTTGCTGACTTCCAAACTACTTCTGAGCAGACACAGTCATCACTGTATTCAAAGCCTGCTTTAGACAGCCTGTCCTGATATGGGAGCCACTTGACAGATGAGAAGTCAACCTGGGATTTGGTCTCTGTACTGCCTGAGTCTCATGCCAGGGCCCATTCTAGGAAATGAGGCATTACCTAACAACATAACACTATGTGCCTGCTTCCTTAAATGCAGCCATTTAAATGTACCATCAAAGAGTTCCCATTGTGACACGGGGATCAAGAATCTGACTAGTATCCATGAGGATGTGTGTTTGATCCTTGGCCTCGCTCAGTGGGTTAAGGATCTGGCACTGCCGTGAGCTGTTGTGTTAGGTCACAGACACAGTGCAGATCCCCAGTTGCGGTGGCTGTGGCACAGGCTGGCAGCTGCAGCTCCAATTCTACCCCTAGCCTGGGAACTTCCATATGCCGTATGTGCGGCCCTAAAAAGAAAAACAAATAAACAAACAAAAACATAAATGTACCATCAAGCTAAAGGAAAAAAATCAGGATAGGACTAGTTTACAAATCAGGATAGGACTAGTTTACATTATGCTTCAGTAGAGAGGCAGTGCTGTTAAGAATTGAAACGATGTTCCCTAGGCAGTATTTAACAGTACACAGGAAGTAGTAGAAAATGTCTGAAATTCAGATGAAGCTTTTGCTGCCTCTCTTCTCTCTCCTTGAACAAAAAAATCCAATTTCGGAGAATAGCCATATTTGGGCAGAAGGAAGACCTCAAACATACTTTATGCAAGAACTATTATAGCACAGGGAACTGTATCTAATCAACTTGTGATGGAACATGATGGAGGATAATGTGAGAAAAAGAATGTATATAAGTGTATAACTGGTCACTTTGCCATACAGCAAAAATTGACAGAACATTGTAAATCAAATATAACAAACTTGAAAAAAAATAACTATTAACAAAACCTAATCTTTCTGGTTTGAATCCAAAACCTTTAAAAGAAACTAGTCAATATATAATTATAGAACATTAAAAAGATTAGGGAGTTCCTGTTGTGGCTCAGTGGGTTAAGAACCTGACTACTACCCATAAGGGATTAATAATATATATATTATGTAATATAATGTAATATATATGTATATTATGTAATATATATATATGAATATTACAAAGACATTGAACATAGATGACTCTGAAAAGGTGGAGCAAAGAAGACACACTGGTTAGTAACCTCGGGACCCAGAGAACAAGGTGATGAGCTCACTGGGTTCCACTGGCCAAAGGAAAGCGACAGCCTAAAAGTTTTAGACAAAAACTGCTCTACTTAAGCCAAATACCATAAGGGAAAAAAGTGCCCCTCCTCCACCACCACATCAGCAAAGGCCAAGTGGGAGCCCAAACCTCCACCCTCAAGAGGCTGTACAAAGTACCCCAATAATCCCACTGGTAAGGTATCAGAGAGAGCTAAGGAGGGAGCCAGGATTTTCAACCCTAACCACCAATAATGAGGCCCTCACCATTCCACTTCTCCTTCCCCTGCAGTGTCCTGGAGACCACAGAGGGAGTCTGGACTTCTAGCCCTACTAATTATCTGTGTCTCCTTCCCAGCCATTCTCAGAAATGGGGGGTGTCAAAGTAGGCCTAGTGGAGACAGTGTTTTTATCACTGCCCAGAGGTAATGAAACCACCCCTACCACAGTGTCAGTGGGAACCAAGCAGGGAGCCAGTACACTCATCCTCCCCCAGAGGTAAGGGGAACACCTCCCCATCCCTAGGTGTCAACAAAAGCTGAGAGGTGGAAGCCTGGCTCCTAATCTCCACTTGTCAGAAACAAGGTAGCAAGTCCCCTTCCCCTGCCAGGGCAGCATGAAACAGTGTTGAACGGAAAGGTTTAAACAAGATCTGGCGTCTCAAAACATAAGACAAAAAAGTACAGGCTTCAATTAAAAAAAAAAAAAAAAACACTCATTATACCAAGAAACAAAAGGTTTCAAACTGAATGAAAAAAAGACAATCCACAGATACCAAAACCCAGATGACACAGATGTTAGAATTATCTGACAGATTTTAAAGCAGCAATGATAAAATTGCTTCAACAAGCAAGTATGAGCATAATTCAAACAGGTGAAAAAAATGGAAAGCCTCAGTAAAGAAAGCCTCAGCAAAGAAAAAAAGATAATGAAAAATATAATAACCAAAGTAAAAAGCTCAGAGGATGGATTTGACAGCAAAATGGAGGGAAGAGAGGAAAGAATCGGTGAATTCAGTGAATTTCAGTGAAGAAAGAACCATAGAAATTACTCGATCTGAACAAGAGAGAGAAAACAGACTGAAAACAAATGAACACAGAACACAGGCAAAACATTCTCTGACATCAACCTTACAAATGTTTTCTCAGGTCAGTCTCCCAAAGCAACAAAAATAAAAGCAAAGATAAACCACTGCGACCTAATCAAGCTGACAAGCTTTTGCACACCAAAGGAAACCAAAAAGAACACAAAAAGACAACTTACAGAATGGGAGAAAACGGTGTCAAATGATGCAACTGACAAGGGCTTAATCTCTAAAATATACAAACAACCTACCCAACAGCAAAAAAGCCAACAACCCAATTGAAAAATGGGCAAAAAACCTGAATAGACATTTCTCCAAAGAAGATATACAGATGGCCAACAAGCACATGAAAAAATGCTCCACATAACTGATTATTAGAGAAATGCAAATCAACACTATTATGAGGTACCACCTCACACCAGTCAGAATGGCCATCATTAATAAGTCCACAAACAACAAATGCTGGTGGGGGTGTGGAGAAAAGGGAACCCTCCTGCACTGCTGGTGGGAATGTAAATTGGTACAACCACTATAGAAAATCATAGAAAACTATACATAGAACTACCATATGACCGAGGAATTCCACTCTTGGGCATATATTCAGACAAAACTTTCCTTGAAAGAGACACATGCACACGCATGTTCATTGTGGTACTACTCACAATAGCCAAGACATGGAAACAACCAGACTGTCCACTGACAGATGACTGGATTAGGAAGATGTGGTATATATACACAATGGAATACTACTCAGCCATTAAAAAAAGAACAAAATAATGCCATCTGCAGCAACATGGATGGAATTAGAGACTCTCATACTGAGTGAAGTAAGTCAGAAAGAAAAAGACAAATACCATATGATATCACTTATATCTGGAATCTAATTTACTGCACAAATGAACCTTTCCACAGAAAAGAAAATCACAAATTTGAAGAACAGACTTGTGGTTGCCAAGGGGGAGGTGGAGGGAATGGGATGGTCTGGGAGTCTGGGGTTAATAGTTGTAGACTGTTGCCTTTGGGATGGAAAAGCAAGGAGACCCTGCTGTAAAGCACCAGGAACTATGTCTAATCACTTGTGACGAATCTATATATATGTATGTTCAACCCGGTCACCATGTTGTACAGTTGAAAAATTGACAGAAAACTGTAAACCAGCTATAATGGAAAAATAAAAATCATTACATTAAAAAAAAGAACTTAAACTAAAAAAAAATTAAAATAAAAAAATAAAATCGTTTTATATGAAAAAAAGTGAAGAGAGCCTCAGGGAATTACAGGTCTCCAGCAAATGATGTATATTCATTCACTGGCATCCCAGAAAGAGATGAGAAACAGGACAGAACTAAAAATGAAACTAAAAAATACTCAAAGAATGACTGAAATCTTTCTATATTTGGCAAAAGACCTATGGAGTCAAGATGCTGAATAAACTTCAAACAGGATAAAAGAATAAACACAAAGAAGTATCACGCCAAGGCACATAATTGTTTCTAAAAACTAAAGACAGAGAAAATATTTTGAAGGATGGCAGAGAAAAATAATATGACATCTATAGGAGAAATATCAGGAGGCAGCTCCAGGACCCTACTGCCTCAGCTGCACTCCATGCCAGCAAAACGGATGCTCAGTTTCCCACCTGACTCCAGAGGTTAAGGAGTCACGGTCAAGAGAAATGTAGAAAAACTCAAATCCCTCCCTGTTGGAGACCACGGAAGAGCTGAACTCTGCAGAAGGCACATATCTGCTGAGTCAGGACGTTATGCACCTAGAGGCAGGCACCGATGCTAATAGTTTCCTTTCTTATTCACTAAGAGGTGGGCTTGTCATTGTCTATGCCCACTATGTCTATGTCATTTGTCTATGCCAAAGCCCAGGTCCTTTTCTCACTCCGTTCGGCAGAACAAGTGCCTCCTGGTACCCCACTTCCTAAATCTAAAAGAGTCTTGTGTGTTTTGTTATAGCGCGCCGTCCCTCTTCCAGGATTCCCTGTTGCCCTGCGGCGCTGGACGCGGCACCTCCCAGACTGTGGCCTCTGCCTCTCTTTCCTTTTCCAAATCTCCCATCGTCTTGGCAGAAGCCAAGTCACAAGTACAACAGAACTCCAGGGGACTCTGGGAAATGTAGTTTTTGGCTTTCTAGCCTCTAGGCAGTGATAAGACACCTTGGAGGTTGCAGAAGAAACAAACTTGAGGGTGCCCATGGCAATATCCATCGTAGAGTTGTTTGAATTCTCATGCCCACCTCTCGGGTGGAAGACTAATAGTGAAAAAGCAGGCAAAAACAATGAGAAGTAACAGGTCTGCATTTCCCCAAAACAAAGCATTCCTAACACACCTTTATGGGCCAATGTATTTTGGGTTTCTGAAGTTCACTGGATGAGCAGGATGTACCTGACACTATTAAGAGGAGAAAGACCTCCTACAAAGTTTCTGAATCACTGGAGAAAATACTTCAGAAGGAGTCTCACCACAGACCTTCGGGGAGGGGGGGAGGAATGGAGATTTTCAGTCACCAACGGTCAGGATTTAATCAATCCTGTCTTTGCAACAGAGCCTGCAGGACGGAATTCAGAGAGCTTCCAGGAAAACAGATCATATGAAATTCAGGGTAATGAGGCTGGAGCTGGGCTGCAGTTCAATATTGTTGTTGACATCCAGGTGACATCCATCATAAGATTTTGGGTCGTGTCTCTAGTTCAGTTCATTAAAAACAATAGGGAATACAGGGAGATTGGGTTAAGATGACAGAATAGAAGGACTGGAGCTCAAATTCTCTACCAAAAAACAACAAAACTACAACCAAATGCCAAGAAACCTTCAACCAAATGGACTGTAAACTTCGAAAAAAGATATTCTACTCCAGAAGACAAAGAGGAGACCACATCAAGAGGTAGAAGGGTGATTACGTGATATAAGCAACCCATACCTCCCGGGTGGGAAGCCCCACAGACTGCAAAGTAACTGTATCACAGAGACTCAACTACAGCACTGAGAGTTCTGAGCCCCATGTCAAAACCCCATGCCTGGGGAGCGGGCACAGGGAGAAAGAGCCCCTGGAGCATCTGGCATTGAAGGCCAGCGGGGCTTGTGTGCAGGAGCTCCACAGGACTGGGGGAAAGAGGCGACCCCATCCATGAAAGGCACACACAGACTTTCACGTGCACTAGGCCCCAGGGCAAAGCAAAGTCTCCATGGGAATCCGGGTGGAACCTGACTGCAATTCTTGGAGGATCTCCTGAGAAAACAGGGGTGACTGTGCCTTGTTGTGGGGGAAGGACATTGGAGGTTAAGCTCTCAGGAACATTCATCAACCTGCATTACTCTGGAGGTGGCCATTTTTGGGAAAATCTGGCCCCTCCCATCAGCACTGAGAAGTCCCAGGCCAAACAATACTCCAGGTGGGATCTCAGCCCCACCCATCAGTAAACAGGCTGCCTAAAAACCCCTCAGGCACACAGCCAGTCTCTAATCTTACCCAGAGACAAAGCCCCACCCATCAGAGGACTAGGAATCCGCCCCACCTACCAGTGGGCAGCCATCAGTCCCTCCCATCAGGGAGGCTACAGCAAGCCCCCACCCCAATACCAACTTTAGCCACAGAGGAGGCAAACACCAGAACTAAGAGAGGCTACAACTCTACTGTCTGCAAAAATGTCACCATACCAAAAACCTAAAATAATGAAAAGACAGAAAACTATAACTCAGATAAGAGAGAAAGAAAAACCCCAGAAAAACAGCTCAGTGGTGAGGAGATTATCAGTCTCCCAGAAAGAGACTTTAGACTGTTGATGCTGAAGATGATGAAAGACATTGGAAATAAACTGGAGGCAAAGATTGATCATTTACAGGAAACACTGAGCAAAGAAAATACAAGATGTAAAAATTAAACATGAAGAGATGCAAAATACAATAACTGAAATAAAAAATTCATTAGAAGCGGCTAGAAGTAGAATACATGAGGCAGAAGAAAAAATCAGTGAGGTGGAGGACAGATTAGTGGAAATCACTAATGCAGACGAGAAAAGAGATAAAAGATTGAAAGGAAATGAGCAGAGTCTCAGAGAACTCTGGGATAATGTTAAATGCACCAACATCCGTATTATAGGGGTGCCAGAGGGAGAAGAGAGAGAGAAGGGGACAGAAAAAATATTCGAGGAGATTATAGCTGAAAACTTCCCTAATATGGGAAAGGAACCACTCACTCAAATCCAGGAAGCGCAACGAGTACCATATAAAATAAACCCAAGGAGGAACACCCCCAGACACATATTAATCAA
>PVHT020000034.1:4970795-5025335 GCA_004024745.2 Catagonus wagneri
AAAAGGAACGGAATAACATTTATAGCAACATGGATGAACCTAGAAATTATCATTCGAAGTGGAACCAGTCAGACAATTAGACAGCAACACCCAATGCTACCGCTTACATGTGGAAACTAAAGAGACACAATGAACTTCTTTGAAGAACAGACAATGACTCACAGATTTTGGAAAACCTTGGTTTTTCAAATAAGACAGTTTGGGGGGTGGGGGGCTGTACTGTGAGTTTGGGACACAAAATCTATCGTATTGACTTATGATCTTTGTACACCTATAACTGAAATAAAATTCATTGTTAATATGAAAAAAAAAGGCAATAAGAGGGAAGAAAGTGGAGACAAATGTCTCACACTTCTTTCAAAGAATTTTTCTGTAAAAGGCAGCAGAAAACTGGGAGCAATAACTGAAAGGAGAAATAGGGTCATGGGAAGGGAGGTTTTGTTTTCAGATGGGGGAGATCTGGGCATACTCAAAGCTGCTGGGAATGATCCAGTGGGGAGAAAAGCTGATGCTGCAGGAATGATGTGGGAGGGCAAGAGTGGAGGTGCGGCCTAGAGAGGAGCGTGGACAGTTCATGCACTGGAACACAGACACACAGTGTATGCACGGACATGGTGCTGAGAGCACGTGGCAGATCTCTTCTGCTTCTGTTGTTTAAGTGAAATAAGAAACAAGGTCATCAGATGAGCTTGCGCAGGGAGGAGGGGGGCTTAGAGGTCTGAGGAGGAAAAGGTGTGAAACAGTTGTCTGCAGATGTGGGAGAATGATTTGACTCGAGAAATAAGAGTCACACCGCCAAAGAAATGGGAGGGACACTTGAGGTTTATGGTCATGAGACCAGTTAGCATTGTGTGCGTTAGGGGCGAGGAAGAACAGTTAGAGAATTGGATTTTACCAGGTTGGATTTTTTTTGCTGGATGAGTAAAATAAAGACTGATTGTACTGGCCACATCTCCAGTGTCTAGAATGGAGGTGAACAAAGCAGAAAAAAGGCCCGGCATTTGCAGAGCTTAGATTTTGTGATGAAAACAGACTGTATGGAGGGATTCCAAATAAGTTATCAGGCAGTATTAGTGCTAATCAGACAGCAAAACGGGGTACTGAGCTTAAGATCAGGGCTGGGGAGCAGCTCTGGATAGGATGGGTTGAAGAGCACGTCACCAACAAGATGACTTTTGAGCTAAGATCTGAATGATGAGAATCCAACTATGTGAAATCAGGAAGGATCGTATTCGCGGCAGAGAGAGCACAAGGGCAAGGACATTGAGGCAGGGCTAGCAAGGGAGTGAGATATTTTTTTAAACTGGTGAGGGCACACTGGAGAGGACCTGGCCATTGACTGGTTATGGGGCTGAGGGATCGAGAAACTTTGAGATTGACTCCCAGGGGTTTCTGTCTTGGATAATGCAGTGGATGTTGATGCTGCCACTGAAACAGAGAACACAGATGATAAAAACTGGTTCGAGGGAAGTAAAATAATGATTTCACTTTTAGACATGTTGAAAATTCAACTCTTGCTTAAGCAGTGCCTGGCACATAATAAGCATTGTTGAATGTTTGAATGTGGTACCTGTAGAACAATTCTAAAATCCAGGACCTACAATTGTCTTAACTTTTAGGTACAGAGAGGATATTTCACACATGAGCAAAGTAAAGCACAGAAAGATTAGGCAACTTGTCCAATGTGTTCTAATGTGTCAGTGTTAACTGCCGGAATAAAGTATAACCCCAACTGCCTTTTCATTCACAGCTCACGTTATATAATCATGGTGTTCATGTTCACTCTCTGTTTTATTACTCCACAGAGAAGGTACACTGTGTGAGCACAGCAACCCAGTGAGATTAATGGTAACCAACTCACTCCAGTAATTGGCCTTTGCATAGGCCAGCATACAGAGCATGACTAAGCACAGGTTGGTGAGCAAGTTGTATTTGCTGGCCACTGTGTGCTACGTTGGGTAAGAGCAGGACAGCAACTGGCAGCATCTAGTGAGCCAGCTATTGAACTTGATTAAAATAGCGACCATGGGTGAAAATTTGAACAGATCTCTTCTTGAGGACTTGGACTTAGACCTTGGGGCTCAGGTTAGGATTAAGTCAGGGCTCCAGAATAGAAAAATCACTGTACCAGGTTGAAAGAGACTGAGTTTTCCTTCTTCCAAGAAAGGAAAATCTGCATTTTTACTTTTGATGTAATTATGTCTTTGGCCTCAAATAACACATAATATACTTAAAACCTAGAAGTCTGGGGGGAAATAAATCAAACAGTTCACATTTTAGTATACCAACAAATAAGACTCTTTGCAGGATTCTTTCCCAGTCACTTCAGAAAATTACTACTAGGCTTTAATAGCAAAGGTAAGGGCACAATGCTGGGATATTATCAAGCAGATCTTTGAGGACAAAGTCCCGATTTTGTAAACTTGCCACTGTGCACAAAAATTGGCCCACAGATCTTGACAGGACTGTGTTGGTTCTCTCTTACTCTTTTTCTTTTTTCCTTTTTTTTTTTTTTTTTTGCCAAGGTGAGGCCTGTGAAGTTCACAGACCGGGGATCAAACACAAGGGACAGGAGCAACAATGAACCACAGCAGTGACAATGCTAGATCCTTAAACAGTAGGCCACCCAGGAACTCTGTTTTCCTTTTTTAAATGCCTTTTCACTGTCATGCCTTGCCATCAAATTAGTCACATGTAATTTCACACTTTCTGTTCTTCACCCAGTAGAATATTGGTTATGCAGTCCACCCTGCTAATCCAAAAGACCTTTTGAGTGTTCCAGCTCTGGAATTTAACTTCTGCGACCTATTTCCACAGAAAGAACAGGACATCTCAATAATAAAACCATGAAGCCAAATGTTTCTACGGCTCATTCTACATTGAGATAACTAAGCAATGTGAACTTGCTACCAGAGACTACAATCCTAAGAACTCCTTCCCTGCTATGGTTGACAAATGCCCAAAGCCATCTCGTGCTCTAACCCCACAAAGCTGGGTCTTAGGTTTGAAAAATGAGCACAGCTGTTACATAAATAACTATGTTCTTGAGGCTCTGTTACAGCTTCGAAACAAGGGAGTTCTCCCACCTCTGTCCCCACAAATTGCTCAAAATTGGCATGGATAATTAATCTTCGTAATCAAAGAGTTTTAAAAATGAGACTTCTGTAGGTCCTGTGATACACCAATTTATAATGAGGATAAAATAGCTACCCTATAATGATGTTGTGAAAGTTAAATGAAATAATTTTTTACAAGGAACTAAACACTAATTTGAATGTCAAAGCTATAGTGATCGACAAAAAACCTTAAGCTGGGAATGAGTCTGGTGAACACCTGAGTATCTACATCTTACCTGTGGAGACACAAGAAATTAGATGGTATCTCTCACTGCTGAGGTCCCATTGTAACCTCATTTGCTCAGAAGAATCCACGTGCAAAAGTTCCAGTGTTTTTCTGTGTGACCCACAGATACAGGGTCTGAAGATAAATAGGTCACACGCATACACAGAGTGTGGGATATCTACTCAATGGTAGGGTCCTGGGGTCATACATAGCCAGCTTTGTTAGATTGTATTACTATTCCCAACTATTCACTTTCTCATCTATAAGATGATTCTACAGGAGTTAGCCTCGTGGCACAGCAGAAATGAATCCGACTAGGAACCATGAGGTTGCGGGTTCAATCCCTGGCCTTGCTCAGTGGGTTAAGGATCTGGTGTTGCTGTGACCTGTGGTGTAGATCGCAGAAGCAGCGCAGTGGTAATAAATCCCACCAGGAACCATGAGGTTACGGGTTTGATCCCTTACCTCATTCAGTGGGTTAAGGATCTGGAGTTGCCATGAGCTGTGGTGTAGGTCACAGACATGGCTCGGATCTCGCGTTGCTATGGCTGAGGTATAGGCCGGCAGCTGCAGCTCTGATTCAACCCTTAGCCTGGGAACTTCTATATGCCGCAGGTGCGGCCCTAAAAAGCAAAAAAAAAAAAAAAAAAAGGGATTTTTAAATTTTATTTTATGTTTTTTTACTTTTTATGTTATAGTTGATTTACGGTGTTCTGCCAATTTCTACTGTACCCCAAAGGGACCCAGTTTTATACACACACACACACACACACACACACACATATATATATTCTTTTTCTCATATTATCCTCCATCATGTTCCAATACAAATGACTGGATATAGTTCCCTATGCTATACAGCAGGATCTCATTGCTTATTGACTCCAAATGCAATAGTTTGCATTGAAATTTTGATTGGCATTACAGTGAATCTGAAAACTAAATTGCAATGACCTGACAGCCTTGCAATATTGACTTATAAGTCTTAAACAAGGTAGCTAACTCCATTAATTTAGGTCTCTTCCAATATTTTTTCCTACTTTCTGCCTGGAGGCCTTGTATATGTTTTGCTAGGTTTATTCCCAGGAATGTGATATTTTGATATGGTGTAAATAATATTTTAAAAATTTTCATCCAAGATGAAATTGCAATAGAAGTTAGGAAATATTTTGAAAGTAACAATAATGAGAATACAACATATCAAAATTTGTGAGATGCAGCTATAGTAATTCTTAGAAGAAAATTTGATGAATTAAGTATCTCAACAAGCTACAAAAGAAGGAGGTAGGAAGAAAGAAATAAAATCAGAAATTAATGAAAGAAAATAGACACGAAACAGAATAAGTCAATAAAGGCAAAAGGTAGTCAGTTCTTTAAAAGATTCATAAAATTGGCAGAATTGATCAAGTAAAAGTGAGAGAAAAAACAAATTACCTAACATCAAGAAATGACAGGAGTTAACATTGTGACTCAGCAGAAACGAATCTGACTGGCATCCATGAGTACACAGGTTCTATCCCTGGCTTCGCTTAGTGGGTTGGGGATCTGGCATGGCTGTGAGCTGTGGTGTAGGTCGCAGATGTGGTTTGGATCCTGCATTGCTGTGGCTATGGTGTAGGCCAGTGGCTACAGCTCCAATTAGACCTCTAGTCTGGGACCTCCATATGCCATGGGTGAGGCCCTAAAAAGATTAAAAAAAAAAAAGGGAATGACAGAGGCAACATCACTATAGATGCTACACACACTAAAAAATATGACTTTATATCAGTAAGTTTAACCTAGATGAAATGGATAAATTTTTAAACACACACACAATTTACAGAAATTTATCCTGTAGCTTTTTTTTTTTTTTTGCATGCCTAGTGGCATGCAGAGTTCCTGGGCCAGGAATCAGCTCTCAGCCACAGTTGCCACCTAAGCCACAGCTGAGGCAACGCCAGACCCTGAATCCACGGTGCCAGGCCAGGGATTAGAACCTGCATCCCGGAGCTCCTCCTGATCCCATTGAACCTCAGAATGAACTGCTTTTAATGAAATTAAATCCATAACTTATAACATTTTAACAACAAAAACACCAGATCTAGATGGCTACCTTGGTAAATGCTACCAAACTTTTAAGGGAAAAGATGAATAATTCTACACAAAATCTTTCAAAGAAGCCAGCATAACTTTGATACCAAAACCCATCAAGGGCATTACCAGAAAAAAAATTAAGAGTAATATTCTGTGATATAGATGAAAAGATATTCCAAATGAAATATTGATAAATCAAATGCAGTGTTATGTTAGAACTATACACGCCACGGTCTTGTGAGTTTATTCCAGGAAGACATGGTTGGCTTAACATTTAAGAAATCATTCAGTACCCATTGTCGAACAATAGGATCTGCAGAGTCTCTGCAGTGTCAGCATTCAGGTTCTATCTTCAGCCAACCAGGATGCAACTGCAGCACAGATCTGATCCCTGGCCCGGAACTCCATATGCCTTGGGGTGGCAAAAAAACAAAAACAAATACATACATAAAAAATAAAAATCATTCAATATAATTTAAACAATGTGATCACCTTAAAAGATACGGGAAAAACATTTTATAAAATTCAACACTTATTCATGATAAAAACTATTTGTTGACTAAGAATAGACAGTTCCCCAATTTAATAAGATTATTTACCTAAAACATACAAATAACATCACGCTAAATGGTGAAATAGTGAATGCTTCTCCCTAACCAGACAAGGATGCCTGTTATCACCACTTCAACATTGTACTGGAGTTCCTGCCAGTACAATAAGGAAGGAGAAAAATTTTTAAATTTTTAAATTGCAAAGGAAATGGTAAAACTATTTTTATTCCTAAATGACATGATTGTGTAAACTACTAGAATAAGTGAATTTAGCAAGGCCACGTGATACAAAGTGAATATACAAAGATCAACTGTATTTCTTTATACTTGAACAAACAATTGGGATATGAAAATGTATAATACCATTTACATTAGGATTTAAAAAATAAAGTACATAAGATTAAATAAAATGGATAATATACAAGAGTGAAAATTATAAAATTATAAGGAGAAATCAAAGAAGATCTGATAAGAGAAAAAAATGGCTATTTCACAGATTGGAAGATTATATGTTATATCCAATTGGTCTATACATACAATACAATCCTAATAAAAATCCCTTCAGGCTCCTTTTTTTTTGGTAGAAATTGATAGGCTAAATTTAAAATTTAAGTGGAATTGCAAAAAACCTAGAATAGTCAAAATCATTTTTTAAAGATTTTATTTTAATTTAAATAAACACAAAGATAGAGGATTTATACTATCTATTTTCAAATTTTACTATAAAGGTACATAATTAATAAAGTATGTCATAAGCATAAGAGCAAACAAATAGATTAATGGAACAGAACAGAGTCCAGATATAGGGTCACACATATATCATTCCTTGACCAATGAAAAAGACACCAATTCAATTCAGGGGGAAAGAAAAGTCTTAGAATAAATGGTGTTGGAAGAACAGAGCATCCAGATAGGAAAAAAGATAAAAATAAGCCTTGACTCTTACACTCATACCACTCACAGATGTTAATTTAAAATGGATTGCAAATCTAAATGTGAAAGCTGAAATATAAATCTTTGAGACAGAAATACAGGAGACTTGTGCTTGAAGTAGGCAAAGACTTCTTAGGTAAGATCAAAAAGTACTAAACATAAAGGAAATAATGATAATGTAGATTTTATCCAAACTTAAAACTTCTGCTCATCAAAGAGTGGAGTTCCCTCATGGTGCAATGGGTTAAAGTTCTGGCATTGTCACAGCAGTGGTTCAGGTCACTGCTGTGGTGCAGGTTCAATCCCTGGCCCAGAAAATTTCACATGCCAGGGTCTCGGCCCAAAAGAAAAAAAAAAAAGAAAAGTTAAGTCACAGACTGGGAGAAAATATTTGAAATTCATATATCTGCAAAGGATTTATAACAAGATTATACAAAGAACTCTTAAAACTCGATAATTAGAAGACAACCCAGCTTTTCAAAAACAGGCAAAAGGTTTTCACAAACACTTTGCGAAGAAGATATACAAGGGCCAAGAAATTAAATTGAAAGAGGTTCAACACCTTTAGTAAAGAGGGAAATTCAAATGAAAAACACCATGAGATAACCACATACCCACAAGAATGGCTCACGATAGCAAATACTGAGAGGTAATGGAGCTAGTGGAACTTTTCTGTATTGCTAATGAGTGTGTAAAATGGTACAACTTCTTTTGAAAACTTTTTGGCAGTTTGAACTATAGTTAAACTTAAACCTACCCTAGACCCAGCAATTCCATGCTTAGGCAAACAAGAAAAATGAGAGCACAAAAAAGACTTATTCAAGAATAAAACACCTTCTTCATAACACCAAAAAGTGGAAATAACCCAAATGTTCATCAATAGGAGAATGGGTAGACAAATTATATATTCAAACAATTAAATAGAGAGACATGCAACTACTCAGATAAATGTTAGAAACACCGAGCTGTGTAATGATTCCAAGCACAGTGGGTACCTACTGTATAATTCTATTTATATGAAGTTTGAGAACAAATGAAACTACCAGATGTTAACTAGACTTGCTGTGGTGATCATTTCACAATACATACAAATATCGGATTCAGAGAATAAGTATTATACCCCTTAACTAATCTGTTATATGTCAAATGTACCTCAGTAATTAAAAAAAAAAAAAAAAGGATTTCTCTTCCAGTGCAGTGGGTTAAGTATCCAGTGTTGTCACTGCAGTGGCTTGGATCCCTACTGAGGCATGGGTTCAGTCTCTGGCCCCAGGAACTTCCACATGCCATGCACTCAGCCAAAGAAAGGAATCCATGGTGATAGGAATAAAGATAATGCTTCCCTCTGGAGGTGGGTATTGGCTGGGAAAGGGCGCAAGAAAACTGTATGATACCCCTGCTCCACAAATATCATTACAGTCATTCTACCTCCAAACCACAGCCAGAATTAGCTACTCATGACTTCCACCATCCCCACCCTAGGCCAAGTCTCCCTGATCATAGTGTCCACAGGGCTATGCTGCCTCAGAGGTTTTAGGGGAGAATCTATTTCCTTAACGTTTCCAGCTTCTACCATTGCATTCTTTGCACCCCTTGGCTCCTTGACCCTTCCTCCATCTTCAAAGCCAGCAGGATATCATCTTGCTTCAGTTGTTCACATGTCCTTCTTTTTTCTTTTTTTTCGGGCTTTTCATCTTTTAAGGGCTGAACCCACGGCATGTGGAGGTTCCCAGGCTAGGGCTCCAGCCACAGCTGTAGTCTCCGGCCTACACCAGAGCCACAACTCGGGATCCGAGCTGCGTCTTCTAACTACACCACAGCTCATGGCAACACCGGATCCTTAACCAAGTGAGGCCAGGGATTGAACTCGCATCCTCATAGATGCTAGTTGGGTTCGTTGACCGCTGAGCTATGATGGGAACTCATGTTCACATGTCCTTCTGGCTCTAAAGTCAGTGCTCCCTAATCCTCCCTTTTATAAGGATGCTTGTAATTATATTAGGTCTAGCTGAATAATCTCCCCATCTGAAGATCCTTACTTTAATTACCTGCAAAGTACATTTTGTAATAGAGGGTAACATTCACAGGTTCTTTAGATTAGAACACCTCTCTCCTTGGGGCCCATGTCTTCAGTCAAACATATGTGCCAAATTCAAAAGTAAGTAAGGAGTTCCCAATGTGGCACAACGATCAGCAGCGACTCTGCAGCACCAGGTCGTAGGTTCAATCCCCAGCTCAGCACAAAGGCTTAAAGGATCCAGCACTGGAGTTCCCATCATGGCTCAGGGGAAACGAATCTGACTAGTAACCACGAGGACACAGGCTTGATCCCTGGCCTCGCTCAGTGAATTAAGGATCTGGTGCTGCCGTGAGCTGTGGTGTAGGCCACAGACAAGGCTCAGATCTGGCATTGCTGTGGCTATGGCATAGGCCAATGGCTATAGCTCTGATTCGATCCCTAGCCTGAGAACCTCCGTATGACATTGGTACAGCCCTAAAAAGACAAACATTTTTTTAAAAATTTAAAAAAAGAGAAAGGATCTAGCATTGCCCTAGCTTCCACAGCTGCAGTGTAGGTTGCAAAGGCGGTATCAGATCTTATCCCTGGCCTGGGAACTCCATATGCTATGGGGAGGCCAAAAAAAGAAAAAAAAATAGTTATATGGAGTTCCCTGATGGCTCAGTGGGTTAAGGGTCCAGCATTGTCACTGCTGTGGCAAGAGTTCAGAGTTCAGTCCTTGGCCAGGGAAACTCCACATGCCACAGGCGAGGCCAAAAAAAAAAAAAAAGCACTTACAAAACACAATTAAAGTAGTAGTACATAAAAGTAAAACTGCATTTTAAAATATTGTTTTAAAAGTAATTCTTGCATTGTTCTGAAATCGTAAAAGTGATTCAGTAGAGAGATATTAATGTTCAATTTATAAAAGTATTCATCAGTTTTCTCATAACTAGGCATCTCTAGGACATTGAAAATTATACAATTTACAAATAATTCACTTATAAGCTAACCTTCCAACATGTGAAATGGTTACATTAAAACACTCTTCAGAATTTTATATTAAAAGTAATATTATAGTGTCAGTTCATATTTCTAACTGAAAGCTTTTTTTTAAGTTCTATGTCCAAAGAATACTGATACTCAGATTAATAAGAGTTGTCTAAACAGCTGTAAAAAGCAAAATTAAAAATTCAGTAGCACAAACAAAATAGCAGTTTATTTACCTCTCATGTAACAGCCCAAGATTAATAGATCCGGATTAGAAGATCCAGCCATTTAGGGCCCCAGTCTGATGATGATCTTACAATCTTCAACACATAGTTTCCAAAGGTCGCTGTGGTTATCAATAGTCTAGGCTATAGGCAGGAAGAGAGAGCAGAAGTCCAGGGCAAAACCATTGCCTTTTAAATAGGTTAAACAGAAAGTGCCTTTTCACCTCTTCTACACTCCTTAGAGAGAACATAATCATAAAGAGACACGTAGCTGCAAGGGAAACTGGGAGACAATGTTGCTACTTGGTCATCCCCGTCCCATCTATAATCCTATGATGCTGTAATAAAGAGCTGGCAGTGGCTGACGCCTCTCTTGCTGCTAAAATTCTGAGTTCATCCTTCTGCTGACACACTCATCCTCAGCCCAAGGGAGACAATTCCAAATTTCACCCAGATACTACACCCAGTTCAAATTCTGGGATCTCTGGGTGACTTGAAAAGACCTCCCTCAGACTCAGATTGGCTTCTTGTGGTCCAGCAACCCACTAATGCAAAAGACGTCACTTATCTTTGTAACACCTAATAAACTGTGTTCTAATAGAAACAGGATGACTGCATAACACGTTCTTGTTCTTTGGTGTCCCTTCCAATACAATAAATCTTGGGGCGGGATAAGACAAGAAGTTAATATTTCTTGAAATCTCAAGGGAGATGCATGGGTATTTTTAAGCAAATTTCTACCAGTAACACAGAACCAAAGATCCAGTTTGTGGGGTTGGGGGTCAGGGGTTTGGGTGGAGAGGTGGAGGAGGGAACCGGGATCGGTTATAACAGATCTCCTAAAAGAGAAATGTTCTCCACTTAATCTTTTGGAGCAAGACTTGCTTTGAGGCTGTTCAGTTTCCTTTCACTAGCAGGAGTTTGTCCCTTTAAGGCAAATGACCAGGAAGTTAAAAGTGAATGGGTGGGGCAGGCGAGGGGAAAATCCACTTGGTCTCCAGACAGCAGTTGAGAGTGCAAGCGACTGCAGCGCAGAAATAGATTGTAGGGTTAATATTTTCTGCTCGAAGCAGGTTCAGCCCACGTTTCATTCTCACTGAAGGGATAGAGGATGCTGCTGAGTGGGTGGCGCATTGGCTGAAAGGAGGTGGAGTGGAACTGCCCCTCCCCATTGGCTATTGCTGCTGTTGGCGCTTTGTTGCTTTGTATTTCTTTGGAAAGAGTAGAAAGTGCAGAGAAGCCTCCAGATCGCTGCTGAAGGATCTCCCTGTGTTGCAGGAAAGACCGTGAGTGAGATCGAATACCACAGCAGAGCTCTCAGCTCTCAGACACAGGGCTCCTGCATCCAAAGTGTAGTAATTTCCTGTGGCTAAGAGGACACTGGAATCCGGCTTCCCCAAAGGCACCTGCTGTTACAACAACATTTATTTAAACCCCATGGCCAGTCTTCCTTGAAAGGTGTTAACTAATGTGTGCTTTGTCTTTTGTCATCCTTTCCTTCCCACAGGTTACACTGAACCAGCCAGTGAAGATCTCTGGAGACCATGACCAAGAAAAGAATTGCCGTGATCGGGGCAGGAGCGAGTGGGCTCACGTCTATCAAGTGCTGCCTGGAAGAAGGCTTGGAGCCCATCTGCTTTGAAAGGTCTGATGACATTGGAGGGCTCTGGAGGTTTCAGGTAAATCTCCTGGTTCCTTAACACTTGGGATCCTTACTGTAATTAGGTGTGTAAGATATTTTATCTCCTATCAGTAAAGATGATGGGCTTGAGAGTAATTAGAACTGCTAGATTTCAACCTGCTGACCTCTTCTTAGCAGCCATCACCTCAGGTTCTATGCAGGTTCCTCCTTCCCTAGGCTGGCAACAAATTGGCTCACAGGTATCATTTGTCCTTTACTGATGTCTAGAAAATGTCACAAAGATCCTTTCATTTACAGATTTTCATTTACAGTGAGGTAACATTGTGATAAGCCCATTGTAAATTGAAACTATTCTAAGGTCAAAAATGCATCTAATATACCTAACCTACCTAACACCACAGCTAAGTCTAAGCTACCTTAAATGTTCTCAGAACATTAGTCCAGCAAAATCATCTCACACAAAACTTTTTCTTTCTTCCTCTTTTGTTAAATTTTTGGCTGTGGCATGTGGAGCTTTTGGGCCAGGGATCAGATCTAAGCCACAGCTGCAGTAACTCAGGATCCCCAACCCCCTGTGCCAGGCTGAGGATGGAACCCAAGTCCCAGTGCTCCCAAGACACCACCGATCAGGATCCATTTCACCACAGCAATATCTCCACAAAAGCTATTTTATAATAAAGTGTTGAAGAGCTCATGTAATTTATTGAATACTCTACTGAGAGTGAAATACAAAATAGTGCTTCGGGCACAGAATGGTCCTAAGTGTATCAGCTGTTTACCCTCCTGATCCTGTGGCTGATGGGAAGGTAGCACTACCTAGTGTATGCCCAGAGTATGGTACGAAATATCCCTGACCTGGGAAAAGATCAAAATTCAAAATTCTAAGTATGGTTTCTATTGATTGTGCATCACTTTTGAACCACCTGTAAAGTCAGAACGTTACAAGTTGAACCGTGGTTAAGTTGGGGAATGTCTGCAATGAGTCTTGCTGCTATGTAGAAGAGGGTAACAATCTCAGTTGGGGGTGGGGTGTGTAACAAAATAATGAATACTAGAAAGTGTAAAGCGGTTAGATAACTTAGAGTGGTTGCTCTTAATCTGCACTAATTAGTTAAGTGATCTAGAATACTGCCTAAACTACTTCCAGGATTCCCCCTTTTCAATCTCCTCTAATCTTTATTTTTTTTTCTTTCCTTCCTTCCTTTAAAAAAGTTTTTTTTAGTTACTTTAGACAATTATTAGAGAATTCTAGTTCTTGAAGAGAATATAAAATCTAGCTGTTTGCTTTTAAGTTTTCCATCACTTAACAAATTAAATCAGTAGTTCAAAGTCCAATCTTCAGAAGAGTACAGAGGGCACCTGCAACTGGGTTTCCTTGTCCTTGACTATACTCAGTTTTAAAGCTGAGTTGCTTTATTATGCACACAGTTAAGGTATCATCTACTTAAATGATAGTTAAGCTTATTATATGTCAAAGAATATCAACCCCCTTAAATGACCTCCAAACAGTATCCATTGGGTGTGCTTTTAAACTCACTTTATAAGCCAGTGAATGGTATTAAGGTGTCCAGATGTGTTTCATATTTCATGAAAACTAACACAATGCTGGCCAGCTACTTAAAAGTAGCTTTATAGGAATCCTTAGCTGAATAGAAACACAGTTGTTTTGCATTGTGGTTCTATCTTGAGGACTAACTCTATTTGACAATAGTCCTTATTCAGATCTAGGATGGATACCCATTGGGCTAAACACCCACGTCTCTGTCATAATCAACTTTGGCTCTGGGCAAAGGAGTTCTTAGTATTTTGTAATCGACAGAAATCTAGCCACAGCATAGTGCAGAGGTCAAGAGCACAGTCTGCTTTCAGATCCTCTGTCTGCACCTATTAGCAGTGTGAGCTTGAGGAAAATCATTAAACCTCCCTCTACTTCTGCACTGTCATCTTCAAGAAGACCCACTTGATAGAGTTACTGTGGGGGTTAAGTCAATGAATAATTATGCCATTGCAAATAGTAATGCTACAGTAAGTGCTACACATCAGTTATTATTCAGTCAGCCTGGAATGGGCCCACACATTTGGTATCTCTGGTAAGCATTCTAGCCAGGTTTGGCAACTACGCACAAGGCATGGAATCAGTTGAGGGTCTACCATCCTACCTGATTACTGGGTTTCTTAATTTTATCTCCAAAGTGGCTTAAACACGTTCTCTATTAAAGACTCAGTTTGGAGTTTTTCTGATTATAATGTATTTGCAATACATTATACACTGATTCCTTGAAAATAGATAAGCTATATTTAATCATAATTCTCTGACTTCTGCTAAGACAGACCATCTGTGTCTGTTATTATATAACACATATCTATTTTACATATATTTTAAAATATGCACACGTACAACCATATTTCTAAAGCCAGAGGTTATGCCTGGCATATATCAGGTACCAAATATATTTAGATTTTATAAATTAATCCTTGAGAAACAAAATGTCTTGGCTTGCTTCTTAGAATGATTGTGGAAATAAAGAGACTTTCTTTCTTACATAGTCCACAGTTACACAGTTGTGGAACCTGAGGTATTATAAACAGCCATTAATTGCCGATTAAGCATGGTTTATATGCTGATACTGGTTTATTCAAGAATTTCCACTGACTGCTCTGATCTGGAATTGCTGTCGCTGGGGAGTAGGCCAGCGGCTACAGCTCCGATTCAATGCCTAGCCTGGGAACCTCCATATGCCTCAGGTACAGCCCAAAAGGACCCCCCAAAAAAAAAAGAAAGAAAGAGAAAGAAAGAAAGAATTTCCTCTGAGATCTGCTTCTGTACAACCACCTGGCCTGTTGTTTGCAGTCCTGCTCTCCCCAATCCTACCCCCCCTAAGTTTTCTGTAATTCATTGGGAGTTGGGAGTTGGGGATCATCCCAAGCACTTGGAAATTCCACCATTGCTGCCAGGGGGCAAGTAAGCTACTAGGGACTAAGGGCTTCCATGTTCCCTTTCTTGTAACAGATCTCAGGGATTCGGTATATATTATGTCTTCCTTCAATTCCTCATTTCACTGATAAGTGAAAAGGAGATACTAATGTGAGACATATTACATTGAATTTCATACTCCAATATTACTTTATGAATGAAACAGTAAAATGATAAATCCCTAATGAAATGCTGAGGATTTAATACGAATTTAATGCTGGAAAATAATTTTTAACATTCTTTTTAGTCAATCTGAATTTTTAAAATATGAAATTTAAGGCAGGGCTTCTCAACTTTAATGTGCACATGAATACTGGAGATTTTGCTAAAATGTACATTCTGATTCATTAATCTGGGGTGGTGTCAATATTCTATATTTCTAATAAGCACCCAGGTGATGTTGATGCTTCTGATCAGACAACTAGTAGTAAACTGATTGCCAGTAGTAAAGTTCTGAAGTGCTCTAATACAAAGATACCATATAGATACAATGTAATGCAAAATGAGGGATATTTAATAAATGTTAACTTGAAATATAAAATTAAGAAACACCATCAGATATAGGTTTTTTTAAAATAAATTCTTAAGTATATCAAACTCCCCCTCCCCAAAGACAACTGAATGGATGCAAAAACACTTAAAAGAAAGTAACAAAAGAGCAGTGGCTGTCAGCTTTGCCTGTACAGTGCGGTGCCCTGAGGAACTTTAATAAATACTGATACCGGTCCATCCAGATTCTGGTTTTATTGACCTTGGGTGCCAAAAAACTTTTCGCTAGTTACTTCTAATGTGCAGCCAACACAGAAACCTTTGTCCTCCAGTTTTACTCCAGCTTTTCCAGATGATAAATAAGGATGACAAGGCATATTTTCCAGGTGATAAATGAGGATGGCAAAACGAAATCAGTAATAGTTTATTGAACAAATATTTCTGGACCTCAGACTATGTGAGATGGAGTGCAGATACAGAACTATATGATCTCATGACACTGTCCTCAGACATTGTGCAATTTAGCCAAGGATGTGTGGAGAAAGGACTTTGAGGTGAATGGAATGAACTCTGGTGCCCTGGGCTTCTGGGGCCAACACACCACCCCTTACCAGCAGATCTCAACCACGTCTACTCTACTTTTTAGAGTTCCCCAGATGATTCCAACATGTAGACAGCGTTGAGAACAACAGTCCTAGAGAGCTTCCGTCCTAAGGGATTCTGAGAGTCTGTCAAAGGAATGGAAGATCCACCCTCCTCACTCCTCCCACTGAAGGGGAGTCATTTTGGGGAGGAAGACTTTAAAGTCCCATTCTCATCATATCAGTGTTACACAGCATTAAACTTAGCACACTATTAGCCTTGATGTTCTGCCTTGAAATGGTGTTTGTCAGTGTTTGCCACTGCAAAGGCACTCTTTTTTTCCTCCTTGTCATTCTTTACTCTGTGGAAGAAAGTCACTATGCACAGTCCACACTTGAAGATAAAGCTGGGTATTCTAGTCCTTTTGTCTTTCCACAAAAACTTTAGAATCCGCTTGTCAGTATCTACAAAATAGTTAGCTGGGATGTTGACTGGGATCACACTGAATCTGGAGATTAAGTTGGGGAAGCCAACATCTTAACAATATTGAGTCTTCTAATCTATGAGCACAGAATATTTTTCCAACTATTTAAATATTTGATTTTCTTCATCTGTGTTTTATACTGTCTCCATATAAATCTTATGCATATCTTGTTAATTTTTTACCTAAACATTTAATTTGAGGGGTATTATAATTGGCATTTTTAAAAATTTTTCAGTAGCAAATTTTTCACTTCTAGTATTTAGGAAAGTAGTCAACTATTGTATATTAACCTTGTATCCTTCAAGATGCTATTAGTTTCAGGATTTAAAAAAAAATTCTTTGGGATTTTCTACCTAGACATTCATATCATATGTGAATAAAAAATCATTTTATTTACTCCCTCCCAGTCTGTGTAATTTTATTTCCATTTCTTATCTGATTATGGTAGCTAGGATTTCTAGTACAATGTTGAATAGAAGTGCTAAGAGAGAATATCCTTACCTTGTTCTCAATTTTAGGGGACAATTGTCCATATTTTCACTATTAAGTATCATGTTAGCTGTAGGTATTTTATAGATGTTCTTTATCAAATTGAAAATGTTTCCCTCTATTCATAGTTTGCTGAAGTTTTTTATGATAAAGGTATTGTATAAAAAACATTTCTACAATTTTAAAAATCCTTCATCCACAGTAAATCAGCTTGTTTTGCCTACTTTCAAGTTTTGTCAATTTAAAATAAAATATACTCATATAACAGGGGAGAGATTACACAATGTGAATGATATAAATGCGAGGAGACAGGTATGCAGTTACCTCAGGTATACCCAGTATATATTTGGCAATTAGAATGTGAATTTAATTTTGCAATATTGCTTTTTCTACTTAAGGTTATATCATAGCTCATTTTCAATGTTACTACACAGATTTCAAAATCATAGTTTTAAGTGTCTCTAAATTCAGTCTCTATAGTTCACTCCTTAGTGCATTTCAAAGCACTTATTAGGCATCTACCATATATCAGGTACTGTGTTGATGATGGAGATACAAAAATAAGACACAAATCCTACTTTCGGATAGCTCACAGTCATAATAACAAATGCAGAATATCACGTGTTGAAGTTGCCTTGATGGCAACATTAGCAGACTTCTGACAGCTTGGAGGTTGAATGGGGCATCTAACTCTGGGGAGAATAAGAAAGTCTTCTCCAAAGAAGTGACATTTGATGTGACTCTTGAAGGACAGACAGGAATTCTCCAAATGAAGAACCAGTTGAATTAAAAAAATTTAGGAGGGGAGTTCCCATTGTGGCGCAGCGGTTAATGAATCCGACTAGGAACCATGAGGCTGTGGGTTCGATCCCTGGCCTTGCTCAGTGGGTTAACAGTCCGGCATTGCTGTGAGCTGTGGTGTAGGTCACAGATGCTCCTCAGATCTGGCATTGCTGTGGCTCTGGCGTAGACTGGCAGTTACAGCTCCGATTCGACCCCTAGCCTGGGAACCTCTATATGCTGCAGGTGTGGCCCTAAAAAAAAGGAAAAAATTTAGGAGGTCCCACTGTGACTCAGCAGTTAATGAACCCAACCAGTATCCACAAGACGGTGGTTTGGTCCCTGGCGCCGCTCAGTGGGTTAAGGATCTGGCGTTGCCATGAGCTGCGGTGTAGGTCAGACACGCGGATAGGATCTGGCGTTACTGTGGCTGTGGTATAGGCCAGCCGCAGCTGTAGCTCTGATTTGACCCCTAGCCTGGGAACTTCCATATGCTGTAGGCAGGGACATAAAAAGCAAAAAAAAGAAAAAAGAAAAAAAAGGTAACCTTAAAGTTGTGAAAGAGACTAGAATGTTTCAAGAACAATTTAATGACTTAGAAACGTGAAATTAATTGAGGAAGGCACTAATGAATACTAAAAATTTAGACTGGGATAGACTGAAATAGACTGAGTTTCAAAATGAGAAATTTGGTTTTCCAAATGGAATTGGTAGAAGCCACTAAACAGCAGGGTGAAAGGATCTGCTCTGAATTTAGCAAGATACTTAAGGTGATGTAGAAGACAAATTCTGCATCATATTGAGATACCATAACTTACTAAACTATTTGCCTAATTTGGTTTCTAATTAATTCCTATTTCAAATAATACAAAATGGATATCTTTCTGCATTTGAATTTACATGATTTTGCAATTTTCCTTATTACAAGTTTTTGTGCATAAGAGAAAAAAAATCATACTCAACTCTTTTTGAATGACCAATATATATTTCTTACAAATCACAACATCCCAGGCATTTAGCTTATTTCATTTTTATATTATAAATAAAGCGATCATTAACATCCTTTAACATAAATCTTTGTCTATAAGGCTGAATCTTTCTGTAAAGGGCTGTTTCAAGGGTTCTCATATAATTGCCATATTACTCTCCAAAAATCACTATACTTAAACTTTCTCCAGCATAAAATCTCATTTCACCTCATACTGACTAACTGTCTTTAACTATTTAAAAAAAAAAAATGGAGGGGTGTTTTCCTGTTGTGGCTCAGAAGTAACAAACCAGACTAGTATCCAAGAGGATGTGGGTTCAGTCCCTGGCCTCGCTCTGTGGGTTAAGTACCTGGATTTGCTGTGAGCTATGTTGTAGGTCCCAGTTTGTAGGCGTAAACTGGCGTTGCTCTGGCTAGGGTGCAGGCAGGCAGCTGTGGCTCTGATTCAAATCCTAGCACGGGAACTTCCATATGCTATAGGTGCGGCCCTAAAAAGCCAAAAAAAAAAAAAAAAGAATAAAATGGGAACACAGGATGTGTAACCGGGTCACCACACTGTGCAGTTGGAAAACTGACAGAAATCTGTAAACCAGCTATAATGGAAAAATTAATAATAAAAAAAACCAAAAACAAAAAAAAGGGAAGCGGGAACACAGTGAACAGAATATAACGTAATACAGTATTTCCTGGAGAACAATGAGGCAAGTGTATGAAAACCCTTGAAACTTCCCTAGGCTTTAAAATATATACACTATTTAAAAGACTACTACTCAGATGAGCAGTTCTCTCTTGGAGTCTTATGTCACTGCAGTCAGCTAACAGCTGAAACCCGTGCTGTAACCTCTGTGCTCACATGTTCAGAATGTCAGCAGGGATAACCAGCACTTCTGGGGCTGGCTGCACATGTCTCTATCCCAGGCATTCTTTGCAAGTGGCTTCCTCCCAGAATGGTGGTCGCAGGGTAGCTGGACTGCTTATATGGCTGCCACCTTCCATCAGAGCAAGCTAAGACACCCAGGCAGAAAAGGCAAGACTACTTATGACTTAGTTGTGGAAGCCATGCAGTATCAGCTCAACCGCATGCTATTGGTCAAAAGCAAGTAAAAAAGACAACTCAGATTCAAGGGGAAGAGACTACACAAGGGCGCAAATACTGGGATTTGTGAAGGGGTGTGTATGTATGTGGGTCTGTGAGTCTGCATAACTTTTTTGAAACTGGCATTTCTTTCAGAAAACTTTTTAAATGTTTATTAGCTGTTCATATACCATGGCCTTAATTCTCATGTGGCCATGAATGCTTTTTATTTACTGCAGGAAGAACCTGAAGAAGGAAGGGCCAGTATTTACAAATCAGTGATCATCAACACTTCTAAGGAGATGATGTGCTTCAGTGACTATCCCATCCCGGGTCATTATCCCAACTTCATGCACAACTCCAAGGTCCTGGAGTATTTCAGGATGTACGCCAAAGAATTTGACCTTCTAAAGTATATTCGATTTAAGGTAGGGAGCCTTGGGGGTGTCTACTGTTTCCACAACTTGTCTACTACTGCTTAGCCCTTTTATACTTTCTGAAGTACTTTACAATGCATTTTTTTCTGGGAGGACTAACAACCCAGTGAAGTAGTTATTAAAAAATATGAGGAAACAAAGAAGTTAACTCCAGTGTAGAGGAAAGAACACTGAATTGGGGAACAAAAACTTGAGTTCTAGTCTTTGCTCTACCACTAATCAACTTGTGACTTCAGACAAGTAATTTCCTCGGCGGGGGGCGGGGGGTCAGAGACATGGGGAGGGCTGCCTCACATCCTGGGGAGTTCCTGGACCAGGGAGGCCACAGCTGTGTCAACACCGGATCCTTAACCCGCAATGCTGGGCTGGTTATAGAACCTGTGTCCAGCGATCCACAGACTCTTCAGATCCCTTTGCGCCAGAGCAGGAACTCCTCTTCCAAGACATTTGTATCATTTTAAAGCATGACCGTAAAAAAAAAAATAGGTATGCCTGACAGCTGGCAAAAAGCCCAGATCTTCTACCTTCTGACCATTCTACTGAATCGTGCCTTTTTCTGTTTAACAACAAAATAAAATGGCAATATTCAGTGACAACTACCATAGTCAGTGACCTGCATCCTAGTGTGCTTCTTTAAACCTTGTTTAAACACATGTTGAACAAGTTTGTTTTACTGGCCACAAAAGATAAAAACATACACACACAAACACCCAAAGTCAGTGATTCCACAGCCTAGATGAGGAAACAGAAAAATGAGGAAAAAATTCATTGTAAACGTAATAATAAGACTTATATGGGCATAACTGAGAGCTATACATTGCAGTTCAGAGGACAGATACTTAACCCATCAGGGCATGAGGGATAAGGCACCAGGGAGGTGTCCTTAGAGATAATACCAAGCTAAATCTTGAAGGGTGTGTATTTCCATGTGAAGAAAGAATATAAGGATGATCCAGGCAAAAGCACCAGCCTGTGTAAAAGTAAGAGTATGACAGAGAGGAACTCTAAATAGTACAGGATAGTTTGGGTATGTGAGAGAGGTGTCTCTATTGGTCCCCCAAGATATTATGGTCATAAACCCTAGAAGCACATAGGAACACATCGTAATGTTTCCTTAGGCTGGGAAGAGTAACCCATATTTATTATTATGCTTTAAAACAAAAATTATACCAGTGACTATTCCATCTTACACCTTCTTTCTTTATAGTTAACTATTAAATGGACACTTATGAGAGTCAAAGAGAAGTTCATTTACATAAAAAGTGTTCTACTATTTGATTAGGAATGAGAGCGCTATTGCTCAGTCACAAGTGTAAGGCTAGACAGTGAGAACAGGACTTGAGGTAAGAAGACATCAGAGGGTCCCAGGATGTCTGGGATATAGGGAGGGATAGACATGCGGTGTGAGCAGTGTCTTAGAAACACAAGAGAAGCCCAAGCTTTATTCAAGTATCATATTGCTTTAGAGTGTGATCCAAGGGAAGGAATAACTGGCACTTTCTAGAAGCAGAAGATAGTACAACATTAGCCTGCCAACCCGGTCTGATTTAGCTTGCCTCCTGAAAGTTTTCTCACTCTGACCACAGCCCCAAACCAAAAAGTTCTTATTTGTGGAGTATGAACACCAAATATCCCTGCATGGGCCCTGTTTTTGTGGTATCAGCCCTTTGAGGAACCCTCTGCAAGGAGACTCACATCAGGGAAGATGGCCACTGTACAGACTGCAGTTACAGCCCCTGTGGCTACCCTGTTTCTTTTCAGACTACTGTGTGCAGTGTGAAGAAGCAGCCTGATTTCTCCACTTCAGGCCAGTGGGAGGTGGTCACAGAAACTGAAGGGGAAAAGGAGGTGAACGTCTTCGATGGAGTTATGGTTTGCACTGGCCATCACACCAATGCTCACTTACCCTTGGAAAGCTTCCCTGGTGAGTCGCCTACCAGGAAAGAAGACCCTTGAGCCTTGCCTGTGACCTGACCCCTGAGGAGTGGGGGATGGGGTTTGTGGTCTGAATGGTTCCTACCTTGGGCTGAAATAAGGCTTATCCTAATCCTACACATTCCCCTGAAAGATCCTGGGGTAACTTGTATCATTGCTATTTGGGAGGAAGAGATAATGGGAATTTGGGAGACTGGAGGAAGAGAGAAGGCTCTATAATGAGTCTCACAATGACCATAGTTTTTTCAAGGATCAAGAGAAAGAATGTGGAGTTGATGGGCATTAGGTTGAATGAGGGCTTTTTTTTGGCATTGAGAAAACAAACAGAAATACGGAGTTTCTAAGGAAGAAAGAAAACAAAGCTTTTAAAAAAGAGTTTACCATCTTGGGCTTGGATTTTCATTTTGAGGGGAAAAAACACTCCATGCATACTCTAGAGTATATAAAAGTATATATTCTCCAACTGAAATGGAAGTAGGTATTTACAGAAGATGGAAAGGGGGTGAGGGATGGGCAAAACAGGTGAAGGGGAGTAAGAGATACAAACTACCAGTTATAAATAAATAAGTCGCAGGGGGCAGGGTAATGCACAGCACAAGGAATCTAGTCAAAATACAACAACTTTGTATGTTGCATAATCTATAAAAATATCAAATTACTGTGTTGTACATCCAAAACTGATATAATATTACCAGTCATCTACACTTCAATTAAAAAAAAAAGAGAGAGAATGAAAAGTCAAAGAGAATGGAGGTTTCCTGGAGCAGTTTGGATTTGTGAGTCCGCAAGTCCAAAATACAAATAGATCCTGAACTAAGCAGACTACTTAGGATAAGGAAATCACAAGGTTCTGCTCTGAGGCTATGGGAAGAGAAAACAGGCAAAAATACTCAGAAAGGCAAGCATGCATCTGAGAAAAGGGAGAATGTATGGAGACTAGGTCCATAAACTCTACACGCTGCCAAAAAAAAATAAAGAATGATTTAACAAATGATATCAGGTAAACCATCACCCTATAATTATTTTCTCTTCTCTTGCAGGAATTGAAAAGTTCAAAGGACAATACTTCCATAGTCGAGACTATAAGACTCCAGAGAGTTTCACTGGAAAGAGAGTCGTTATTATTGGCATTGGGAATTCTGGAGGGGATCTGGCTGTGGAAATTAGCCACACAGCCAAGCAGGTTTGAATTAGTAAATTATCTCCTTTGCTTCACCTCGGAAGCTGCAGGTAGACCCAACAGAGTGTATGGATACCTGCCCATAGCACATCAGTGTCGGCAGCAAATGTAGAGCTTGGTTTCATTGCCTCAGTTGACAGCATTATGACAGACGATAGGATGGAGCCAAGGTTACAAGTTAGATTCCCACCATTCTTTTGGCCTCAACACTAAGGCATTCGGTCACGAACACACACAGTGCTCACAATCTCACTCAGCCCCCTCTCCAGAGCGTGCCTCTGGCTTTGCAGAAGACCAAGTGATTGCTAGCAGAGCTTGTTAAAATGCATCCTGCAGAGCTAGATCATTTGTTGGCCAGCTGAAATACTGTGATCTTATCTGAAGGAAGGCATACTGGGTCACTGAAAGCTTTTCACTCAGAGGATGGTGGGGCAATTTTCCTCTTTACCCCCCAAATAGAAAAAAGAAGTGGTCTTATCCGTCCAAGGAAACATGACTATCAATAGGCAAAGCATCCACACTGTAGCACAGGCAAGCAGCTCTCCCCAGCCTTTGCATACAATTAGCTAACACAGAATGACATTTACTCCAGAGCAGTTTCTATGACCTTGAGGGGTTTTGGTTTGTTTTGGTTTCTGTATCATAAATTTTGAACCGGGAAAAAAGTGTCTTCATTACAAATTCCTAGAAATAGATATCATTGATATATTTTGTTATTCATGTCTTTATTGAGTCATAACTTTGTTGGTAACAGGTAATGCCTAGTTGTTCTTCAGTAACTTTAAGCTGTGCTTCTTCACACTTTTGCTTTAGTAAGTTTAATGCTGCAACTTTGTTAAATGATCTTTACCCAGAAACTCCATTCAATAACCCTTCTCAGTACTATCCTCATCTATCACCACAAAAGTGATTCCATGTTACTCCATGAATTAATTCAACATGCATTTATTAGGAAATAGGTATAAACAAGAACGGGTAAAAATGTGTGTGGCTGTTAGGATAAAAGAATGAACAAGGTATGTGGTGGGACCCAAGCAAGGCAGGAGCTTTCTTTAATACCACTGGATCGTTCAATGGTCAGTTACAGAGGAGTTGAGCCTTACAAGCACTGAGGAATTGTGGTTTCCCAAAGAACAAAGCAGAGAGACTGGGTGGATATAAGGTGACCATGTCTGAGAAAGCCTTGCGATGTATGTATTATTGTCACTATTTTACTTCACTTAAAAAAATTGTATTATATTTATATTTGTACAACAATCATCACAACCCAGTTTTAGGACATTTCCATCCCAGACCCTCAGTCCACCCCTCCCTCCCCACCACCTGTTCCATATGATAACCATAAGTTTTTCAAAGTCTGTGAGTCTGTTTCTGTTCTGCAAATAGGTTCATTTGTATCCTCTATGTCACTGTTTTATTCACAGAGAACTTTTTCATTGAGGCTCTGGGCATTTACATTAATCATATACCTATATAACAAAAGATATATAGACTGCACACAAAAACATTTGTTCCTAAGTTCATGTGTGCTATTTCAACTGTGACACATAAATGTGCTTAATTATCATAGTGCTTAAGGTCACCATCAGTGGCAGTGTATGCATGAAGTATGTGATTAAGCCTTTGTAGATAGGTCACCTTTTAACATGAGGGCTTAGACGAAAGACCAATAGACAAACTACTTATGTATCTTTCAACCCCAGAAGCTATCTCCAGAGAGTTTTATAATGTAGAGAAAGTGATGCTTTTGCCAGGTAATTAAAATATCAAACCTTTATCAGCTCTGACACGGAAAGACCGACCAGCTCCCTGTCGTTCTAACAGCACTCTACAGTTGTTCCCTTAAGTAATCAGTGAAATATTTCTTAAGCAGGGGCTTGGGGGTCAGTAAGACTTAGGTTGGAAATTCAGCTCAACCACTTAGCAGTTGTAGGACCGCAAGCAAGTTATTCATCCGTTCCATGCCTCTCATGCATAAAATGGACATAAAAATACCTGCCTCAAGAGGTATTAGTATTGATTAAGTAAAAATATCAATGAAGGAATGAGTACAATGACTTACGGGTTAGAATTCTCAAAAAATGGAAGTGATGATGATGGTGTGTTGGAAACTAAAAGATGAGTGCGCTATACCTCCCACCTTCCAGAAAACACATTTGGAAAGGCAAAATACAAGAATGCATAGTGTTAAATATCACTATAAACGATACATATATCTTGCGGGTTTTTTTGTTTTCTTTTTTGCTTTTCGTCTTTTTAGGGCCGCACCCACAGCATATGGAGGTTTCCAGGTGAGGGGTCAAATCACAGCCTCTAGCCTACACCACAGCCACAGCAATGCCAGATCTGAGCCGCATCCAAGTGCCCTACACTGCTGCTTGCAGCATCACCAGATCCTTTAACCTATAGCGTGAGGCCAGGGATTGAACCAGCATTGTCATGCATGCTAGTCAGGTTCTTCACCTGCTGAGCCACAAGGAGAAGGCCAGATAAATATGGAGTTTTTGTAATAATGCAAACAATGTCAAAGGCAAACAAAAGACTGGGGGCTTTGGATTAACTGACCTCCAGTTGTTTTCAGCTTTACTGTTCCATGATTTTCAGTGGGTTGGATAGGTGGTGAGTGTTAGAGAAGTTCAGAAGATGGCAAATTATCAGCCAGAAAGTCAGTGGTGTCTTCATGGAGGAGGCAGACTTGATCTGGATCTTAAAAATGAATGGACTTTGGAGAATTAAGGGGATAGGGTCTTTTCAGGGAGGCATAAAGGCATTAAAAAGAAATGCAAGGGAGGCTCAGAGCAAGAAAATTTCTTGTGAATACACCAGTTTCATTGTAAGCTTAGTGTTTGAGAAGAAAATGACAGGAAGTTAGAAAAAAAAAAAAAGAAAAGATTGGCAGGGACTAAAAAGCCAGACTGAGTGTGAACTTCATCTTGGAGAAAATGGTGTCTCATTTAAGGACTGTGAATCAGAGAATGGCAAAAACAAACAATTTTTTCCCCCATGCCCCAGGTTTTCCTCAGCACCAGAAGAGGGGCTTGGATCATCAATCGTGTAGGAGACTATGGATATCCTGCTGATGTGTTGCTCTCTTCTCGATTTAAATATTTTATGAAGAATATTTGTGGTCAATCAGTAGCAAATATGTTTTTGGAAAGAAGGCTGAACCAAAGGTTTGACCATGAAATGTTTGGTCTGAAACCTAAACACAGGTATGTTCCTAGGATGGGAGTTGGGCAGTAATGGTCAAGGCAAAGGATAAGGACTGTTCAAATGGGCTATTAGTAGAGCGACCTCTACCTGTACATTAAGTAAGTCCACAGAATCTGAGATCAGATTTCTACCTTGCCCCCAAGAAGTCCAAGATCTACTGGTCTGTAATTTTCAGTCTATAATTTCAGTCACATTTACCATTTTATCATTCCCCCAGGTACCAGTTCTTTTTATAGGATGTCCAATAACAACGACAAAATGTTAGCAGAGAGCAAGTGCTAACATTTTTCATTCATTCACTCATCCAACAAACATTGAGCATCTGTTATGAACCAAGCCTTTTACTGGCATAAGAACACAGAGACTAAAAACCTAATAGTAATACTGATATAAATAATATCACCTTACCTTTTTGAGGACTTGATATAAGACAAGTACAGTGCTGAAGGATTTACATGCATTATCTCTTTTAATCCTCATAAACAGCCCTATAGGTGTGTACTATTTTTATCTCTATTTTGCAAATATAAAAACTGACACTTAGAAGAGTTCCCACTGTGGTGCAATGGGATTGGCAGAGTCTCTGGAGCACTGGGACACAGGTTCCATCCCTGGCCTGGCACAGTGGGTTAAAGAACCGAGCCTTGCTGTAGCTGTGGCGTAGGTCACAGCTGCAGCTTGGATCTGATTCCTGGCTGGGGAAATCCATAAGCTGAGGGGCGGGAAAAAAAAAAATTTGACTCTTAGAGAAACTAATTGGTCTGAGATCACACATGAAATAAATGACAGAATCAAGAAATGGATTTTACATGAAATACTCTAACAAGAAGAGACAACATAATATGATAAAGAAATGCATGGAGAGCTATAAGAGTGTGAAGGATGGATGTCCTCACACAGCCAAGAAGGTAGGTGGTGACAGCTTTTCCAGAGGCTGAATTTAAATGGTTCTTTTCAACCTCCAACTTCTAATTATTTTAAAATTTGGATTTACTCACTATAAAATAGTAAATACAAGAATTCACTGGTAGGTTAGTGGATTAAGGATCTGGCATTGTCATTGCTGTGGTGTGGGTTCAATCCCTGGCCCAGGAAGTTCCACAAATAAATAAATAAGGGAAATGAAACAGTAAATACAATGAACACTCACATATCCTTCACTTAGATTCACCTGTTTTTTTGGCCACGTCCATGACATGCAGAAGTTCCCAAGCCAGGGATCAAACCAACACCACAGCTAGGCTGATAAGGAGTTCCTGGATTCACCTGTTTCTAACAGTTTATTACATTTGCTTTCTCTCCCTCTCTCTGGAGATAGATAGATCCATACATACATAGCATCCATATATACATACATGCATTCATCCATATTTTTGCTGAACCATTTGAGAGTAAGTTGGTAGTCAACAAAACACTTTGTTCTTCACTCTTTAGCATATATTGCCTAAGAAAAAGGGCATTCTTCTACATAAACATAATATAATTAACACACAGTAAATTTAACATTGATAAAATAGCATTATCTAGTATACTGCATATTAAAATTTCCCAAATTGTTGCAATAATATGTGTAGCTTTTTATTTTCAAATTTAGGACCCTGTCAGGTATTACACTGTTGCATTTAATTGTCATATCTCTTTAATTACGCAATCTGAAATCATTCTCCATTTTTTGAAACAGACTTTTTTAAGGAATTGAAGCCATTTTTTGGTAGAAAGTCTCGAAATTTGGACTTGCACAGTTGTTCCTCCTTTATTATATTTAGGTTAAACATTGTGGTACACATTCTTATAGGTTATGTTGTGCCTTCTTGGTGGATCACATCAGGGGCCATATGATAGCAGTTTATTGAAATTTAACGATGTCAAATTCAATCACTTGGATTAGGTGGTACATCCCAGGCTTCTCTCTCTCTCTTTTTTTTTTTTTTTTTTTTTTTTTTGCCTTTTTGGGCCGCACCCACGGCATGTGGAGGTTCCCAGGCTAGGGGTCTAATTGGAGCTGTAGCCGCCGGCCTATGCCACAGTGACAGCAACGCAGGATCCAAGCCGCGTCTCGAAACCACACCACAGCTCACAGCAACGCCGGATCGTTAACCCACTGAGCAAGGCCAGGGATCAAACCCGCAACCTCGTGGTTCCTAGTTGGATTCGTTAACCGCTGTGCCACGGCGGGAATTCCCCCCAGGCTTCTCTTTTGTAAAGATATTTTTTTCTCTTTGAAATTAATCAGCGGGTGACACTTTGAGACAGTGTTCCCCAATAACCTTTCAGCCATTTATTTCACTGAATTATGGGAACTATATATAGCATCCTTTACTTTGGTGCTCACAAAATAAATTGAGGCTTCAGGGAACAATAAGAGATAGTCAAACAAATACGGTAAGGAAGTAGCATTCTAATTATAAACACAAGGTCTTGGAATAGTAACAAATACAATATGCTCTGAGATGGGCACACAGTTTGGTTTGGCTGGACTGTAAACAGAGATGAAAGAGTGACTGAGTACATCTCCAGGATCACTGGGCAGGTACATGAAAACCTCTGCATGCTCTGCTAAATAAAAAGCTTAGAATGAAGACAGTCCAAAGCCACTGAACCATTTTAAGCGAGTGATTTTATGACATAATAATAAGCAAATTTTGCACAATCACTCCAAACCTGATGTATTAAGACTGACTGAAGGAGATGGAGCAGGAAGTCCTAAAGACAACTGTAATAGTCCAGGTGAAATAGAGAATAAATAAAACCATTCTGGGGATGTTAAGAGGAAAAGCGTGGCCTTGGTGACCATATGTAAGACTCACAATTTTGTGGTTAGAGCAATAATGTGGATGGTGGTACTGTTGATGAAAAAAAGTTTGGAGAGGAAGACGAAATGATGAGGTTGGAATGAGAGCAGAATCTGTATCTAAAGGTTTAAATCAAAGCATTGCTAAAGCTGCAAACCAGTAATTACTTAAACATATCATGTTCCAGGAGTTCCTGTTGTGGCTCAGTGGTTAACAAATCCGACTAGGAACCATGAGGTTGCAGGTTCGATCCCTGGCCTTGCTCAGTGGGTTAAGGATCCAGCGTTGCCGCGAGCTGTGGTGTAGCTTGCATACGCAGCTCGGATCCTGCGTTGCTATGGCTCTGGTGTAGGCTTGCAGCTACAGCTCCGATTAGACCCCTAGACTGAGAGCCTCCACATGCCGCAGGTGTGGCCACAAAACGACAAAAGGAAAACAAAAAAACAAAAAAACATATCATGTTCCTGAGAATAGACCAGCTCTGCCTGAACATGATGGGCTGAGGATTCTCAGAGCCCGTTTACACAAGGATTCAGACTGATTTTTAGAAAGGGCTAAGACTCTGCAAATATGCTCTTTTTCTGTCACCCTCATCTTATGTTATTTCTAGGAAACACTATTTACCATGCCCAGAGGATCCCAAAGGACTTCATAGAAAACCGTTTTGATATAAATCCTAAAATCCTAGGTTGCATGACCTTGAGCAAGCCAATTAACTTCTTTAGGCCTTAGTTTCCTCATCTATAAAACCTGGGTAATGAGACCTGTCTTGTCTCCTTCGTTTGGTCTGGGCAAGACTAAAATAAGTTAATGTTGTGTAAAATCAATTTGTAACCGTAATTACTATAAATATGTAATTTATTATAGTTTGGAGAATGATGGTCTGAGTCTCGTTCTTGGACCTTTGAAGCTGAAATGAGACGTAACTGAATGCTGATTGTTCAGTTCTGCAGACTTCTTTTTATTTATCTTGTTATTACTAAAGTATAGTTGATATAAATGTTTCGTCAAGTTCTATTGTACAGCAAAGTGACACAATCAAATGCATTTCCCTGTGCTATACAGTAGGATCCCACTGCCCATCCATTGCAAATACAACAGTTTGCATCCCCAAAGCCCCAAAATGCCCATCTATCCCACTCCCTTCCTCCCCCCAACCCAAACCACAATTCTACTCTTCTTGGTCATGATCTGTTTCTGTTTTTTAGTTGCTTGTTTGTTTGTTACTTTTAGATAAGATCATCTGTTCCATATTTTATCTATTTTTTTTGTTTGATCTTCTTTTGTTTTAGGCCATGGACATTTAGGCTGTTTCCATGTTTTGGCTATTGTGAATAGCGCTTCAATGAATGCGTGGGTACATGTGACTTTTTCAAGGAAAATTTTGTCGGATAGATGCCCAAGAGTGTGATTGCTGGGTCATACGGTAGTTCTATGTATAATGTTCTTTTTTCCATAGTGGTTTTACCAGCTTACATTCCCACCAACAGTGCAGGAGGGTTCCCTTTTCTCCTCACCCTCTCCAGCATTTGTAATTTGTGGATTTATTAATGATGGCCATTCTGATGGGTGTGAGGCAGCATCTCATGGTAGTTTTGATTTGCATTTCTCTAATAATCAGTGATGTGGAGCATTTTTTCATGTGCTTCTTGGCCATCTGTATATCTTCTTTGGAGAAATGTCTATTCAGGTCTTTTGCCCATTTTTCAATTGGGTTGTTGGCTTTTTCTTTTCCTTTTTTTTTTTCTTTGCTGTTAAGTTGTATAAAGTGTTTTTATATTTTAGATATTAAGCCCTTGTCAGTTGCATCACTTCAAATTATTTTCTCCCATTCTGTAAGTTGTCTTTTTGTGTTCTTTTTGGTTTCTTTTGCTGTGCAAAAGCTTTTCAGTTTGCTTAGGTCCCACTGGTTTATTTTTGCTTTTATTTCTGTTGCTTTGGGAGACTGGCCTGAGAAAACATTTGTAAGGTTTATGTCAGAGAATGCTTTGCCTTTGTTCTCCTCCAGAAATTTGATGGTGCCTTCTCTTATATTTAGGTCTTTAAGCCATTCTGTGTTTATTTTTGTGCATGGTGTGAGGGTGTGTTCCAGTTTCATCCTTTTCTCCTTCACAGCTCCCTCTCAGGAATGCTCCTCCCATCCTTATTCCTTTTCTCTCTCTCTTTTTTTTGTTCTACACAGTTATGTCAAGAGTTTCTTGCCCTTTGTATTCAGTTGATGTTTTGTGTGAGCTGTTTTACATGCAGATGTGTTTTTTGATGTGTTTGTGAAAGAAGGTGAGCGCGACCTCTTACTCCTCTGCCATCTTGCTCCGCCTTCCCTGTTCCATATTTTAGATTCCACAAATAAGTGATATCATACTGTATTTGTCTTCTTCTTTCTGGTTTACTTCACTTAGTATGAGAGTCTCTAGATCCATCCATGTTCCTGCAAATAGCATTAGTTTGTTTCCATTGTATATATGTACCACATCTTCTTAATCCACTCATCTGTCAATGCCACATCTTAATCCATTCATCTGTCAATGGACATTTAGGTTGTTTGCATGTCTTGGCTATTGTTAATAGTGCTGCTATGAACACAGGGGTGCATGTGTCTTTTTCAGTGAAAGTTTTCTCTGAATATATGTCCAGCAATGAAATTGCTGGATCATATGGTAGCTCTATATTTAGTTTCCTGGGGTGCCTCCATACTGTTTTCCATAGTGGTTGTACCAATTTACATTCCACCAACAGTGGAGGAGGGTACCTTCTTCTCCATAGCCTCTGCAGCATTTCTGTGCATTTCTCTAATAATTAGTGATATTGAACATTTTTTCATATGCCTGTTGGCCATCCATATGTCTTCTTTGGAGAAATACCTATTTAGGTCTTCTGCCCATTTTTCAATTGTGTTATTTGTTTTTTTGTTAAGTTGCATAAGTTGTTTGTATATTTTGGAGATTAGTCCCTTGTCTGTTGCATCACTGGAAAAGGTTTTCTCCCGTTTTGTGGTTTGTCTTTTTGGCTTTTTTAATGGTTTCCTTTGCTGTGTGAAAGCTTTTGAGTTTGATTAGTTCCCATTGGTTTATTTGTCTCTTTACTGTCATTATTCTAGGAGGTGGATCAAACAAGATGTTGCTGTGATTTATGTCAAAGAGCATTCTGCCTATGTTGTATAGTGTCTGGCCTTATATTTAGGTTGAAGACTTCTTGATACATGGATAGAACTACTGGACTGTGGCCTTATCATACCACTGAGAATATAACTATTCCTTGAGAAACCATATCCATACTCTTCAAATAAGACCATTTTTCCTGGAGTTCCTTTTGTGGCTCAGCAGAAACGAACCTGACTAGCATCCATGAGGACATAGGTTCGATCCCAGGCCTCGCTCAGTGGGTTAAGGATCCAGCATTGCCGTGAGCTGTGGTATAGGCTGGCTTAGATCTGGTGTTGCTATGGCTGTGGTGTAGGCTGGTGGCTACAGTTCTGATTTTTGACCCCTAGACTGGGAATCCCTATATGCCGAGGGTGTGGCCTAGAAAGACAAAAAAAAAAAGTTCTTTCTTCACTTCTCCAACACCTTCCCTTTTATTGCCATCAAGTTGCAGCTTCTACTCAGAAATCCTTAGACCTTTCCCAATTTCATGCATAGACCAAAAGCAAGAACAATGGCATTTATTTTTATCCACTTCAATCAAAGTAGAATTTTACTTACAAGGTAATGATCTCTCTCTCTCTCTCTCTCTCTCTCTCTCTCTCTCTCTCTCTCTCCCCTCCCCCCACCCCCACCTTTTTTATCATCATTCACAGAGCTCTAAGTCAGCATCCTACAGTAAATGATGATCTGCCAAACCGTTTAATTTCAGGCCTGGTGAAAGTGAAAGGAAATGTGAAGGCATTCACAGAGACAGCTGCCATATTTGAGGATGGTTCCAGGGAGGATGACATTGATGCTGTTATCTTTGCCACAGGCTATAGCTTTGACTTTCCTTTTCTTGAAGATTGCGTCAAAGTGATCAAAAACAAGATATCCCTGTATAAAATGGTCTTCCCTCCTAACCTAGAAAAGCCTACTCTTGCAATCATTGGCTTGATCCAGCCCTTGGGTGCCATTATGCCCATTTCAGAGCTCCAAGGACGCTGGGTCACTCAAGTATTTAAAGGTAAGTAACCATGCAAGTTGACTACCTAATTGCCTAGTGGTATAGTTAACTGTTTATGTTCCTGCTTATAAATAGCTGAGACAGTATGTATGATTGTAACGGTGCCTGGCACAAAATTAATGCTCAAAAATTAATTTCTGAGTGAATATAAAGTAGTAATTTATAACCATGGACATACAATGGAATCTCATGAGAAAATTTCCCACGAGGCATGCTTTGCCTGGTGGTTATCTAATAAGTCCAAGGTGGAGCAGACATAAGATTGCTGAGAAAATGTTTGCTGAGAGATTCCAATGTACACCCCAGATTAGAATCCACTTGTCTAGATTTTATACAACTGGTATATATTTGTGAGGCAAAATAATTTAATCTTCTTTCATTATAGTTAGAGAAAGTTAAATATAGAAATGCTGTGAATTGATTTCAGCCAAAAATTAAGACCTGGTTAAAGACTAGTCCAAAAGATTCAACCATTCAAATTCTCACTTTCTCCCCTTTATATTTCCTCTTTCAGAAGAATATGACTAGGAGAACATGAGAAAAAACTTTGGGGTTGGGGATAGTAGGCTCAATATGAATCAGCAGAATGATATAACTTCCAAAAGCCTTAAGTGTATCTAGCATCACTAAAAAAAAATTGATGTCCTAGAATTTACAATTCTTCTTCTCTAAACTTCACTTCAGAAGTGAAACTGCAGTACATTAAAAGAAGAGAGACAAGATGGTTAAGGATTTTAAAATGTGCTATCTGAAGTACTACTGAAGGAGCTAGAGAGGTTTCGCCTAGAAAAGATTCAGGGGATTTGTAAAAACTCCCTTCAAGAGTTCGCATCGTAGCTCAGTGTGTTAAGAACCTGGTCAGTATCCATAAGGATTCGGGTTTCATCCCTCACACAGTGGGGTAAGGAATCGGCATTGCCATAAGCTGTGGTATAGGTCCCATACACCTCTCAGATCCTGATTTGCTGTTGCTATGGCATAGGCCAGCAGCTGCAGCTCTGATTCAACTCCTAGCCCAGGAACATCTATATGCTGCAGGTGCAGCCCGAAGAAGATAAATAAATAAATAAATAAATAAATAAATAAATAAATAAATGTGCCCTTCAAATACATGAAGAGATGCTCCATGGTAGAAGGGTTTTATTTGCTTAGTATCACTTCAAAGGGTTGAACCAGAACCAAGGAGTAAAACTTTGAGGGTTGCACAATATCAGCTTAACGTTAAAAACAAAACAAATTTGATCAGGCCAATATGGAATAGACTCAAGCCTCAGAATAGCAAGAAATCAGATGATGTTTAAGGTTCCTTCTCACAAAGAAATTCCTTGATTCTATGGTTGTTATAATTAAATTTATTACCATTGCTAATGTTTAATTAAAACTACTCAAAGTTCTTGTTGAAATTACAGCTTCCTCTTCCTAGTGAATATCCTTACGGTAGCATAGAAAAAAAGAAGCAATGGTATTAAGAGTTGCTAGATGAAAAACATTTCCAAATATCCAAAAAGTTCTATCATTTCTTAATTCCTTTTAATTCTATCCAGTAGATCATGTACTCCTTAAGAACTGGACCAGCAATTAAATGGAAGTAACACGTTCAGTTGGCTTAATTCCAGTCATATTAAGTGGATGTATTAATTGGGTCAACTAAGTAAGAGGAAAGAGTTGTGTTATGATAGACCACAGCATCTGCGTATACTTTAAACAACTGAGACTCTTTTCCAGGAGCAAGTGAACTATTGAAAAAATTAAGGAAAATGAGTATTTGAAAGAGTCTACATTATGGCTATGGGCTTAGGGGATCTTAGGGGAAATGCACAAATAGCCCAGTTTCCTATGCAAGCAAAACCTAGCCCTAATTCCTCCAGCTTTCTTCCAGCATTTGGAAGGAAGAATCCCTGTAACTTTATCAAACTCACAAGAGGAACTCAGAATTTCTCCTTGTACCCATAGCCCTACTGTATACCTACCAAATTCTTGCCTTTCTCATCTCTGAAGTCTACCTTCACTGTGCCAATTTTAAGCCCTGAGAATTAGTTTGTTTCTCCCATTCTTTCACAACTGCCCAACTCAGCCTGTCCTCTTCCCTGCTCTGTTATTTCCCTACCAAGCCTCATTTCCTCCTTTGCCTTCTGTTCTCTACAATTACTGTTCTCTTGTCAAGAAAATATTCCACATTTTCTTGAACACTGAACCCACTTGCTTGCCTTGACCAAAATCTAGTTTTCTTTTATTTTTGTCTCTTTTGTAGCCCTCTCAAGAGCCCTTGCAGATGTTCCATGTTCATCTAGTAACTTTCTGCCCTTGGAAACCATATGAAATTATACCAAGTCTTCCACACCCACAACATATGGAAGTTTCTAGGCCAGGGACTGAATCTGAGCTGTAGCTGTGACCTACACCACAGCTGCGGCAACCATGGATCCTTTAACACACTGCTTGGGGCCAGGGATGGCATCTCCACAGCAACCCAAGCTGCTGCAGTCAGATTCTTCTTCTTCTTCTTCTTCTTTTTCTTCCTTCCTTCCTTTCTTTCTTTCTTTCTTTCTTTCCTTTTTTTTTTTTTTTTGTCTTTTAGGTCCACACTGGTGGCATATGGAGGTTCCCAGGCTAGGGGTCCAATCAGAGCTACAGCTGCTGGCCTAGGCCACAGCCACAGCAACACGGGATCTGAGCCGTGTCTGCGACCTACACCAAGCTCGGGGCAATGCCATATCCTTAACCCACTGAGCGAGGCCAGGGATTGAACCCGCATCCTCATGGATCCTAGTTGGGTTCATTAACCACTGAGCCACAATGGGAACTCCTGCAGTTGCATTCTTAACCCACTACTCCATGGCAGGAAATGCTATACCAAGTCTTTGGGTCACAAGGAAGCATTATGTCATAACATGACATTCAAGTCCCTCCAGAAAGTGGTTACAGGCTGCTTTTTTAGGCCCTCCTTTCACCAGTCTTTACCATACAGTCTGCTATCTTCTAGATGCACTGAATGACCTACCTGCTAAGCAGCAAAAACCAGAAGTACTCTTATACCCAATGCCTTTGCTTCTGCTGTTCACCCTGCTTGGTATGCCTTCCCTTTACTCCATATTCGTGGAGAAAAAGCCCATGTTTATTTCCTCCCTCTTAGTAGTATCCTGAAAGCTCTTTAAAATAAAGGAATCATGATTATTTGCCTTTGTATTCCAAGACTAGACCAGTGCCTAGTACATGGGAGGTAGCAAAGAAATCTTTATTCAGTGAGTGCAAGTTTAGCTTTGGAGGTTTTCAAAACTCTACAGTAAAACTTCTTATCTGAGGATCTCAGCCTCTGAACTACCTTCCCAACTTCCAATCACAATAAAAGGCTGGACTGGACTGGAGGAACAGAATGGCAGCTGCAACTCTTTTCTCATGTAATATTATCTTTACATTAAAACGTGCAGGGGTAAGTCAGGATTACATAAACACAAACTGCCTTAGGCCTGAGAGCAGACTGAAAGACTGAGTTCCAGAGTCATATTCAGGCCCAACTCTTTTGAATCGTGTCTTGGGACTCTTAAAAAATCTCTGAACTATAGTTCCTCATTGTTGGTCAACATTCTTCAGCTAACACTTACTGGCCTCTTGATATAGGCCAGACCCTCTGCTAGGTACTGGACCTGCAAATCTGACCACAGAGAAAATTCCTATCTTTATGGAACTCAGAGTCAAACATGGAAGACAAAGTAAACAGATATTTAGTGTGTTCATTTCATCCAGCAGATATTTACTATATCCTAAACAGGTGCAACAATAACAACCCTTGAGCTGGCTAAGGGAGCTGTAAGGAATAAGTACCCAATTCTGACTATAAAATACATTGTAACAGAAAGTAAAAAGTTTACTAAAAGGACAAGGATATCTTGACCATAACAGAGAAAAGAACAATCAGTAATACTTATGCAAAGTTAGAAAAAAATGTCAGAATAAACCAAGTTCTGAGAACTACAAGGAATTAAGAAATCTGGAAAATAAAGTGTTATAGGAATTAAAGAAAATGAAGCTGGAGATGTTTTATAAAGGCCAAACCAAGACAAATCCTTAGGTGCCAATGCAGGAAATCTGCATTCAATGTACGCAATAGAGAACAACTGCAGGATTGTAATTGGGAAAGGGAATCAAATCAGATTTGTAATTCAGACAATGTGTTAGAGGGGAGTGAAGTGGGAAATAGGTCAGTTATGAGCCTGTGGCAAAAGTCCAAATAAAACAAGATGAGGGTTTTAAACCAAGATAAATTAATACAAGGGAACAAATTTTAATGAAATTTCATTGGTGAATCTAAAAAGATTTAAATGGGATGTACACTGGAGATGAAAGCAAGAAAAGAATCTGCTCAGGTTCTATGGCCATTGATTTAAATTGGTAAAATAAGAGGGGGGAGCAAGACAGGAAGGAGGGAGATAAATATGGGACACTATTGGAGTTCCCTTCGTGGCTCAGTGGTTAACGAATCTGACTAAGAACCATGAAGTTGCAGGTTCGATCCCTGGCCTTGCTCAGTGGGTTAAGGATCCGGCGTTGCCGTGACCTGTGGTGTAGGTTGCAGACGCGGCTCGGATCCCGCGTTGCTGTGGCTGTGGCGAAGGCCGGCAGCTGCAGCTCCTGTTAGACCCCTAGCCTGGGAAACTCCATATGCCACGGATGCGGCTCCAGATAAAGGCAAGAAGACAAAAAAAAAAAAAAAATGGGATACTATACAGCTTTATATATCCCTATCTAATTTATAGTGATTTTTTTGTTTGGTTAGGTTTTTTGTTTTTGTTTTTTGCTTTTTTTTTTTGATGATTAGGCTGCCTCCCACAAGCAAGAAATAAACCTCCATTATGTTTCTAGTTAAGTGCCAGTTATGGTTGCACTATAAGGAATAATTTGGAAATCAACTCTCAAAATGTATTTCATGAGCATCTTGAGACCTGTGATTAACCTCAAATGAAGCATTTCATTGTTTCCTCATTGACTTAAGAATATACACAGGAGTTCCCTTTGTGGCTCAATGGTTAACGAATCTAACAACCATAAGGTTGCGGGTTCAATCCCTGGCCTTGCTCAGTGGGTTAAGGATCTGGCGTTGCCGTGAGCTGTGGTATAGGTTGCAGACGCAGCTCGGATCCCGCGTTGCTGTGGCTGTGGCGAAGGCTGGCAGCTACAGCTCCTGTTAGACCCCTAGCCTGGGAACCTCCATATGCCGCGGGTGTGGCTCTAGATAAAAGGCAAAAAGACAAAAAAAAAAGAATATACATAATAATTCTCAAAGCTAAAATGAAAAAAACACATGGCAAAACACAGAAGGTTATTTCTTGAGTGCTGAATTTCTGAGTCTCTTATTTTAAGAGGGACATACCAGGACAGTTACTAGAGTGTACCCAGAGAAGGGCAACCAAGGTGGCAGAGAATGGGAAACCTGTTATATGGAGAACTAGTACTGTTAAAGCTTTAAGACTGATAATGACAAGACTTAAAAATTATGACAGTTGTGTTCAAGAGCTGGTTAGGATTAGACTCCTTGGCTCCAGAAGACAGAGCTAAGTCCACTGAAAAAATTGCATGGAGGGAGATTCTGGGGTCAATAAAAAGAATAATATTCCAGCAAATGGAGCAGACAAACAATTAAGTCATCACCTCAGAAGGTGATGAGATCCCCATTACAAGGGATATTTAAGGAGGAATGAGATAACACACTTGAGAGTATTTGTAGAGAGAAGGTTGGTATTAGCTAAGATATATTGCCATTCTAAAGTTAAATGTTCTAGAAGTTTATAAAGTAACACCTTAGAGTTGGATGTGGCTAAAATTTTCTGTATGGCATATTGTCTTTAACTCTGGGCATAAAGCTGGAGTTCCCATCGTGGCTTATCAGTTAATGGACTCCACTAGTATCCATGAGGATGCGGGTTCGATCCCTAGCCTAATTCAGTGGGTTAAGGATTTGGTGTTGCAGGAAGCTGTAGTGTAGGTCGCCGACACTGCTCGGAAATGGCATTGCTATGGCTGTGGTGTAGGCCCTGGCTACAACTCCAATTTGACCTAGCCTAGGAACCTCCGTTTGCAATGGTTGAGGCCATAAACAGACAAAATGACAAAAACAAAACCCAAAAACCTCTGGGCATAAAGCTAGTCATTTAACATTTAAACTGAGAGTTCCTGTGTTAAGGAACAGAGTGGGTTAAGTATCCAGCTTATCCAGGGTTGTCATTCGGGTTCAATACCTGGCCCAGGAATATTTGTATACCTCTGGCACAGCCAAAAAAAAAAAAGAACTTACTACCTAAATAAATAAATAAGTAGTTGTTTATGTTGACTTAAATACTATTTTACCTTTGCCTAGCCATCTTCATGTTAAATTCTTGTTAACTGGAACTGTTTACATATTAGTGCTTAAATTAAGCCATTAGGATTAGGTATTATAAATTGCCCTTGGCCTTACCATTGAGTCAACAAATAAATAAAAAAGTTTAGAAGGTAAGGCTTAGGTCATGGGACTTCAGCCATAAAATGGGATTAAGAGTTTATTTCACTTTATTTCACTTTCTTCTCCATTAAATTTATCTGTTAGGATTGGGTATTATAAATTGCCCTTGACCTTGCCCCTGACTCAACAAGTAGAAAAGTTTGGAAGGTAAGCCATAAGATGGTATTGAGCGTTTCTTTTTACTTTCTTCTCCATGTGATATAAAGTCTCTTTGTTAGCAAGAATTCAAGCACATGTGTTTCATATTGTCCCCCATGCCCTTTTACTTTCACCTCATTTTCCAAATACTTTTAAGGCCATTTATTATTTCCTTGTGTCTCTATTTCATTTTCCGATTGAAAGACTATTTTATCGAGGAGGCAGGTACTGGCTGAAAGGCAGATCAGGAGAAATACCTTCCAAAGACAAAGTAAACAGAGTAAAGTACTGATGTTAATATCATTATACTGTGGTGGTGGCAGGGTAAGGGGATCAAGTGAAGGTGTAACACCCTTGGTACAGAAAACTAGCCTGTATTCCTTGGAATTTTCCATAGCATGGAAACTGTTAATAGGATTATTGTTCCTCCCGAGGTAATTTTACAAGGAAAATTCTGATTTTTCTCTTTAGGGTTAAAGACATTGCCCTCAAAGAGTGAAATGATGACAGACATAGCTAAGTTTCAAGAGAATATGGCAAAAAGGTAAGAATTCTCCCACAAAGATATGTGGTTAATCTCTCCACTTAGTTCTTATTAAGAGAAATGTACTGTATTTGTCTTCCTCATGTTCTTTTTACGGATATAGATTGTATTTGAAGGAAAAGGAAATAATTGTGATAGTAGAATGGAGAAATACCACTGAGTGGTCTAATATGGATGGGCAAGGAGAGAAAAGCTTAAGAAAATCCTATGTTTAGGGCCTAAAAGTCAAGTAGGAAAAAGCACATGGAGAGAAAACCAGGTATATTATTTTTGCAAGGATTACTTGAAGAGCTAGTGGAGCTGCCAGAGAAAGAAAGGGTGGCAATGAATTAAGGAGAAGCAGATATGGTCAAATTACAAGTCTTTGGGTAGATTTACAGATCTGCAGAGGTCACTCTGCTGGCTGCCATGTGACGTCATCTTCAGGTCAGAGTGGTTCATGGTATGAATAATCTCTATCATCCTGGAAGGTGGTACCATCGGCCATCTGCTAGCGCTAGGTGGACAAGGTTATCTAGCTCTCCGAATTTCAGACTTAAGCTTATTCATTCGGTGGTTTTTATATGAACAAAGCTGATGTTAGGATGAAGTTTCTAAATTTCTGTGGAAAAGCCAGAGGCACAATCATTTCATGCCCAAACATGTGGTTTTCTTCAGCTGATCATACCAGCATAACTCTCCCTCCTGGGAGGAAGAGGAAGGTTTTTATTTAACCCTGATACTCTTTCCGGGTGCTCTCCTATTTTCCTCCTCCCTTCCACTGTCAAGTTTATGCACTATAGTCTACATTACATGCTCTGAATCAGCACCCTTTTCTCCCTCCATTGTAACTTCCATTCTTAGTCCTGCAACTGCTCTCAAAAAAGGTCATGCATGGCCAACTTACTCTTTCTTTCTCTTACTACTGAGTTTGACACTTTGAAACATCTCTTCCTCCCTGTAGTGCTTTCTTTCCTTCCTCTTCTGGCACTAAATTATCCCATTTCAAATTTCCTCCTCTCTTTCCTTTGACTTATTTTCGTCTAGTCACCTTTGGAGGTGAGCAGTTCCCAAAGACGAAATTTAACCTTTCATGAAGGTCACCTTTGTACAAGTACTAAGTGTTTTACATGTAAGAGTTTATTTAATCATCACAGCAACCCTACAAGGCAGGCACTAGTGAATCTCTTTGTGAAACCTTCCTGAATACTGCAGCTCTTGACCCACTACTATAGTACAAATGCATGACTAGAAACCCTTGAGTCAACGTAATGTCTATAAGGGAAAACTCTCAAATTCTTTCCTGCCTACGCTCTTCTATTCTAAACTGCAGTCCCATCTCAATAAATTCCTATTGGACCACCTATCAGTTCCTCTGGGATTCCATCGTACCTGTTCTGCTTCAGATTTATTTTCTATCATTGTTTCCTGTCCTTTTTGGATTCCTCTAGTGAGTCCATCTAATCTCAAACAGCTTAACATGGCTTTTCTCTTATTTCCTTTCTGTCCCACTGTTCTTTCCTTTATTTTCATTATAGAAAGTAAAAGAGAAAGTCACCAGTTAGCTTTTTAAATCCATCTCCTTCCACACAGGTATTATCCTGTTACCACATATTCCTTCTAAAAACATCCTCTTATCCCTTTAAACGTGCACTTGGTCAAACCATTCCATCTGGCTCCATCTGGAGGAAGCCTGTGGGAAGAGTCCTCCTCCCCCTCCTTTAAGGATTCCAAATCATCACTGGCCCTGGGAAGTCCTGCTCTTTGAACTGCCCCGCCACCGCCCTCCTAAAACAATTGAGGATCCCATGCTGGAGAGTTTTGGGGTGGTCCTCTCTTTCTGCTACTAGCAGAGTCCTCTGGATCTGGATCTGCTGTCTTGCCTGTCTGTAACCACCCTCGTTTTACATCCTGCTTCCTCTGCTGTAGCTAGTGCCCACATTCTACAGTCTGTGCTCACATCCTACACTCATTCCTGCTTCATTCTTTCACTCTGCAGTTCCCTGGACATGGAATGCTTTCTTTTTGTTCTTAGTTAATCTATTTCTTCCACATCCTTCAAGGACTTGTAATAGCTCGATTTTAACTGCTTTCCTCTACATTTCTATTTAGCAGTCCAAAACCACATGATTTACCAAAAGTCTTACGTTCTTTCTATTTCATGTGTATCTCTCTTAGCTGCTCCAATAGATTATAAGGTCCTTAAAGACAGAAACAATGTCCTCTTTCTTCTCTCTTTTCTACAGCTCCTAGCCCAATATTGAGCCAATAGCAGGTACTCCGAAAGCACTGAGTAACTGACTGACTGAATTGTTAATAGGCCATGGCTTTTGTCTTCTCTGCTTCAGGTATGTGGACAGCCAACGCCATACCATTCAGGGAGACTATGTAGACATCATGGAAGAGCTTGCTGATATGGTGGGCGTCAGGCCCAATCTGCTGTCCCTGGCCTTCACTGACCCCAAACTGGCATTACAGTTACTTTGGGGACCCTGTACTCCAATCCATTACCGTCTCCAGGGCCCTGGAAAGTGGGATGGAGCTCGAAAAGCTATCCTTACCACAGAAGATCGTATCAGAAAACCTCTAGCGACGAGAGTAACTGAAAACAATAATTCCATGACTTCAGCAATAACAGTGGCCAGGTTTATGTTGGCTGTTGTCTTCTTTGCTATAATTATGACCTATTTTTAGCTGTTCCATTGTCAATGCCTTCAGAACCTGATGGGATTGAACAACTCTCACCTTTACAATGCCCAGAAATCTATTTTTCTCTTTCCAAAGGATTGATCCTTGCCCCTCTTTTCCCTATACTGAAATCCCAGCTTTTATTTGTAGTGACTTCCCTCCCTTCCTTTTATGACCTATCACTTTTTCCTTCTAGTAACCCCAGGGCTGTGAGCTCAGATACTCTTTCAGTCATCTTTGTATGTCCTAAGCAGAGGTCCTGCCATGTGGTAGGTGCTTAATCAATGTCTGCTGTCATTTATCAAATATTATGGTAGGGAGCATAAACCAGTATCTTTACAAGAGATGGGTGACTCCATGTAACTGTGTTTCTGTTAGAATTTGGTTTTCTACTAGAAGTTTCTTCTTCTTTTTTTTAATGGCTGCACCTGTGCCTTATGAAAGTTCCCAGGTCAGTGACTGAATCCTGACCTGTGGTCCGGCTGCGGCAACCAAATATCCCTTAACCCACTCTGCCAGGCTAGGGATCAAACCCATGCCTCCACAGTGACCCCAGGTGCTACAGTCAGACTCCTTTTTTTCATAGTTGCTTTCTGTTTGCGGGCAAATGATATTGAGTTAATTCATAAATTCATACATTCATTCATGGCTGTGGCATGCAGCAGCTTGATGTGGGATCTCAGTTCCTAGACCAAGGATAGAAACCAGGCAGCAGAGGTGAAAGCACCCAGTCCTAACCATCAGACCACCAGGGAACTCCCTGCAGTCAGATTCTTAACCCATTGCACCACAGTGAGAACTCCTTTTGTTTGCTTTTAATATTGTAACTAAATGTATTTTCCCCGAGTGATGAGAGAGATAATAGTCCTATAACAGTTGTATGTATCTACCATAAGATATATAGATATGAAAACAGTTTGGTTCACTAGTGTATCTGATACCTGGTCACTTTTACTCTTTTCCCCTAAGTAACACATCTCTGTTTTCTCAATGACGAAATTACTTTTAGCTTTCTGGGCTCATGGATCATTCTAACAACCTCACAGCTGCCAACAGCTTCAACCTGGTTGGAAAAAATGGGTATTTTAAATTAGCTGCCCCATCTCCTTTGATCTCTTAGTTCCTGTATTAGGATACAACAAGACTTCACCTTAGGAACTATGATAAGTAACCACTGAGGCAGGATATAAATGGGTCCCAGGCTGAGCACCTAGCATCTGTCCGCTGTGGACAGATACTTCAAGAAAAAATTTTGGCAGAAACAAAGAGGAGATGAGTCCTGCTTGGATAAAAGATAAAAAGACCACACATTTCTCATTCTCAAGGTCAAGGAGACCTCCCAAACTACACATGTACAGAAAGGTTCCTCAGGGGTCAGAGCAGGGAGGGGGCGCCAGACCATAATACATCCTGTCAACTTGCCAGAAACTCTTGTGCTAGAATCCAGCGTGCCTAAAAGATGCACACACACACAGGTACCCTGAGTCAGGTCAAATTTGAACTCAAGCCAGACAAAGCCAATGACTAGCCAGAAGAACCCCAGAAAAACTGCCTCCATAACTACCCCAAAAGTGCATGGCTTTCTGTCTCTCTGCCTCTGTCTGTCTCTCTCTGAGACCTTCTGTGCTTTCTCCACACCCATCTTCTCTCCTAATAAACACTCTACTTGCCTCTCACTACTCTCAGTCTCTTTGCTGAATTTTTTTCTCCAAAGGGACAAGGACTGGGACCTACATCAAGCCTGCTGGCCCCTGTGGTCTAGTGGTTGGGATTCATCACTCTTACCCCACAGCCACTGCTCGGAGAACACCATCACCTGCTCTAGTATGGCCTACAAATGTGACTGGGTTTTTCTCCCCCAACTTTTGCTTGCTCCCCTCCATACCCTCCCACACAGAGTCTAAGTAACAAGTATTCAAAGAGGTCCTTTATGTAATAAGTTAGGAGTGATACTAAATAGAGGGAGTATTCTGCTTATAACAGTTTTTATGTCAAACATTGTAGTTATAAAAAAACAAAGCAAATAAATGAAGACTAGGGACACCAGTGCACATTCAATTGCTGCTGTTTTTTCATCCTTATAGTTTTTGCTCTGTTCTTCTCTCTCAGTGAAGTTAAATAAGAGTTAGCTGTTGGGCACAACTGAATTTCATGATGAAAGATGGTGGATGTACCAGCCAGGTGTGTGTTCATAAACAAGCTATTGTGCAATACATTTGGGGATTGCAGCCTATTACTTAACAAAAGAATGAATCTAAACAAATGAAACTACAGCCTTGGAAATTATCTTTCCCAAAACAAATAAGAGAACCAGGAATGTGAGAATTCTAACTTCCTCCTAATCATATAACTGTTTGTATAATTCTCTGCTACTTTGCCTAATTTCATCTTTGGAAATGCTTTTGGAGAATTAGAAGCTCTTTTTCCTTCCATAATCTTTGAGACACTGGGGATTTATCCTCTACTAAAATGGGCCTAGTATCTTTTAATATGAAAATTATCCTAGTTCAAAAGTAAATGGATTGCTGGCACAAAGCTGTAAATCAACTATACTTTAATAACAAAGTAAACTGAAAGTCGCTTCTTTTTCATTTTCTCTTTTAACATATAAATTGTCTCTTTCAGCATGTTAGTTTGTTGATTTAACAGTTCTTTGATAATATAATTCTTAGTTTTCAGTAATAAGTACCACAATAAGTAATGAAGTTTCCTCTTTAAATAAAAAGCATGTAATTCTAAATCCACTGACTCTCATTCTGCTTATAATATGCAAGGTTACCAAAAAAGAATTGCTTAAATACTAAACCAAGCCAAAAATAAGAGGTGAATAGGAAAGTGAACTCAAAACAACTCCAGACGCAAAGCCCTAGTTACTGATGAGTGTGTATTAATATTAATCAGTTTACCACATCTTGCTTTTGCAGTTATATCAAAAGGTGATATCATTTTCCGAGTATTCTTTCTTCGTAGTGCCAGAAAGTAGGGAAGTGCCCAAAAAGCAGACCAAAGGGGGCATGTCAAAGGGACACAGGAACTACCTGAAAGTGATCCCAAATGGCCAAAGCTGGAACAGGGTGAGCAGCAATATAAATAACCTAGTATTGGATTATAAGAAAAAGTATAAAAACTACCCACAAGTCCATACTGATATAAATGATTGAATAATAAGTGGGGTAAAACAGACAAAACTTCCATACAGAAGAATTCCAAACAATGTACATAAATACTCTGACCTCAAGAATTTAAAGCATGACTTCCCTCTCTTTAAGTGTAGGCTGCTAGAGTGATTTCTTTCCAAAGAGAACAATATGGAAAGGGGGGGTAATAACTTTACGGTGGAGAAATCTGACAAACTGTCTCAGCTGGGTGATCAAGATTAAAATCAACAGTGAAGTCATGTTGAGAGTAGGTACCCCCCCCTTTTTCTTTCCTTTTTCTTTTTGGCCATGCCTGCAACATGCAAACGTTCCTGGGCCAGATATCAAACCCCAGCCACAGCAGTGACCTGAGCCACAGCAGTGACACTGCCATATCCTTAATCCACTAGGCCACCAGGGAACTCAAACAGTGTGTACTCTTGATATGATATGATGAGAAGGGCACTTTACCTCTGTGGTCTCCCTCCCTAAAACTATAACCCACTCTAACCATGAGAAAAACATCAGACAAACAAACCCAAGTTCAGGAATATCTTACAAAACACCTGAACATCTCAAAACTGTCAAGATCATCAAAAACAAGGAATATCTGGGAAACTGTCCGAGTACAAAGGAGCCTAAGGAGACCTTATACCTAAATGTCATGTATCTTGGATGGGATCCTGGAACATAAAAAGGACATTCAGTAAAAACTGAAGAAATATTAATAAGGTATGGAATTTAGCTAACAATATACCAATTGGTTTATTGGTTGTGACAAATGGACCAGAGTAATTTAAGACGTTAACGATAAAAGCAGTTGCATGTGGGATACATAGAAACTCTACTATCTTCACAAGTTTTCCTAAATCTGTTCTAAAATTTTAAAATTATTTTTTAAAAGAAAGCATTCTTTTGGTTCAGGATTTGACTCAGAGGCATAATCTAGTGGGATTTTCTCAGAGGAGGAAGAATACTGGATGGTAGCACTTATTGAAATTACTATCTTTTCCCTTGATTACTCTGCAAGTTAAGTTGTTCCAATAAAGCATACTATAAGTCACTATAGCAATTTTATTTCTTTGCTGAATACATAAAGACTACAGATGTGGAGGAGAAAATCATAATATAAGGTCAAAAGACACATCTTCTTAAACACTTAGATAAGTTCCTTTTTCCTATTTGGCTGTGCCTGTGGCACATAGAGGTTCCTGGGCCAGGCAGCAAATCCAAGCCTCAGGTCAACCCACACAACAGCTGTGGCAATGCTGGACCCCCAAGCCACCGCTCCAGTCCAGGGATTGAACCGGGCCACAAGGTCTTTCTTGGCAGCTGAGTACAGTAAGCCAGTACGTCTCTACTAGTAAAATGTATGGTAAGTGCATTCATGAATGAGATAACTTTACTCAAAACTAGATCTGTGCCCAGGTACTTCTGTTAAGAGTAATCGAATATATAATACTATAGAAACAGCCTCCAGACTGCCTACCTGGAATTTCCCAAAGTGCTCTTTTTTTCCCTGCTTCTATACACATTCTCATACTCTACCCTCATCTTGGTATATTTTCCACTTGCCCAACTGGCTAGCACCTCACACTGCATCTGGCAATATTGCTCAACTATACATGGTGAATATCATTGTCATACTACATTATATCTATTGTTTCTCTCATCTATTGCCTCCTTGAACTAGTAAATTCCTTGGAGGTAGATACTTTGTAATTAACCAGTATGCTCCTAGTGCCTAAGGGAGTTCCCATCCTAGCTCAGCAGAAAGGAACCTCACTAGCATGCATGAGGGCACAGGTTCCACTCCTGGCCTTGCTCAGTGTGTTAAGGATCTGGCTTTGCTGTGAGCTATGGTGGAGGTCACAGATGTGGCTCGGATCTAGTGTTGCTGTGGCTGTGGTGTAGGCCAGCAGCTATAGCTCCGATTCAACACCTAGCCTGGGAACCTCCATATGCCACAGGTGCGGCCCTAAAAAGACAAAAAAGAAAAATACAGTGCCTGAAACATACATAGTAAGACCTCGGTAAATTAATGATTTCTTTAATGGAATGACTAAATCCAACAGATAAAAATGTGAATGAGTTTTTGAAGGATTAAATAAAATAGCGAATAATATTTCACTATTTTATTAAAAGGTAATTAAGGAGATCAAGACATGCTTAACATTTTGAAATGTCCGTGGGGCAAGCATGTCCTCATTTTACATATGAGAAGATTTACAACAGAAAGATAAAAAATTACTTGCTCTAAGTCAAACAACTTACAGTTAACAGTCTACTTGCACCAGACCAATGTTTATGTGGTGATGCTGTGTATGTACTGGGTAGTCAATCAATCCATTTTAATTAAGATGCTAATTAAGATATTAATTTTTCCACTAGTGTATGTCTACACTTTTAGAGAAGGACATTTTCAGTGAATGTTTAAGCCATCATTATTACTATGGACACGTAGTGTCTATAAGTGTCAAATATGGAGTCATACCTATTTGGCGTCAAAGCGGTTTCCATGGAGATTTTAAGATTGTGAGCAAGGCCACTTAGGAGAGGCCCAGCAAGTACTAGGTCATCAAAGTTTCTTAAAATTAATAGACTATATTTATCATTTCATGAGATTCTGGCTAAATATTTAACTGGAATCTCATTTATAAAAATATGATCCTTCAGATGTTCCACCTACCCTCACAGGGCAGTTTTGAGGATCCCGTGATATGATTCATATACAAATCCTCTGATATATGAAAGAACTATGATAATATGTTGGAAAAATGCTGGACCCTTGAATTGGGTCCTTCTTCTTTTGGTTGGGCAGAATATAAGAACTTTACCACTGCTTCTCCACCTGTATAAAACTATTAAAGAATAATTTAAAAGTAAGAAAGCACAAAAAACCCTGACTGGTCCAAGAAATCTTGAGAAAGAAAAGCAAGGCCGGAGGTCTTACACTCCCTGATTTCAGGCAATAATAATCAAAACAATACAGTTCTGGCATAAACATAGACACATGGACACATAGACACATGGAAGAGTATAGAGAGCCCAGAATTAAATGCACATATATACAGTCATGTAATCTTTTGACAAAGGCACCAACAATTCAAAATAGGGAAAGGAGAGTCTCTTCAGTAAGTGGTGTTAAGAAAATTGAATATCCACATGCAAAGAATGAAACTGCACCCCTTTCATATCTACCTGAAGATGGTGTCAGATCCCTCAGGGTAAGAGCTCAGGCCTATAAGATTGCCCCTCCCTCACCATACAACACATCCATGGGCACATGCACACATGTGTGTGTGCACACAAGCACACACACAAACTTCAGACAACAATCACATGTCCAAGTTGTCACCTGAGCTTCTGACAGGTGGGCTATACTGGAGCTTCCTAGATCTCCTCCTCAGGTTCCATTAATTTGCTAGAGGTACTCTGGAAACCCACTTACTCACTAGATTATTGGTTTATTATAAAAATATATGACCGAAGAACAGTCAGATGGAAGAGATGCATAAGGCATGATACGGGGAAAGGGCACAGAGGTCCCATGTCCTCTCTTAGCCAGCCACTCTCTGAATCTCCACATGATCACCAACCTGGAAGCTCTTCAAATCCCCGTCCTTGGCGGGGGAGGGGGGACGGTTATGGAGGCTTTGGGTTTATGGAGCCTTCAGTACCTAGGCATGATTGGTCAAATCATTGCTCATCAGCAAATGTTTCAGTCTCTAGCCTCTCTTCCTTCCCTCCCCACAATGAAAGTTCTAACCCTCTAATCATGTGGTTGGTTTTCTTGGCAACCAGCCTCCAGCCTGAGCTTCAGTCCAAAAGTCACTTCATTAACCTAACAAGAGATACCTTTAATGCTCTCATCACTTAGGAAACGCCAAGGGGCTTGGGAGCTCTGTGCCAGAAGCAGCGACAAAGACCAAATATATGTTTCTTAGTATAAATCATGATACCACAGACCTGAACAGGCATTTCTCCAAAGAAGATATACAAATGGCCAACATTTCAACAAATGTTGAAAAGGTGCTCAACATTATTAAATATCAGGGAAATGCAAATAAGAATTACAATGAGATATCATCACCTCACATCTATTTAGAATGGCTGTTATCAAAAGACGAGAGATAAAAGTCCTCAAGGATCAGAAGAGAACAGAAGCTTGCATGCTATTGGTGGGAATGTAAATTGGTACAACCACTATGGAAAACAGTATGCAATTCCACAAAAAATTTAAAAATAGAACTACCTTTTGGTCCAGTAATCCCACTTGTGGGTATATATCCAAAGGCAGTGAAATCAAGACCTTTAAGATATATCTGCACTCCCATGTTCACCACAGTATTATTCATAACAGCCAAGATATGGAAACAACCTAAGTGTCTGTATAAAGATGAATGGATTAAGAAGATGTGGCATAGATATAGATATAGGCATAGACACAGACACAGATATAGATATATAGATAGATGTACACACACTCACAATGGAATATGATTCAGCCATGAGAAAGAAAATTCTGCTACGTGCAACATCAAGGATGGGCCTGGAGTGCGTTATGCTAAGTGAAACAGGTCAGTCAGAGAAAGACAAATACATACAAGAAAGGTATCACTTCTATATGCAATCTTAAAAAGTCAAATCCAGAGAAACATCAGGTAGAATGATGGCTGCCAGGGGTCAGGAGGTAGGGGGAAATGGTGAGATGTTGGTCTAAGTGTATAGACTTTCAGTTATAAGTTCTGAGTATCTAATGTACAGCATGGTGACTAAGACAATAATAATGTATTTGTTGAATACCTGAAAATTGCTAAGAGAGTAACTCTTAAGCATTGTTCAACACGTAACACAAAGGTGTAAAAAGATGTCTGTATTAATGAATTTCATTGTGGTCATCGTTCAAAGTGTTTACATGCATCAGATCATCACATTGTACACTTTAAATATATAGACTTTTGTCAATTATACTGGAAAATTTGATATAAATGGTATTTGTATCTAAAAACAGTTTCCGCAACGGTCAAGTAGTCTCTTGTGTATAATCTTGTGTCTTTCCTCTTCCTAAAGCCAACTTTTTTAAACAGAATTAAACTGTTTTTACTTTTTATTGAGGCATAATTTTCATACAATAAATTCACCCTTTTGACTGTACAGTACTGCAGATTTTAACAGATGCTTAACACCATTACAATCAAGATAACAGCAGCGTCCTGGAACTCCTCCTGATTTCCTCATGCCGCTTTGTAGTTAACCCCTCTTCCTACCCTCAACTCCTGGAAAGCACTGATCTGTTTTCTTACCCTATGTCTTGCTTTTTCCAGAACGTCATGTAGATAAACTCTGGGTTCTTGCATTTTCCATAACCATTTGAGATTCATCCATGTTGTGTGTAGCAAGAGGTTAATCCTTTTCACCGCTGAATAGTATTGCATTTATGATTACACCACTTTTTGTTTATGGATTTAGCCAGTTGAAGACACTTGTGCTGTCTCCACATGGGGGTGAATGTGAATCACGCCACATACATTTTATACAAATAAACACCTATGGATAGGTTTTTGTGTGAACCTGTTTTTATTTCACTTGAATAAATACCTAGGAGTGGGATTGCTCAACCCCGTTTTAAGTATAGGTTTAACTTCATAAAAAAGATCAGATTGTTTTGAAATGGAAATCACGGAGAGGTTATACTCATCCCCGATCACAAATGATGATGGAACCTGGTGAGTGGACATGGAAAAGCAAACTTCCAGATGCCCCATCCGACCTGGCATCCAGTTCTGTAGAGTCAAGATATTCTTCCCCCACTCCCCCATTCTCACCTCTCAGAGGTAGTAGGACACCTTAGGCAAGGTGCATAAAAGCCTCCTGTGCTGTGAGATCTCCAGGCTCTCCGTTATTCTCCTCAGTTTATCCCGCAGAATGGCTGATTTGAGGAGACCCGTGGCAATGACATCTGAGATACAGCAAAGTCAAGAGAACCCCTACCAACTATTTTGTCTATTACCTCCTTTAACTTCTCTCTGGAAGCAAAGATAGGATGCTGGCACAAGTATAAACGCAGAAATTATACTTGGATTGGTTAAGAGAGCTTCTTTCATTACCTAGTTATTCTTGAATATAAGAAAAAAACAAACTCGGGACAAGGGAGAAGTAATTAATCTCCCCTACTGTGTCAAAATACTTTTGTTCTATGTCTAAAAAATGCAATATGCAGAGTTAACTTTCATTATTATTATTATTATTATTATTATTATTATTATTATTATTATTTTGCTTTTTAGGGCCACACCCGTCGCAAATGGAGGTTCCCAGGCTAGGGGTCGAATCGGAGCTACAGCTGCTGGCCAACACCACAGCCACAGCTACACCAGATCTGAGCCACATCTGCAACCTACACCACAGCCTATAGCAGTGCCGGATCGTTAACCCACTGAGCAATGCCAGGGATCAAACCAGCAACCTCATGGTTCCTAGTCAGATTCATTAACTGCTGCGCCACAACAAGAACTCCCTAACTTTCATTATTAACTGTTGACTGATTTATACATGTTACTTAGAACAGAACAGTGTCATGGATAATCCCCCAAGGCAGATAATCCAAAAAATCATTTGTTTAGCTTTACGAAGAGTTTCTCCTGTTAATATGTTTTCCATTGGCTAATATAATACTCAGTTTGCTTCTCCTATATTGATTTGACTCCTCTAAGGAAATACAAACCAAGGACATATTATTTGGCATGGAGAAACCACCCTGGGGCTAGAAAGCTGAAGACTACACAAGGTAAGGTTTAACGTATGAGTCATTCAAGGAACTTGCTTCAGAGTCCAGCAGAAAAGATAACAGGAATTGGGGGATGAAAAGGAGGGTGAAAGGAGGGTAAGATTATCCAAACACGAGGTAACTAGTCAGTAAATATTTTGCAGAGGTGAGCAAGAAGTTACAATTAAAAAATGCACCTTTTCCCTATAAACTGTCTTTGGTTAAGAGCAAGAGAATAACTGAGTTTATTAGGGGCAGAGCAAAACAAAAGGGGCAGCCGAGGGTTTGTTAGACTTAAGTGGATGGATTTTCAAATTAACATAAAAAATGAACTTTTCAGCAAATAGAGCTGCTCATTCAGAAAGGTGGCCTTGTGTGACCTGGGGTTCCCCCTTGCCGGCTATGTTTAAGCCTAAGTGACACTGTCCTGTTTGACATGTAGTAAATAGTATTCACAGAGCTTTCATTCTGAAAATGTTTATTAGTGAGTTTACTCTGTTCACGAGGCAAGCAAAACTATGAAGAAGAATCAAACCTAGATTTGTTCTCTGCCAGTTGTCAAAGCAGTGGCTCTTACACTTTAATGTGCATACACATTCCCCTGGGGATCTTGCTAAAAATGTACATTCTGATTCTGTAGGATGAGGCCTCAAATTCAGGATGTCTACAAGCTCCCAGGTGATGCCACTGTTGCTCTTCACTGTAACACAGGCTGAGTGACAAGGACTTCTAGTAGGTCATGAGATATACAAATGATTAGGTATGTTAAATACCATAGAAATCTCAATAATTATCACTCAAAACTTGAATCTGTCCCAACCTGAGAACTGATGTTGCCCTTTTCTGCCTTAACGTTCTTTCTGATGTTTCTGTAGTTGCTCTTTCTTTAATTTCATTTCTTCAGAGGTTGCTCATGACAAGTGCTGTTTCTTAGCCAAGCACAGCTTCTCCTTCTCCTTAGACTAAGTTTAACAATTTGTTAAGATTTATCTCGTAATTACTCCTCCCCTGGGGCCCCAATCCAACTGACTGCTTCCCACAGCACTTAGTTTAAACCTGCAGCAATTACCACTACTCCCTTAGCTTCAGTTGGAAACTCTCCGGGAGGCCCATCAGAAAGACAATGTACGAAAGAAAAGCAAGGCCGCTCTTCTGGGTTCCGAGCCCTAGCGTCATTCGGGTATCGTCCCCGCCGGATAGCAGGCCCTGGGGGCTCAACCAAACTAAGGCCTCAGCCCAGCGTGCCTCTGACCGCGGAGAGGGCGCCCCCGCGTGGCCCTGGAGGCTGTGCACCGCTGCCCACCATCGAGCGGGCGGCGGCTAGAGAGGCCGGCGGGCCCGGGGCGCCGCCGTGGTGCGGCCACAGGGAATGCGCGCTAGGCTGGCACAGCGCCGCTGGCCTTGCAGCTATTTTAGGAGGAAACCCGGCTCGCTAGGCCGGGGCGCGGCTTCAATTTCAATAACTTTA
>PVHT020000034.1:5025435-5066404 GCA_004024745.2 Catagonus wagneri
GGGGGGGGGGGTGTCCCCAAGTCACGGCCTCCCTGGGGGAGCGGAATTCCCTTGCCGGGTCCCCAGGCGCGGGGGCGGGGGCGGGGGTGCCCCTGACGCGGCCGCCGGGGTGTTCCTAGCCTCGTGTTGTTCCCCACGGCAGGTGGCCCCTGTCTCCGAGCTGCAGCCATGGGAAACACCACCAGCGACCGGGTGGCCGGGGAGCGCCACGGCGCCAAGGCTGCACGCCTCGAGGGCGCAGGCGGCCATGCCCCGGCCAAGGAGCATAAGATCATGGTGGGGAGCACCGACGACCCCAGCATCTTCAGCTTGCCCGACTCCAAGGTGAGCGTGCCCACGCCCCCAGTGGGGGCGAGGCTGCGGCGGGGTGGGTGTCGGGACTCCTCCTCCGCTTTTGGATTTCTTTCTTATCACACTGACCTGGGTTATGGTTTGGGGAATTAAAGGCTTTCTCGGGGACAGAGGTGTTGAACGGTAATTCCTTTCACCTTGCTGCCTCCAAATAGCACGGAGGTGGAGTTGTTATGCGACTACTCGGATGAGGACAACGGACCCAACTCTTGGTTCTCCTAACAGGCACGGGTACTCTTTGCTAGAGTATCGATGAATCTGTAGGTTGTGGGCCCATGGTGAGGGTGGATTACCTGAGTTGTGGACCACATTTAAGTGGCGGTTTCTCGCATTTGCCCAGAGGTGGGCAAATGAATTTCTTTTTCCTGACAGCTTCTCTGTATCAGTATCATCTTTGCCCTTCTGAGAGCTCAACGCTTCAGATCCCTTTTCCCCTTTGGCATGACTGTGAGTGGCAACCGCTTGCTTATTTGAATAATTTCTCCTAGTAGGGTCAATAACGGACATTAGGTTGACTGCTCATTTTCATCCTATACTTTGTATTTATGGTGGCTGAGGTGCCTCTTTCACTTCCAGCCGCTACTCAAGTGCCAGAGCAAGTTAATTCCAGAATCTCTCCACTTACCTGTAGTGCTTCATAATGTTACCACGGCTGAAAACGAGCAATCCACAGCAGCCTTGAAGACCTTGCTCTGGATTCCAAGGACTTGTTTCAGGGAAGAGGCAACCTGTATTCACCCTACAAAAAGCATAGTTGGAGCTGACAGCAATAATTACCATCTGAATGTTTCTAATCCCTTTTAGAGCTGCTGGCATTGAATACATTAATTCCTCCAGGTAGTCTGACTAGAATAGAGTGAAGTAGAAAAATAGACTGAGGAGATGGGGTCTGTTTGATGTTTGTTTTCACTTATCCCTTCCCACCCATGTGGGATTTTGTTTTACTTTTGTAAATAGAGAATAATTTGCCAGGTTGATAACATGGGAAATATGGATTCTACTGTTTATTTTCTCGAATCCCAACTGAGACCATAATCACAAAGAGAAGTGAGGGTGATTTCTTGGGGTTTCTACTCCATTCCTTTCTTTTCCCATTTCGGGACCTCTTAGGATTTGGGCAGTCTCCTGAGTCATTTGAATTTCCTCAAAATTCTTCAAAGCTTTCTCAAGGTGATTGTATTTTTACCCACTTCCCTACATTGATGACTCAGGGTTTATTAATGTATTTGTCAAATGGTGACTGCAGCATCCTGGATAAAGGCCAGGTTGCTCTATTTGAAATGGAGCCTATTTTGGATCATTCTTTACCTCTGTCTTGCTCTATGAAATAAGAAAATGAGTTCAGATAATTCCTAAAGTCTCTTCAGAATCTAAAATTTTATACTTCTCCATCTGCTCTCTGTATTTCTTCCCTCAATGTTTCACTTAAACATTTTTCAATTATAATTGTAATTGTTTTGCTGCTTTTCCTGAAGATTTTGCTGACTATTGAACTTGGAGTAAACAATCTTTCTGCTAGTCAGCTGCACTCATGCCTACCACAGAAATGTCATGTTATCCGTGGAAGGGCTTTCTTCCAAAGCTAAGCATATTAATAGTTTGTAGCTTTCAAATTCTAAACTGAAAATACTAAATCATACAAGTAAATGAGAGAAGCAGTGGCAGTGGGGCCTACATTGTTTTAAATGCCAGCCTTCTTCAGTGGACTAGTTACTGGTTCTCAATCCTATTTGCACATTAGAATAGCCTGGGATTTGTTAAACAGTTCATTGAAAATTTGAAACACCGTCCATGTTTCAAAGTAGGGAGAACAGTGTGATGAACTCCTGTAGAGCTGTCATCCAGTTTAAACAAAATTTGTACCATCTATACCCCCATCCACTCTACCCTCACCAATTATTTTGGTGCAAATTCAATACTATCATATCAAATATTACTGTATGAGTATTTTAGGATATATTTCTAGAGATGAGGTTTCTTTCTTTCTTTTTTTTTTTAACATAATCACAGTATTATTGTCTGGGAAGCTTTTTAAAAATAGATTCCCAGACCCTATATCTGGATCAGAATCTGAGGCATTTGTAATTCTTAGGCATATATAAAAATTTCTGTAACTCCAATGCAGCCTGTCAAGCAAGAATTCATTGCTTTGAGAAAATGGAGATCAAGATTTTCTTTAAACCATTTCCTTATATAATATGAAAGTCCCTTCAATTCTCTTTCTCTATTTACTTTGGATTATGCTGCTACTGGTGTCTCAGTGTAGTTTTGAGGAATATGGAGAGACAGTATAGAAGACAGACTGTCTCAGCCATTTTTAAAGTAAAGCCCATATGAATAAACTAGTTTTTTTAACCTATATCATTTTATTTGGTAATATTTTGGCTTAATACCATATAGTCTTATTTACCTATTTACCAAAGTCATTTAAGCCAATCTAAAGTGAGAGTCAGCAAATTTTATTTTAGACTCTGCGGACCATACCATCTCTGTCACAACTGCTCAGTTCTGCCACTCTAGCATAAAAGCAGCTGTAGAAAATGAGTAAGTATGGAGTTCCTGCTGTGGCAGAGCAGGTTAAGGATCCTGTTTTGTCTCTGCAGCGGCTCAGGTTGCTGCTAAGGTATGAGTTTGATCCCTGGCCTGGCACAGCCACTGCCATGCGTAGATCACAGCTCTGGCTTCGATTTGATACCTGACCCAAGAACTTCCATGTGCCATGAGTGCGGCCAAAAAAAAAAAGAGAGAAAAATAAAATAAGTGAATGAGTATGACTATTTTCCAATAAAACTTTATTTATAAAAGCATCTGGCTCACTGGTCATAGTTTGCCAATTCCTGTTCTAAAGGATGGTAATGAAAAGAACCAGAGACTAGAGTTTGGGTTTTTTGCTTGTTGTTTTGTTTTTTGTTTTTTTTCCCCCAGAATCCTACATACCTCATTTGATATTAGAACTGCTTTTATTGAAGAAAACTGCAAATTTTTTTGTCTTTTTTTTCCTTTTCTAGGGCTGCACTTGCGGCATGTGGAGGTTCCCAGGCTAGGGGTCTAACAGGAGCTGTAGCCGCCGGCCTACGCCACAGCCACAGCAACATGGGATCCAAGCCGCCTCTGCAACCTACACCACAGCTCACGGCAATGCTGGATCCCTAACCCACTGAGCAAGGCCAGGGATCGAACCCGCAACTTCATGGTTCCTAGTTGGATTCGTTAACCACTGCGCCATGACGGGAACTCCAAGAAAACTGCATTTTTGATTTAATGTTCCTTGAGGCTCCAGAATCTTCATCCCTACTCCTAAAATAACTAGTATAAACCTGGCAGGGGTGACCAAGTAATATTTCATAACCTTTTCTCAAAATTTAAGAAACCAAAGGTCTGATTTTTATATTTTTAATGTCCCTTTGTAACCTGTTAACTAAAATGGAGATTATGAATTACATATGAATTTTAGTATCTCTAATTTCCTTTACAACTTATAATTGAGAGCTGCTCATATTTGCATATGAAAAATACATGGCTAACTTTGTGTAGAACCATTCTCTATTTTCATATTTTTTTCTCATAAGCAATACTTATAATTGTCTGCCTATGAGTTAATCTGCTAACAGGAAGCAAGTATTTTTGTTTGCCTTTTAAGGGAAATCCTAAGGTTCTGAAAGGTTAAGTGATTTATGCAGGCTCAGAAGTTAGGCCGTAATATGAGCAGCCTTTGAGTATAAGCCATTTGAACCACTTTGGTCCTAGATGAGTTCTTTTTCTGTAGTTCAAAATCTGAATTAGTTGCTAGTATCAAGGCCTATTAATACTTAGCAGAAACCTAGCACCCCTCTCTACCCTAGAGAGGAGAGTGATTTTTTCAGAATTCCTGGGTCACAATTTAGGGATGACCTAATCCTTCTTACAGCTCCCTGGGGACAAAGAGTTTGTATCATGGCAGCAGGATTTGGAGGACTCCGTAAAACCCACACAGCAGGCTCGGCCCACTGTTATCCGCTGGTCTGAAGGAGGCAAGGAGGTCTTCATCTCTGGGTCCTTCAACAATTGGAGCACCAAGATTCCACTGATTAAGAGGTGAAGACAAGTGTCTTGGTTGAGTCTGTAGAGTCCAGGAGTAGAGACCTGATTTCCTTTCTCAAGAGAGAGACCTAACCGGAATACTCCTTTCCACCTGCTACAAACTCTCTCTAGAACATTTTCTGTGACCAATGACTATATCTGTGACATTTTTTTTTTTAACCTCATAGTGAGTCAGGGATGTTTTACCACTTAGAGTGTCATTGCCTCAGAAGGACTTATAACAGCTTTGTGGGTACATTCTTTAGGACTGTGTTAATACTAGTTCTTTCTGTGCTTGTGGGAAGTCTTCTGTAAGTAGTTAGGTCCAGTTGCTCTGACTTCTGCACTAAAACAAAACACATTGTAAAGTTCTAGGTAGTAATGTTATTTGTTGCTTGCAGAGCAACAGTGAATTATGTAACTGGTTATGGCCCTTTGTATATAGGTAATTTTCTAGGAAATGATCACCAAAGTCTGGAAGGGGTATCGTGAGGCACTTCTTATCCTGAACCTACCTGCTCTCTTATTTACACTCCTGAGGGATCTATTTGGCTGAAGCAAAATAGTTGTGCTAAGGTGGAACATTCAAGGGGATTAACATCTTTATTGTACTTTTCCAGATATTAGTTAAGAACTAAAGTTACTGGGAGGGGCTGCTAAGGTGATATACAAAAGGTGATAGAGAATGGGCTTATAAATTATTTTTTACTCCAGAAGGTGTAATCACTTGGGAATGTGGGAGATCATTGGTATGATAGTGATTACCTCATGATTTTTGCATTTTTATTCTGTCTTCTAATAGGAACTTGGCCAACTAACTTTCTGCTTTCTTCTGTAGCCATAATGACTTTGTTGCCATCCTAGACCTCCCTGAGGGAGAGCATCAGTACAAGTTCTTTGTGGATGGACAGTGGGTTCATGATCCAGCAGAGGTAAGGCTTTCATCTCCGAGGGTAACCATTGACTTAACTGTCTGCGTTTCGCTGTTATGCCCTTTGGTGTCAAACAACATTGCTGTCAGGATTGATGGGCTCCTACACGGAGGATTTCTGTCTTGATAAAAGACAGTGCTGCCGAGTAGGATCATTTTTTAAAAGAAGAGAGTTGAAAGAAGAGATATATTTGAGATGGGATTCATGAGTTCTTTTCCATTCACTGTTTCAGCCTGTGGTTACCAGTCAGCTTGGCACAATTAACAACTTGATCCATGTCAAGAAATCTGATTTTGAGGTGTTTGATGCTTTAAAGCTAGATTCAATGGAAAGCTCAGAGACATCCTGTCGAGGTAATTTTGTAGTATTTGCTCTTTTTTGATGTGTTCTTCTTATAATGCATGTTTCTTTCCAATGGTGGTTTTTGTTTTTTCATTTTCTCCATAGAAATCTTCTGAATTATATGTATATGTTTCTCCTATAAACATTTAGGTCCCCTTCTCTGAGAAAAAAAAAATCTATCTGGTGTATTTGATTTCAAACTTTTTAACCAGGATCTACAATAAGTTTACATTGTAACCCCATACGTGTACACACACACACACACACAAACACACAAAGTCTTAGAGTATGTTTGCCTTTATTACATGTAAAGCACTCTATTTTCTGTTTTATCCTTCTTTTTACAAACCACTAATAGGCTATAGTCTATAATTTTTGTTTGTGTCCTTTTTTTTTTTTAAGGGCTGCACCGTGGCATATGGAGATTCTCAGACTAGGGGTCAAATTGGAGCTGTAGCCACTGGCCTATGCCACAGCCACAACAATGCCACATCTGAGCTGCATCTGTGACTTGCACCACAGCTCATGCCAATGCCAGATTCTTAACTCACTGAGCAAGGCCAGGGACCAAACCTGTGTTCTCATGGATGCTAGTCAGATTCATTTCCGCTGAGCCATGATGGGAACTCTTAGAGTTTTAAAAGCTCTTTCTAGTAATATTTCGAGCAGGGGCTAGTTGTGTCTGGTTTGCCTTGTTTAACTGCCTCAGCCTAATCCTTCCAGTTTGATAGCTCATTTGGCAGTTCTATGATTTTATAAGGCCCTATACTTAAGTCAGTCTGCAGAAAAAAGGATTATAAAAACGTCACATTTCGGAGTTCCCGTCATGAAACAGTGGTTAACAAATCCGATTAGGAACCATGAGGTTATGGGTTTGATCCCTGGCCTCGCTCAGTGGGTTAAGGATCCGGCATTGCCATGAGCTGTGGTGTAGGATGCAGACACTGCTCGGATCCCGCGTTGCTGTGGCTGTGGCATAGGCCAGCAGCTGTAGCTCCGATTAGACCCCTAGCCTAGGAACCTCCACATGTTGCAGGTGCGGCCCTAAAATGGCAAAAAGTCAAGACAAAAAAGAAAAAAGAAAAAAAACCCTCATATTTCTATTGTGTGTTATGTTAACTGAAGATTTTAAAGTTTTTGCTAAAAAAAATTTCCTTGGTAAAGACCTATATCCTTTTGTTTCTCACAATATTTTTTCCAAGGCCTTCGTCTCTACTTACATTGGCTATAGCACCAGAAAAGTAATTTGCTGTCCACACTCACAGTTTTCAATTTTGTTACTTTACAATAAAGGCTGTGACTGTAAAGAAGTGTGTTCCAAAGAAACACACATCTCCCTTGTGAATACAAAGCCTGCCTCTGCTACTAATTAGCTTTGCCATCACAGAAAAGTCCTTCAATGCTTTTGGTTCTCAGTTGTCTATCAGTAAAATCAGTGATTCTCAGCTGAGGAGACACAGTACCTGAAGTGGGCATATTAGAATCTCAGGGCACAAGGGTGGCTTGTGCAGATTCTAAAAGTACTATTAATAATATAATAATTATCTGTTTGGGAGTTCCTTGGTGATGCAGCAGCTTAAGGATCCAGCATTGTCACTGCTGTGGCGTGGGATCAATCCCTGGCCCGGGAACTTCTGCATGCCTTGGGTGTGGGTTATTATTATTCTTTAGGAAAATTACAAATTGCAATGAAAATTTAGATTGTTTTCCTTTTATAAGCTCAGAAAGTAAGGCTGGACATTGTTCTTAACTGATGGGCAGTGATTAAAAAGAGTTTAAAAATACTGAAATAAATGATGAGGTTAAATTTAGTGACTAGTGACTAAATTTTGCATTATATGATTCTGGCAAAGCAACCAATGAGTAATAGACATATAATCATATAGAGAGAAGACTAGCATACTTTTGATATTTTTTTCCTCTTTCATCCAAATTCCTGATTCACCGAGGTAAGGTTAGAATACATTTTACTAGGAATTTGCAAATAATGGGTTTTAATGTGCACTTAGTACATCTTGCCATGTATGTGACTTCGGGAAGATGACTTAGCCAATTTTTTTTCCTGATGAAAAGAAAAAATATGTTCTATATACTTGCAAAGGGTGTTACTGTGGATCATGTGATAAAATAACTGAGAGTACTTTGAGGAGTTTCAAGTTCTATATATTTTTAAGGTATTGTTTAATATAACACTATTTTGCTACTCTTTTTTTCACCTCACATATATTTAACTGAAATCTGAGTTCTTATACTGAACTAGTTATTAAAATTCTTTTTATTAGAAACTGTAAAAAAATTAAAAATTTAAAATTGTAGTTCTCTTCACTTGTGTATTTCCTTCTGTTCTTGTCTGCATACATTGTTCCATTTTTTTTTAGAAATAATTCGCATACCATAAAATTCACCCTTTTTAAAGTGTACGATTCAGTAATTTTTAGTATATTCAGAGTTGTGCAACTATCATCAGTATCTAAGTCCAGAGCATTTTATCATCCCCAGAAGAAACCCCATCTCCATAAGCAGTCACTTCTCATTCCCTCCCTCCCTTCCTCTACCCTCTGGCAACCACAAATCTACTCTGTGTCTCTGTGGATTTGCCTATTAGGACATTTCATGTACATGGGATCATATACTGTGGTCTTCTGTATCTGGCTTCTTTTACTTAGCATTATATTTTCAGGGTTCATCCATGTTGTAATATATGTAAGTACATTATTCCTTTTGATGGCTGAATATAATTCCATTGTGTGGATATACTGTTTTGCTTACCCATTCAGTAGCTGATGGACATTTGAATTGTTTCCAGTTTTTGTCTCTTACAAATAACAGTGTTATGAACAATTGTGTTCAGGTTTTTGTGTGGATATGTTTTCATTTCTCTTGAGTATATACAAGGAGATTAATTGCTGGGTCATATGGTAACTTTATGCTTAACTTTTGGAGGAGCCGCCAAACCGTTCTCCAAAGTGGCTGCACCATTTTACAGCCCAACGAACAACTGGAATAGTACAAAGGTTCCAATTTCTCCACATCTTTTCCAGTAATTATTATTATCTGTCTTTTTTATTATAGCCATCTTAAAGAGTGTGAAGTTGTATCTTAAGGCTTTTGAATTGCATTCCCCTAATGACTGCTACATAGTTAGTAATTTTTCCTCACTGTTGCAGTCATTGTAGTGTCAGTAGTCTTAGTTTATAACCTTGTTGCTTGGATAGAATAAGGAACAAATCTAATATTTTCACATTGATAGTTTATAAGGCATTTTCACATCTGTCTCATTTGATTCCTAATAAAACACTGTAAAATTAAGCAGAGATTATTTTCATTTTTTGAATGAGGAAACTGACCATAGTGGAGGGATTTGTCCCAAGTCATACACTTGATAAATGCAGTAGTTCTTCCCTGAACCTACATCTTTAATCCCTCATCTCCTACTCTGTCCTTCATGTCATGTTGCCATGTTGAGGAACTTATATTCAGGAAGGCTCAGACTTTTTCTTTGTCTGCCTTACAGTTGAAGATCCAACAAGTCAAAAGTTTGATTCTTTTTTCTTTTTTTAATGTCTGCACGTACAGCATGTGGAAGGTCCCAGGCCAGGGACTGAATCTGAGCCACAGCTGTGATCTTTGCTGCAGCTGTGGCAACACCAGTTCCTTTAACCCACTGTGCCACAGTGGGAACTCCAAGTTTATGATTCTTGACTTCTACCATATTTAATATTAGCTGCCACGTATTAACAGTTTTTTCTTGCATTTTTAGTAGCTTTCCAACTTTACCTTATATTTGTATAAATATCTTCCAGACCTTTCCAGCTCACCCCCAGGGCCTTATGGTCAAGAAATGTATGTGTTTCGATCAGAGGAGAGATTCAAATCCCCACCCATCCTGCCTCCCCACCTTCTCCAGGTTATTCTTAACAAGGACACAAATATATCTGTGAGTATCCTAAGAGTATCACTGGGGCATCTGGTGGTCACTAGGGCCATTTGAGCCAAAGTTTAGTAATCCTAGAAGTTGGGATTATTAAAAAGGTAAGTGGAGTATAAATCATATACTTATCAGTAGCATTACAGGTTCCTTTTTCCAGGGCTAAGTTGTGACTTTTCCAGGTCTTATATCAAAATTTATTCTTGTCTTCTGGTCCTAATATATCAGGCCCAGAGCTATGGATTGACAGAACCAATTTATAAGATTTTTATTCCACCATAAGATGAGAAGTATTTATCATTTGCAGTTATCCAAAAGAAGTATATTTTGCGTATAATTTACATCCCTAGTTAATTCACTTGATTCCCACAAGATTATTTTTGCCTCCTAACACAATCTTCAGTATGTGTTGTTGGCAAGGTTTTTGCTTTAGTCCTATTAAAGAGGATGAATAGATGCTTAGGCTTAGGGTTTCTGCCCCGGGCTCAGAATTTTCCTAATTTTCTGTAATGAGAATGTGTTGATATATACTAGGATGAATGCATTATTTATTATTTATTTATGTATTTATTTTTGCTTTTTAGGGCCACAACTGTGACATACGGAAGTTCCCAGCCTAGGGGTCTAATTGGAGCTACAGCTGCTGGCCTACACCACAGCCACAGCAACGCCAGATCCAAACCATGTCTGCAGCATACACCACAGCTCATGGCAACACTGGATCTTCAACCCACTGAGCAAGGCCAGGGATTGAACCCTTGTCCCCATAGATACTAGTTGTATTCGTTACCACTGAACCACAGTGGGAACTCCCTGAGTTCATTATTTAAAAGAAATACTACATTCTAGTTTTGAGTTTTTCAACAGTCCCAAAGAGCCCTGAGCAAGAATAAACTCTTTGGTTTAAGATTATAGATTTAACCCCACTTAGTTGTTTTTTGTCCCCCCCCCTTAGTGTGACCCAGCCTTGCTGCCTGAGCCCAATCATGTTATGCTGAACCATCTTTATGCATTGTCCATTAAGGTAAGTGGTGGGCCTGGCTCTTCACAAAGCTTCCCAAAATGGGAGGGCATGGGTTGAACACATATTTTCCAGAGGTTTCTTGCTCTGCTACTTCATTGAAGCTGAAGCTGGCAGAAGTGGTCAAATCATAGAAGAACTTTCTTTTTTTAAACTAGTGGGTGAGTTTGTTTTAAATCTTAATCTCAGTATCTGAGTTCTGGCCAGCTGAATTGCCCTGTGATTAAATGGACTTTTTTGCTTTCTGGTTTCTTTTTGAGTAGCTACCTTTATACCACCTACTTAATTAAGTTTGAGTTCATAGTACTAGGATTTCATTTTCAGAAAAAGCAAGTTTACCTTCCAATTCAAAGAATGCTTGAATGTGATGTTAGTTAAGGCTTCTGCTTTTTTAAAGGTGTACATGAACTGCTTTCAGGTGCTTGAGTCATACATACCCAATTGCTTGCATCTTTCCTACATAATAGGTAAAGGAGAAATGTGACTAGATTTGCCCTGTGCCCTCCCAGCTCTTAGAATGCTTCTTGGTTTCTTTGCTTTAGACTCTGCATTGAAAATATCCATCCAGTCTTTTTTTTTTTTGCCTTATCTAGGGCCGCACCCATGGCATGTGGAGGTTCCCAGGCTAGGGGTCTAACAGGAGCTGTAGCTGCCGGCCTTCGCCACAGCCACAGCAACGTGGGATCCGAGCCATGTCTGCAACCTACACCACAGGTCACGGCAACGCCGGATCCTTAACCCACTGAGCAAGGCCAGGGATCGAACCTGCAACCTCATGGTTCCTAGTCAGATTCGTTAACCACTGAGCCATGATAGGAACTCCTGAAAGTATCCATTCAGTCTTATCATGTCTTTGTGGTCTGGCTATTTGAATAAAATTTGATATAGCTCTGTAGTTACCAAATTAAGCTGAACATCATCGGATTCACTTGGGGGAAGTTTGTAAAAAAATACAGATTCAAAGGCTCCATCCCAAGGGATTCTGAAGGAGTGCATCTAGGATGGGTCCCAGGTTTTTTAAGCTGCTTATATTTCTTAGATGTGCAACCAGATTAGGGAAGTCAATGACACAGCTGTTTGTAATGTGGTACTTACTAAATATATATCATTGAATTTGATTTTTTATAATAACCTTGTGAGATAAGTATTATTTTTAACCCCTGTTTTATAGATAAAGAAAGTAAGTCTCAGAGAAAGTCATATTGCCAGTAGGTACCAGAGAGAAGAAGACTGAGGTCCAGTCCTCCTATCCTCATTTCATGTACTTCCCTAAATTCACTGTGCCAGTTTTTCCAAGTTGGTCTTTCTCTCACTTGCCCCTCATTTTTACCAAACTCTTCCTGGAGTTGAAATTTTTACTTGCCTTGCATCTGTAATCTCTAGGCTGTGATCTGCATTTCATAGTCACAGAATGTTAATCTGAGAAGTATTCACTGTGGATAATACAATATAGAGGAAAACAGGAAGATTTCTGATTTCTTAATTGGATTTGCTTGGGTTCTTTGGGATCTGACTGAATTTTGCCTCCTATAACTGCTCCTTGGCTCTCAGTTGATGTCCACAGGTCTGCCATTGCCTTCTGTGGTACACCCTTGGTCTGTAACACTGCCTGGGAAATGGTACTTCTTACTCTTCATACTGGCTCTAACCCAGGTCAGGGTCTTGATTACTGTGATTAAGTTTGGCCCTGGCCTATTCCTGGTTCTCTCAGATTGTTTAAACTGTGTGAAATTGATCCATTGGACTGAGTATCTTTCCAAGGAGGATTTTGGAGTCCACTTTGTTCAAGGATAGATGATTCATGATCACAGAGGACTTTTATTTTTAAGTTCAACTCTAGTATTAAATGGAAATTAGACCTGCTTTGGCACTTGGAAATGGTTTTTCAAAAGGATCACTGCCCTTTCTTTTGATTGCTTTTAAGACTTCCTTCTAGAAATGGATGCCAGGATAGTTCTTTTTTTCTATGATAGCTTTAAGCCCAGTATTTGAATTTGAGGTGGAGAAGGAAAGTAAAGTAGGAGACTAATATTTCTTCATCACCTATTATGTGTCAGATACTGTGTCAGCTCTTTTCATGTAATCATCAGAGCCATCTTAATGGTAGGTGTTATCCTTTGTAATGATGAGAAAACAGCTACTTATTGGAGACATTAAGTAGATTACTCAAGGCAACAAATAGAGTAACAGTAGGAATCAGGACCGGAACTTAAATTAATTTGACTCGAAAACCAACCTCTTTATAATATCAGACTATCTCTGTTAAAAGTGAGGAACTTGGAGGATTAATGGCCAGGAATAGCTGCCTACATTGTGAACTAGTGAATTAGCTGCATATGTTTATTTCCTTTGCAGGATAGTGTGATGGTCCTTAGCGCAACCCACCGCTACAAGAAGAAGTATGTCACTACTCTGCTGTACAAGCCCATCTGAAGGGATCCCTTCCCGCCTCCCAGGATTCAGGAGAAGCATCTTCCTGCCTTTCTAGACTGGACCAGTCTTACATGGGACTGGAAGGCTGATATGCTTTGAGGCTAATACGTGTGTTTCAGTGCCTCTGAGTAGGATGTTCTGCTTTTGCATTTGATTGCAGATGAGAGCTTTATGAGTTCACAGAATTTATTTTAAGAAAAAAAAATATACATACATATGAAGGAAGGTTAATGGAAGCCTCCTAGCTAGATGTATTCTCTCTGCCTGTGGGAACTCACCAAGACCTGTTTGGGAGAGCTGCAGGAAGAACCATGACAGGAACCTTTTTTTAAAGAGAATGAAGAGCAAACTCTCAGGATCCTTTTTGGGTGGAGGTTCTATCACTGCTACCTTGGCTGTCCAAGGGATGAACTTGTGCCAGACGGCTGCCCTACTTACAGCTGCCTCCTTGCAGGAGCAGCTTTTCTTGCATGGGTTCTCCGTATTCTCAGAGTGTGTGGCACAATCTGTATTTTTTATATACCAGATGCCCCACAAGAGCCCTGTTTCCTCCCATTTCACATTCTTGCTTTGTTAACCTCCTTCAGATCCTATATGCCTGACCCTTCCCTAACACAAAACTCAGTGGGTGAATGACCCCTTTCAAACGCTGTGTGAGACCTAACCCACCTCAGAGAGTAGGGCTGCTAGAAAGTCTCCTTTTTAAGCCCAGCACAGGCCATGACACTTCGTTACCACTTACTTTAGCTTCTACTAAAAAAAATATGGCTCAGAATTATATGAAAATTAGAATGCAGAAGATCTACTTTCTTGTTTTGGTACCACAGTTTAGGCAGTATTGGCACATTCCCATACTTTTTCCCACCTGGATTGGCCCTGCTTCTATGTTTTCTTTCACAGAGCAGACAGCTTTGAAGGTGGAAGTGAAACCAGGGAAAACGTTCATGTATTTCATCTTTGGAAGATTTTTATGTGCCTACATTTTTCTTTTATCAAAAAAATGCCTTTTCATTGGTCTTAAGAGACTGCATTGGAGAACTTCAGGCTTGCGATAAACAATTCCCAATATTTTTTTCTCTAGTCCATCCCTCTACAATCTTCATATTAATGTGGCTGATTCTGTGTACATCATTATAGTAGACACTGCTCTAGACACAGACTATTAGACTCATTTCATGCACCTAAAAGCTTCCCTCAACAATCTCTCAGATTGTTTAAACTGTGTGAAACTGATCCATTGGACTGAGTATCTTTCCAAGGAGGATTTTGGAGTCCACTTTGTTTCATTAGAAGCAAGAAAGTACCCTTGGTCTTCCCAGCTGAGAAAAGTATCATTTTCATGCACTAAGTACTAACAGAATCCTTTTGTCCTGTACCTTTTTCCAAAATGTGTTTGATGAAGTGGGGTCAGTGTTTTCAATTTGTGGAGTAAAAAGTAGCTATTCAATCCACTCTTGGGGTTCAGAGATTAAAACATTTTCCCCAAGTTTCTGTGGCTCTTCCATTACAGGTAAAAGCACGCCAAACATTCAATACTGAAGGAGGCTAAACGTGATGCTCAGGAGGCTCCTTGACTGCTAAAATCCGCCCAGCCACACTGAAAGGGCACAACAGGTCAGTTAGCTACCTCCTGTCTTTTCCACGTAAAGCTGATGACACAGTTGTCTTTGGGTATGTATACCTCTTAGATCCTATGTGAGGCAGTAGGGTGTGGGGCTGCTGTTTTGCTGGGAAGGCAAATTGCTAAGTGCTTTGGTGGTTAATTGCTGAGAATAAATACTACTTTAGCCACTCAAGGTCACCCTCTGCAGCAAAAGGCTCTTGAGGAGAACCTTTTGTGGTCCCAGTAACTTTTAGAATGATGTGTCATTTTAAAAATTCAAGCCAAATTCTGTTATAACCAACCCTCAGGATCTGCATTGTCTTCAGTTACACTACAGTTTTCCTTTTTCCAAAACCCATTAAACAAGTGGGCCACTTAGGATTTAAAATCTTGGTTGTTACATGAAGGATTTTGTTTTATTATATGTCTTGTCAGCCATATTGAAATGTAATTGTATTAAAATTTCTATTCTGCACAGATATATCAGTGGAGTGGGGCAGGAAAAGAGACCCCTTCAATTTCTCTCAGGCCAGAGGCATCTATGAACTGGATCTGTCCCCAGTGACAGACAGTAGGTTTTGGTGCTGGTGATCCTCAGATCTTTCTAATCTGAAAATGTGCAGAAAGTGTCAGTTTTCTAAATTCTGAAGTAATCTCTCAGTTGGATGTGAAATTGGACCCTAAGTAGGCAGTAGGGAAAGGGATGAATAAGAGGAACTGGATGATGACTCATTCAGCCCTGTCCCTTCTCTGTACTGCTGCTAACATCCCATGGCCTTGAGAATTCCTATTATACTCTCAGTCGGTCCCCGAGAAACTTCCAGAAGGTAGAGAGGGAGGGAGGAAGGTACCCTAAAGTACAGCTCACTCATTCTTTTATATTGATTACAGGGATAGTTAATTTTCTGCAGAAGAATCTGATAGATTTTGAAAACGAATAAAGGCAAAAAAACTTTTTTTAGGTTTGTTTTGTTTTGTTTTGCCTATAAGAGCTTCATAGAGTCAGAGCTCTTTGGGAGGGCTGACTCTTACAGATCTGTATCATGGTTTAGGGGTTGTGAGCAAAAGAGTGTAACTGAGCTGAGGGGTGATACTTGGAAAATTAAGGCTTAAGTAACTCAGAACTAAAAATTTCCTTTTTAAAATTAAATCATACATAACATACTTATGTCTTTGGATCTCACTGTATATAAAAAAAACTACCCTTTGTCCCCTGTTTCTATTTTCTACCCTTTCTTCTGTATTTTGCTTTAACTTCATGTGTCAGGCGGACTTTACCTTTACCAGGGTCTAAAGTCAAACATTACCTAAAACAAATATTAGTCATCTTGCTGGCAAAGAAAACTTCTGTGTCATGGTTATTAGCTTGCTTTAAGCTTAGGGTTGAATGGGATTTAATCACACCTTAGGCAAAACCCCTGGAAGGCATACGTGGCCTTGACAGTGTTGGCTTTTTTTTTTTTTTTAACAATGCTTATATGGTAGAGAAACCCTATAAAAGAAGTATCCAAGAGAAGTCTCTGACAAGATCATACAAACCCAGGCCCACTCACTTCACTCCAATTATTTCTAGTCTCTTGCAGATCTAATGGATCTGAGGTAAAACGTTTGAAAAATGTTGGTACTCCATGTATGCTGCTAAACTGAAGTTAAGTTCAGAAAGGAGTGTTAACTCTAGACTGGACTTATATTAATCTGGGTATAAATGAAGGAGACATATTAATGATAGAATCCCCTGCTTTTAACTGGGGAAATAGAGCTTTTAAAATTTTGACCTCAACTAAATATGATATGCAGTAGTTTATGTTTGTGTATGTTTGAAATAGATTCTATTCTCAGAGATTTCTAAATTCTCATGTTCTGGTGATTTGAGGCATAGGCTTAAGAGCAGATACGCTATTGGTTCCTGCATTATTCTGACTCATCCTTGAAGTTAAGTGCTTGCTGTCTTCTATTAAGAACTGCTGACTTCAGTTACCCATGGGTATAGAGGACCTAGGAAGGACAGGAGTGAGGGTCTTTTAAAACTCTAGACCTAGGCATTTCTCTCTCCTTAAGCACCAATCACAATTGGAGTTTGAAGGCCGTGAACCCAAACTTTTGGAATAAAGAGGCTAAAGCTTTTTAAATTATAAGGAAAAAGAAAAGAAGAAGAAGAAAAAAAAAAAACTCCAAGAGTCTGTTATTTACGAAATCCAATTCCTAGCAATGGAATCCTTCTAGGATTCAAATTTGTCTTGATTTGCTTTACTCAGTTGTGCTATGAATTGAATGTTTTGTTAAAAATTAAGTTTTGTATTAGTTTCAACATTAGCTGGATTTTAATTGTGTGTGGCCTGGTACTTTTGCAGTAAGACTGGTGTGAAATACTAAATACTCTCTGGATTTTGTAGTCAGGGTAAATGGTCAAGGGATACCTACCATAAGTATTATATTATGTTTTGATCATCTTACTTGTTTTCTATTCCTGTATTCAGGACACCTACCCAGGTTGTGGTTTTAGAACAGCCAAAGCTCCCTGATGTTAATTAGTCCTATTCTCCACACTGGGCCTCATATGTGAGACTTGTTTGTATTTAGGTAAACTGGATAATGTTGGTTGTTGTTACACTGAAGCATTTTGAGTAAGTACAGCTCTGTTATAAAGGGGGAATGACACTATAATCTGAAGGGAATAAAATATTTGAGTCCTCCCTTAAATGGTGCTTTTTGTAACCTTAGTACTGAGATGCAGAGCTGCTTTCCAATATTTCACAAAGGAGTGGAATATAAGAATGGATTTTAAAGCTTTTCCCCAAATGTAATTTGTCACTGGGTTCTGACATGTCTGAAAATTATGTGATGTAACACATATAGAAATGTGAGTTTTCCATAAAACTGTTGAATAAAAGTAATATACAGCAATAATATTTGATTTCTTCATTGATTACTGATATTATCAGTGTCTATCTGCCCAGGTAGCCTCAGGACCTAAAGAATATAAATTACCATACAGACATTTTTTAATAAAGAGAAAAGTAATAAGTATAGTGGACATGTGTGGTGTCATCTTTCCACTGCCATACTTCCTCTTCTTTTTGTTCCAGGGTATGCCAGTGTTAACTAGAGGAACGCAAACTCTGACTTGATTTTCAGCACTCTCTATAAACTTCACAATTAGCTATCATCTGGTGCTGGATTATCCGAGACCCTAGGCTAATGATTCTCATCCCTGGCTGCACATTCATATCGCCTATACAGATTCTATAAAAATACTAATGGCTAGTCTACTACCTCCACCCCAATTAAATGAAAACCTCTGTTTGGGGTCCAGGTATCTATATCTTTTAATCTCTCTAGATGATTCTAACATACAACTAAAGATGAAGACAATTATCCTCAAGCTTCCCTACTTATTCTTTCTCTGTCAGATATGTACTTCCCATTACTTATGAAAGCAGATTATATAGTTCACTCTAACAGTACTTATTTCCCTCAGATGACTTTGTTCAAGTTCATGATTATAATAATATCCTTTTAGTTTTCTATCCCTTTATTTCATGGGGGTCTTTTGTTTTGTTTTTGTTTGGTTGGTTTTTTACATAGCTGGCCTCTGGACTTTTCCTCAAATAAAACAGCCAGGCTACCCTGGTATCTGCTGCTCCAAAGATTCAACACTTAATTTTCCTCAAGGGGAAGGTGGGAGTGACAATGTGGGAATGGCTAGAGGGTGAGAAGAATAGAGGGAGTTGAAGAGAGAAGTGGAGTTATAAAGTAGAAGGAGAAGTAATGGGGACCTCTGATAGCAGAAATGGACAGAAACAGTTAACCTCAAACCTCAGCAACAGAGATCAACAGACTCCCTGCAAACTAGAGGTAGTGTGGTATGCATAATGTTGATTCAGCCTCGAAGAATGGTTTCCTAAATATCATGTGCCCTGGTCACTGAAACAGCAAAACAGCACCAGAATTCCATCAAGGTCCAAACTTGCATTGGAATGTGCCTTCTAAGGCACTTCCTTCTGGCTCAGTTATCTGGAGTCTTTTGTTGTGTCCCTTCCAAACTCCTTTCCTCCCCTGCATCAGCAATTACCCATGACACAGGTGGTTCAGAGACATTGAGTCTCCACTGGCCTGCCCGGTCACTATTCATCCAGCAGTAACGTGCAGATCTGGGTTACCACCTCCCTTTCTCTAACCCATTCCCTGGATCCAGGGCACTAACATAGGAGATGAACTTCTCTGTGTTCTTTCACCAGTTAGAATTTGTCGGGCACTCGGTTGTACTCTGAAGGAGACTCCTGTCTTGAGAATTTTCTCTTCATTGACTTTCTAGGGAAGAGGGCAACGTTCTTTGTTAGAAGGTCCATATGCTCTATGATGGTTTAAAACCAAAAGAAGTTTTTCACAGAATTCTCAACTACTCCATAACTAATTTCCCTTCACTACAGCTTCCAAAGCCCTCCTGCTAGTGATAATTTGTGATGAGAACATCAGGTGAGAATCCTGAATACTTGAAAGAGCCACAGAGATGACTGCAAATCTATATACTTGGATCTTGGGGAAGGGGAGTCTTAATTCCAGGCCAACTGATCCTCAAAACTATGTTCCACAGACCTAACTTAGTTCTTGTTTTCAGGGGGTCTAATCGGAGCTGTAGCCGCCGGCCTATGCCAGAACCACAGCAACACAGGATCCGAGTCGCGTCTGCAACCTACACCACAGCTCATGGCAACGCCAGATCCTTAACCCACCAAGTGGTGCCAGGGATCGAACCCGCAACCTCATGGTTCCCAGTCGGATTCGTTAACCACTGAGCCAAGACGGGAACTCCCAATTACAATAGTTCTGGGTCATAATTAGTTCTTGGTCAAGTTAGTTATTGGGATTGGGTAGTGGAATGGATTGCATTCAACAGGACCTCAGAACTTGGGATTTCTGGGAGCCAGGGGACAGACTGAAGATATTTTGAATGTTTGGGGTTTTTGGTTGTATCCACAAATGAAAACATTTGTGCCAACCTGAAGATGGTGTTTCTTTTTCTCCTCCAATTAGTAGAGCTAGTTCCTGTAGGCTGTCTGGGAAAATGACCTAGAGTTAGGTTATCTGGGGAGAAAAAAGGAATTTAACAATCTAGGGATCTACCTGCTCCAGAGCCAGTCTGAGCTCAGAATAGATCCTGAGGGTGGCATCTTTTTTTAGATGTAACAGAGACTGTAGCTACAACCATGTCTAAATGAACTAAAGTTTAGGAGGGAAAGTAGAACTGTCCAAGGTGAACAGAGATCCCTAGCCATTTTATTCCCAGTAGCCATCTGCTAATTCTGTGTGTGGGCTGAGCACCAAGCTTTGCCCAGGCAGAGAGAATCTGATGAAGGTAAAGTGAAATCAACAAAGCTCTTAGTGGTGTGTGGTGATCGAAGGATGAACTGGAAAATGGCATCAGATCCACAGCTGCTTTTTCCAAAGGACATTTACTGAGGTCTGGACTGCATGAGAGGCTTACGAGCTAGCACAGGAGCTTATAAAAAGTGGAGTGGAATCCCCAAAGTCTCCCTGTTCTGAAGTAGAGCAAGAGGGCTTGATTGAAGTATATGGTCCAAAGACACCTGTCAATATTTGAACTAATGTGGGTAGGACACAGAAGAACTATACTAAAAATTCTTGAGGCGTTCCCACTGTGGCTCAGCAGGATATGAACTCGACCAGTATCCATGAGGATGTGGGTTTGTTCGCTGGCCTTGCTCAGTGGGTTAAGCAGCTGGTGTTGCGATGATCTGTGGTGTAGGTCACAGATGTGACTCGGATCCCATGTTGCTGTGGCTGTGGTGTAGGCTGGCAGCTGCAGCTCTGATCTGACCCCTAGCCTAGGAACTTCCATATGCCGCAGGTGCAGCCCTAACAAGAAAAAAAAAAGAAAAAGCATTTACCAGGAGACTTCTATTTCTGGTCCAAATAGGATAGAATAACAGGGACTAGATTTATCCTTCCATCTAAAACAACTAAAGATCCAGAAAAAATATATTAAATAATGGTTTTTGGACATTAAAAACCAAGCATTGAAGGACAGTAATCCCTGAAACACAGAAAGCAAATGAAGTGAGTCCTTTAATTGCCCAGGTTGAGAAACTTGAGAATTTCGAGCCTGGTAAAGACAGGCTTCTGCAAAGACCAGAATCCATGGGGTAGAGTACCAAGGAAGAGAAAGCTGCACAGATAGAGCTTAATACATCTGCTGAGGGTTCCACTTGAGTATTCAGCAGAGTGTTGACCAATGCATTTGAGAAAGGAAACTTTCTGAGTCTACGTAAAGAACCTTCAAAAGGACAGAGGGAGGAGTTCTCGTCTTGGTGCAGGGGAAAAGAATCCGACCAGGAACCATGAGGTTGCCGGTTCGATCCCTGGCCTTGCTCAGTGGGTTAATGATCCGGCATTGCCATGAGCTGTGGTGCACGTTGCAGACGCGGCTCAGATCAGGCGTTGCTGTGGCTCTGGTGTAGGCTGGCAGCAACAGCTCCAATTAAACCCCTAGCCTGGGAACCTCCACATGCTGCAGGTGTGGCCCTAAAAAAGCCAAAAAAAAAAAAAAAAGGCACAGAGAGAATAGGCCCAGACCTTACACAGGGCCAGGAATAGGGTCTGTTCCTGCCAGCTTGGTAAACCTCATAATTCATGAAATAATGAGTACAGTATTTAGGAGAGTCTTGCTTTAGTAGTGGAGAACAGTTAACCCAAGACTAAATGCTTATGGTAGGCAGAATAATGGCCCTCCAAAGATGCCTATGTACTAATTCACAGAATTTATGAACATACCAAAAAAGAACTAAGATTGCAGATGGAATTCAGGTTGCTAATCAACTGATCTTGAGATGGGGAGTTAATTCGACACCCACCGTCTTTTTTTTTTGCTTTTTAGGACTGCACTTGCGACATATGGAAGTTCCCAGGCTAGGGGTCGAATCAGAGCTGTAGCTGCCGGCCCATGCCACAGCCATAGCAACACAGGATTCAAGCCACGTTTGCGACCTACACCACAGTTCATGGCAATACCGGACCCCTGACCCACTGAGAGAAACCAGGAATCAAACACTCATCCTCATAGATACTAGCTGGATTCGTTTCTGCTGGGCCACAATGGGAACTCCCCCGCTTACACTTTTAATCTATATGTGCCTTTATATTTAAAGTAGGTTTCTAATTAAAAAAAAAAACAGCAGATTTTTGGAGAAACTGACAAATTCTAAATCTTATATGAAAATATAAAGGACCTAAAATAATTGAATCAACTTTGAAAAAGAATAAATTTGAAGACTAACACCACCTGATTCAAGACTTACTATAAAACTAAGTGATCAAGACACTGTAGTTTTTCATCTAAAAAGAAACAAATAGATCAACAGAACACAATGAGTTCAGAAACAGACCCACATATCCATAGTCAGTTGGTTTTCAACAAAGGTACCAAGGTGATTCACTGGGGAAAAGGATAGTCTATTCAACAAATGGTACTGAAACAATCGGATAGCCATATGTAAACAAAACAAAACTCAATTTTTTCTCACAACATTTACAAAAATTAACTCAATAGCTTTCATAGACCTAATTGTGCTAAAACTATAAAAATTTCTAGAAGCATAGGAGAAAATCTTAGCAACCTTGGGTTTGGTAAAGATGTCTTAAATGCAACATACAAAAAACCACAAACTGTCAGAGAAAAATCAATAAATAGAACTTTATAAAATTAAAAACTTTTGCCCTTAAAAGGATATTTTTATGAAAATGCAAAGGCAAGTCACAGACTGGGAGAAAATATTTGCTAAACATATATTTGACAAGAGTTCTTATATCTAGAACATATAAAGATCTCTGGCAACTAAACAAGAATATAAATAACACAAATTTTAAAAGGGCAAAAGATTTTAACAAATGCCTCACCAAAGAAAGTATACTAATGGGAAATAAGCACATGGAAAGATACTAAACATCACTAGTCATTAAGAAAATGGAAATTAAAAACATAATGATATAACAGCATATGCCCACTGGAATGGATGAAATTTTAAAAACCTAAGCACACCAAGCATTGTTGAGGATGTGGAGCAACTAAAACTCTTATACACTGCTAGTAGGTATGTAAAAGTCACAACTACTTTGGAAAACTGTTTAGCAGCTTCTTAAAAATTTTAACATACATGCACCATATGAACCACCTATTCCATTCCTATTTACCCAAGATAAACGAAAGCATATGTTCACACAAAAGCTGTGCAGAGTAATTTTTTTGGTAATACCTAAAAACAGAAAAAAACACAAATGTCATTCAAGAAATGAATGGATTTAAAAGCTGTGGTATATCTATTAAGTGAAATACTACTCAGCAATAAAAAGAAACAAACTTCTGATGCACATAGGCATTAATCAGGATTCTACAAAAACAAACAAACAAACAAACAAACCAGGAGTTCCTGTTGTGACTCAGTGGTTAATGAACATGACTAGCATCCATGAGGACTTGGGTCTGATCCCTGGCCTCGCTTAGTGAGTTAAGGATCCGGCGTTGCCGTGAGCTGTGGTGTAGGTCACAGATATGGATCGAATCCTGCATTGCTGTGGCTGTGGCGTAGGCCACTGACTATGGTTCCAGCTCCGATTGGATCCCTAGCCTGGGACCCTCCATATGCTGCAGGTGCAGCCCTAAAAAGACAAAAGGACCAAAAATAAATAAGTAAATAAATAAATAAAATAAAAACAAGCCAGAATCAACAGATTATATATGTATAAGGAGATTTGTTTTAAGAACAGGCTCATGAAATTATGGAGGCTGAGAAGTCCCACAATCTGCCTTCTGCATGCTAGACAGCCAGGAAATACATAATTCGGTACAAGTCCAAGGCCCCAAGAACTAGGAGCTCTGAAGCCTGAGGGTAGGAAACGATGGATATCTCAGTTCAAGAAGAGATAGAGAGATCTCTCTTCCTTCGCCTTTTTCTTCCATTCAGGCCTTCAACAGATTAAGTGATACCCACTCACAATGGTGAGACTGGATCTCTTTACTCAGTCTACTGAATCAAATGCTAATCTCTTCCAGAAATATCCTCACAGACACAGAGAAACAGTGCCTTGCCACCTATTCGGGCATCTCTTAGCCAAGTCAAGCTGACACATAAAATTAACCTTCAAAATATAACAACATGGTTAAATCTCAAGAACATTAGGCTGAGGGAGTTCCCTGGTGGCTCAGAGGGTTAAGGATCCAGCTTTGCCACTGCTGTGGCATAGGTTCAGTTCCTGACCCAGGAACTTCCACATGCCAAGGGCACGGCCAAAAAACAAAAACAAACAAACAAACACATTGCACTGACTAAAAAAAGCCAAAAGAAAAGATCATATACCATATGATACAGAAATCAGATCAGTGATGACATAGGGATGGAGGTATCAAAAGTAGGGATAGGAGAAAGGGAGAGATTACAAAAGAGGAGGAAACTAGGGGATGATGGTTATGTTCATTACCTTTTGGGGGGGCATGCTGTGGCATGCAGAAGTTCCCAGGCCGGGTATCAAACCTGTGCCACAGCTGTAACCAGAGACACAGTAGTGATGCCCGATCCTTAACCCACTGAGTCACCAGGGAACTCCTATGAACATTATCTTGATTAAGGTGATGTTTCACAAGTGCATATATGTACATTTACATCTATATCTACATCTAAATGTATGTATTATACATGTGTCAAAACATCTAGTGTGCACTTTAATATGTGTAATTATATGTTACCTCAATAAATCTAAAAATTGTTAAGAAATAAAAAGTGATGGTGGAATAAATATATTTTTAGCAAACAAAACCTAAGGAAATTCAACATCACCAAAGGATATCAAAAGGATATACTGGAGTTCCCGTCGTGGCTCAGTGGTTAACAAATCCAACTAGCAACCATGAGGTTGCAGGTTCGATCCCTGGCATCGTTCAGTGGGTTAAGGATCCGGCATTGCCGTGAGCTGTGGTGTAGGTTGCAGACATGGCTCGGATTCCACATTGCTGTGGCTATGGCGTCGGCCGGCGGCTACAGCTCCGATTAGACCCCTAGCCTGGGAACCTCCATATACTGCGGGTTCGGCCCTAAAGTAACAAAAGACCAAAAAAAAAAAAAAAAAAAAAGGGATATACTAAGACTAATTTTTATGAAAGAATGAAAATAATTCTAGTTGGAAACATGGCAGTTCAAATGGAATAGAGAATATTAGAAATGGTAGATATGTGGGCAAAGAAAAATGACTTCAGAAATTTACAATAGTTTGTTAACAATAATGCAAAAAGGTAGAAGTGGGTAGAGGGACTTATAATTTTCTAAGATTCTGGAAGTATTATGAAAGTAATCATTCGTATAAAAATATAATAAATCAAGAAAGCATGATGATATTTCTACGGTAAATTTTCAAAGAATGGTAAAGCAAGTTAACAGCAGAAAATGAAATAACAAAATGTTTGTCTAATCAAAAAGAAAGCAAAGAAGGAGGGGAAAGGGGAACATAAAACATATGATAAATACAGAAATCAAATAATAAAGTGGTAGACATAAACCCAGCTGTAATAGTAATTATACTAAATTTCAATGAAACAAAAATCTTCAAAAAGATTAGAATTGCCAGGCTAGGTAGGAAAAAACCCTGTCCTTGAGAACACAAAGATTTTTGTTTAATTTGAAGGCTGTTCTATAAAAAAGTAATTTCATATACATGCTCAGAAGGAGGTAGGGGGGTATTTTAGAGTACCTGATTTTCACAGAAACACTCTCAACCTTGAAAGCACATATCCTGATCCATATGGGAAACATGGGAGTGTCAGACCCAAAGAATGTTGGACTCTTGGACTCAAGTGAGAGAAGAGATAACTTTCCTCAGATAACTTGATTTCCCTCCAGCAGGATAAGCCTATCAGGATAAGCCTGATATTGCTGTTCTCGCATACAAACAGACTCAGCTGAAAACACTTACAAGGTTCTGTAAGTCAGGCATTATCTAAGGTCATCTCTCTGTCTCCCAATAAAACTAGAATAGTGCTTTATCCATGGCACCTCAGAAAATGCCTGAACTAAGTCCTAAGTCTGAGCCCTAAGACATCTAGACCAGCAGAGATGCTATATGTTTGTAGAATCAGATGCAGTAAACAGAAGAACAGAAAGAAGACTAACTAGTTTATCACGTTCCTTAGAAATGCAAGGCAGTTGAGTTTCTGTAGCAGAAATCAATAACCTCGGATTTTGACCCCAGTTCTACCTTACATTCTTGAGAAAGTCGCTTTATTTCTTTGTACCTCAGTGTTTTTAATCTGAAAATTGAGATCTACCTTCTTAGGAAAATGGTCAAGATTGCATTTACTTTGATGTTGATTGAGAGTATAAGACTGAAATCTGGGAAGCCGTTATTTTCTCAGAAAGAAGATAAATGATCATTCATCACTTTAGGAATGCTGAAACCACAAAACTCACTAAATATTCCCCTTTTTTTCCTCCAACTGATTGGCTAGGGCAGATACATTAGCTTCTGCTATCAGCAGTTTCTCCTGGAGATCTTGGCAGTCTTGTCTGCATTGAGCCAGCTGGGAGCTCAAGTGCTGGAAGAATCTAGAGAAGTTGAAATCTGCCTGAGATCCAGAGTCATTAGTCTGAGACAGTCATTTAGATGTTGGAAGAATTAGGTGCAGGGATCAGGAGAGTCAGTATGGTCACCCCCCAGACACCACTGGCCACTTCCCCTCTCAAACTCTTCATTTCCTATTCATGTTTCTATAACAGCATTTTCATGCCATTTGGCAAATAGCTCCAAGACTGAGAGCTCTTCAAGAGTTGGGATAATGCTTCTCCTTCTCCTCCTCCTCCTTTTTTTGGCTGCACCGGCAGCATGCAGAATTTCCCAGGTCAGGGATTGAACCCGAGTCACAGCAGTAACCACAGCCACAGTAGTGACAAGGCCAGATCCTCAACCAGCTGAGCCACCAGGGAACTGCAATTATTTTTGTTTTTAACAGTGTGATTGGATCACCCCTCTTTTATTATTCTTTCAAACAATTATACATAACATAAAATTGACCATTTTTAAGCATACAGTTCTGTGGTGTTAAGTATACTCACACTGTTGTGCAATCATCATCCCCACCCATCTACAGAACTTCTTCCATTTTGCAAAACAGCAACACTCTTCCCATTAAACACTCCTCATTTCCCCCTCCTCCTAGCCCCTAACAACCACCATTCTTCTTTCTGTCACTATAAATATTCAATATTCATCCCCATTGTAGCATGTATCATAATTTCCTGCCCTTTTAAAGTTCCATTGTATGTATATACCACATTTTGCTTATCCACTCACCCATCAGTGGAGACTGGGATTGCTCTCACCTTTTGGCTGTTGTGAACATTGTTTCTATAAACATGGTTGTACAAATAACTATTGAATTCCTCTTCTAATTCTTTGGGGTATATACCCAAAAGTGAAATTGCTAGATTATACAGTAATTCTATTTTTAATTTTTGAAAAACTGACATACTATTTACTGTAATGATACACCATATTAGATTCCCACCAATAGAGCACAAGGGTTCCAATTTACTCCACATCTTCATTAATACTTTCCATTTCCAATTTTTTTGGGGGGGGTTTTCTTTTCTCGCATGGGTTTTAAAAATTTTTTGTAATAGCATCCTAATGTGTGAAGTGAAACCTCATTGTGGTTTTGACAATTAGTTGTGTTGACATCTTTTTATGTGATTTTTGGCCATTTGTGTATCTTCTTTGAAGAAATAGCCATTTAAGTTCTTTGCCTTTGTTTTTTTTTTTTTGTTCGTTTTGTTTTGTTTTGTCTTTTTGCCTTTTCTAGGGCCGCACTCGCAGCATATGGAGGTTCCCAGGCTAGGGGTCTAATTGGAGCTGTAGCCGCCAGCCTACAACACAGCCACAGCAATGCGGGATCCAAGCCGCATCTGCAACCTACACCACAGCTCAGGGCAACACCGGATCCTTAACCCACTGAGTAATGCCAAGGATCGAACCCGTAACTTCATGGTTCCTAGTTGGATTCGTTTACCACTGAGCCATGACAGGAACTCCCTGCCTTTGTTTTTAATTGGGCTGTTTTTTGTTGAATTTTAAGAGATCCCTATATTTTCACAATATTAATCCCATATCAGATATATGATTTGCAAACGTTTTCTCCTTTTCTATGGGTTGCCATTTTACTCTGATGACAGAAGTCCTTTGATGCATAAAAATATTTCATTTTGATGAAGTCCGATTTATCTATTTTTTCTTTTGGTGCCTGTGCCATTGATGTCATATCCACCAAATCATTTATAAGTCCAGTGTTTTAAAGGTGCCCCCCCATGTTTTGTCCTAAGAGTATTATAGTTTTAGCTCTCATGTTTGGGTCTTTGATCCATTCTGAGGGTTTTTTTTTGTTTTGTTTTGTTTTTTGCCTTTTTAGGGCAGCAACCACAGCATATGGAAATTCCCAGGCTAGGGGTCAATTTGTAGCTGCAGCTCCCAGCCTTCACTACAGCCATAGCAACACCAGATCTGAGCTGCATCCACGACCCACACAGCAGTCTACAGCAATGCTGGATACTTAACTCATTAAGCAAGGCCAGGGACTGAACCTGCATCTTCATGAATACTAGTCAGGTTCTTAACCTGCTAAGCCACAACAGGAAATCCATTTTGAGTTAATTTTTGAATATGGTGTAAAATAAGAGTTCACATTTATTCAAGTGCAGGTGGATATCTATTTCTCCCAGAACTATTTGTTGAAAAAAATGTCCTTTCATCCATTGAATGGTCTTGGCATCCTTGTCAAAAATCATTTGACCATATATGTAAGAGTTTATTTCTGGGCTCTATTCCGTTGGTCTCTATGTCTGTCTTTATGCCAGTACCACACTCTTTTGATTACTGTAGCTTTGTAGTAAGTGTTAAAATTAGGAAATGTGGAGGCGGATCAAGATGGCTGAGGAGTAAGACCTCTTGCTCACCTTCTCATGAAAACATATAAAAAAAAAAACACATCTGAGTAGTATTCCATTGTGTATATGTACCACATCTTCCTAATCCAAAAGAATAAAATAATATCATTTGCAGCAACATGGATGGAATTAGAGACCCTCATACTGAGTAAAGTAAGTCAGAAGGAGAAAGACAGATACCATATGATATCACTAATAACTGGAATCTAACATACTGCACAAATGAACCTTTATGCAGAAAAGAAAATCAAGGACTTGGAGAACAGACTTGTGGTTGCCAAAGGGTTGGGGAGGGAATGGGAATGGTAGGGGGGTCTGGGGTTAATAGCTGTAGATTGTTGCCTCTGGGCTGGAAAAGCAAGGAGATAGCACTGTATAGCACTGGGAACTATGTCTAACCACTTGTGATGTGTAACCCTTGTGATGTGTAACCCATAAGCTGTCACCACGCTGTACAGCTGGGTATAATGTGAAAAAAAAAAACACCTACATGTAAAACAATTCGCACAGAACATCTACTGAATGCAGGCAGAAAAACTTAGACCTCCAAAAAGGGCAAGAAACTCTTGATATAACTGCATAGAAAAAAAGAAAAAAGAGAAAGAGAAAAGGAATAAGGACAGGACTAGCATTCCTGAGAGGAAGACGTAAAAGAGAAAAGGAACCCACATCCTGGAAACCACCTAACTGACAGGGAGATCAGCCAAGACGGAGAGACCTACAAGTTGCCGAGAAAAGCCCAGAAGCTGGACGAGGAGGGCAAAGTAGAGTGAGAGTTACACAGATCATCTGAACCACCAGCCTGGACACCACAACCTAAGATGCTAGGGTGGGGGCTGGGTGCTGAGACTTAGGCTCTGGAGGTCAGTCCCAGGGAGAGGACTGGGGCTGGCTGTGTGGGGACAGCCTGAGGGGATAAGGAGCGGTGTGCCACGGGCTGGGGAGTGGAACGTCACCTTAGAGGGAACCCAGGAGAAGGTCTGGGCCTGCAGGAGAGGCAAGGTGCCATCTTTGGGGAAGGCGAGAGCAGGAGGGGCAGACTGCTATAGGAATCTACCTGCACAGGTGCGCAAGGGCTCTCAGAGGGTGGGGAGGCTCTGGCACAGGCTAGTGGTGGTAAGCAGCCACTTGCTCAAGCTATGAGAGACTGGGCACTTCTTGTGAGGGCTGTGGGTGGCCAGGCACCTCGTGTGGGCAAGGGGCAGCGGGGGTGCTAAGTGCGATGTGGTGCCTCTTGCATGATCTACAGGCAGTTCTCGGAGAAGGCCAGAGGTAGGCATGGCCGGCCATCACTGGGAACCTGTGAGTAGACTCCGCCTGCAGCACCAGCCATCTCAGGAGTTGGCAAAAAAAAAAAAAAAAAAAAAAAGGCACTGAAACCAAGCACCACACGTTGTTGCTCTCATGTCCCTGGGAACACACCCACCTGAAGCTGCCACTGCCAAACGCTCTGGGTGGTGCTCAGACACTTGATCACTGTACCTTCCCAAGACCCTACAACTAGGAGCAATTGGTGCAGTACCTCCTATGTGGGCTAAATGGGACGGGGTGCTTCCTGTGTGGTCTGCGGGTGGCAGGGGAAAACCCACTACAGCTATCACTGACTCCAGAGGTGGGCCCGCCCACTGTCACTGGGGATCCCTGAACAAGAACTACTTGCAGCCCTAACCACCTCAGAGGGCACTACAGAGGAGGGCATTGTGAACGAACACCACCTATTGTTACTCTCAAACCCCTGGAAGCACCCTTCTCAAGCACTGCCTGACAAAGATCAAGCAGTGCCCATATGCTTGATCTCTTGTCATGTCCCAGGATCCTACAACTAGGAGCAGCCTAGGTAACACCTCTTGTGTTGGCTAAGTGAGACGGGGTGCTTCTTGCATGGTCTGCGGGTGGAGGGGGCAAACCACTGCAGTTATCACTGACTCCAGAGGTGGGCGTGGCCGACGACCACTAGGGATCCCCGAAAAGGCACTACCTGCAGTTCCAGTCACCTCAGAGGAGGACATTGTAATCGAACACTACCTATTGTTGCTCTCACTCCCCTGGGAACTCACACACCCTGCTACTGCCACTGCCAAATGCTCTGGGCACCTTGTCAATCTGCATAAGGCTCATTACCACTTCCTAGGGCCCTGCAACTAGGAGCTGCTAGCAGCACCTTCCTGCAGATCCTTGCTGCTGTTAAGAACCCAGCAACCAGGCACTGACTACTAGCCCTACCCATCTCCTCCTTCTCCCCAGAAACACACTCAGCACCCTGGGGATAAAAGCCTGCTCACACCAAAGAAAGAGACAGCAAATATTCAAACTCCCATGCCAAAAATAAATAATAACCCCCACAAAATACAAAGGGCTGCTCTTGCCTAGAAGGAGCCCCCAAAACTACAGTCTGACTTCTCTAAACTCACATAAAAAGAAAAACATAAGCAAGATGAAGAAGCTCAGAAACCATTCCCAGTTAAGGGAATAGGAGAATTCACCTGAAGTAGCAAACAATGAAACAGATCTCTGCAGCCTGATAGACATTGAGTTCAAAAGGGAGATAGTGAAAATATTGAAGGAATTAAGGCTGAATATCAACAAATTAAGAGTGGGGATAAAGAGTGGGATGCAGATTCCTTTGGAAAGGAAATAGAAAATATAAGGAGGAACATAGAAAAATTAGAAAATTCGCTTGCAGAGATGCAAACTGAGCTAAAGGCACCATAGAGCAGAATGAATAATGCAGAGGAACGAATTAGTGACTTGGAAGAAAGAATAATGGAAATCACCCAATCGGGACAGCAGACAGAAAACCAAATGAAAACACACGAAAGCAACATAAGATATCTATGGGGTAATATAAAGCGGGCCAATCTACACACAATAGGAATTCCAGGAGGAGAAGAAAAAGAAAAGGGGATTGAAAATATATTTGAAGAAATTATGGCTGAAATCTTTCCAAATCTAAAGGAAACTGATATCAAGATACAGGAAGCACAGAGGGACCCAAACAAGTTGAACTCAAATAGGCCCACACCAAGACATATTATAATAAAAATGGCAAAAGCTAAAGACAAAGAGAGGATTCTCAAGGCAGCAATAGAAAAACTAAGCATTAATTATAAAGGAACCCCCATAAGACTATCAGCTGATTTCTCTACAGACACACTACAGGCCAGAAGGGAGGGGCAAGATATATTTAAAGTTCTGAAAGGAAAAAATCTGCAGCTTAGAATACACTATCCAGCAAGAATATTATTTAAAATAGAAGGGGAAATAAAGAATTTCTCCAACAAACAAAAGCTGAAAGAGTACAACAATACTAAACCCATTCTAAAAGAAATACTAAAAAGCTTCCCTAAATAAAAAAAAAGTAAGAATAAATAGGATGGAGGAAACCACAACTGGAAAGCAATCACTTAAATAAACCAGCACATATATCTAAAAAAGGAAAAGAAAAAAAAAAAACTACTGTAAAAGCAATGATAATCACAAGGAACAGCAAAAGGATACACATGAAGATGTTAAAAAAAGGACTACAAAATCATAGAATGTGGGGAAGGAAAGTAAGAAAATATAGATTCATTTTTTTAAATAAGGTGTTTGAGCCTATGTGACTATCAGGCTAGAGCAAGCAGATACAGGAAGGGGTTAATGTACTTAAAAAACAGGGCAACCACAAATCAAAACCAAATATTACCTTCACAAAAACTAAAAAGAAAAGTACCCAAGTATAAAGTAAATGGAAACCATCCAACCAAAAAAAAAAAAAGAAAAAAAAAACAAAGGAAGAAAGGAGAAACATAGACACAACTGGAAAACAAGGTTTAAAATGGCAATAAATACATATCTGTCAATAATTACCTTAAATGTCAGTGGACTGAATGCTCCAATCAAAAGACACAGAGTGGCAGATTGAATACAAAAGCAAAAACCTTCAATCTGCTGTCTACAAGAGACTCACCTTAGGGCAAAGGACACACACAAATTGAAAGTGAGGGGATGGGAAAAGATACTTCACGCCAGTGGACAAGACAGGAAAGCAGGAGTTGCAATGCTCATATCAGACAAAATAGACTTTAAAACGGAGGTCATAATGAAAGACAAAGAAGGACACTGTGTAATGGTAAAAGGATCCATTCAAGTAGAGGATATTACAATTGTCAACATACATGCCCCTAATACAGGAGCACTCACTACAACAAATACTAACAGACCTAAAAGGAGAAATTGATGGGAATACGATAATAGTAGGAGACTTTAACATCCCACTCACATCAATGGACAGATCTTCTAGACAGAAATCAATAAGGCAATAGAGATCCTAAATGACACAATAGAAAAGTTAGACTTAATCGACATTTTCAGGACATTACATCCAAAAAAAAAAAAAATCAGAATACACATTCTTCTCAAGTGCACATAGAACTTCTCAAGGATTGATCACATACTGGGGCACAAATATAACCTCAACAAATTTAATAGTATAGAAATTATCTCAAGTATCTTCTCTGACCACAATGGCATGAAAGTAGAAACTGACCACAGGAAAAGAAATGAAACAAACTAACCACATGAAGACTAACAACATGCTACTAAAAAACAAATGAGGAGTTCCCTTCGTGGCTCAGTGGTTAATGAATCCAACTAAGAACCATGAGGTTGCGGGTTCGATCCCTGGCCTTGCTCAGTGGGTTAAGGATCCGGCGTTGCTGGGAGCTGTGGTGAAGATTGCAGACGCGGCTCGGATCCCGTGTTGCTGTGGCTGTGGCGTAGGCCAGCAGCTCAGCTCCGATTAGACCCCTAGCCTGGGAACCTCCATATGCCATGGGTGCGGCTCTACATAAAAAAAAAAGACAAAAAAAAAAAAAAACCAATGGGTCAATGAGGAAATCAAGAAGGAAATCAAAAAATACCTTGAGACAAATGATAATGAAGACACAACCACTCAAAATCTATGGGATGCCACAAGCAGTGCTCAGAGGGAAATTCATAGCAATACAGGCCTTCCTCAAAAAAGAAGAAAAATCTCAAATCGACAACTTTATCCATCACCTAAATGAATTAGAAAAAGAAGAAGAAACAAAACCTAAAGTCAGCAGAAGGAAGGAAATGATAAAGATCAGCAAGGAAATCAATAAGATAGAGATTCAAAAAATCAATAAAACCAAGAGTTGGTTCTTTGAAAAGGTAAACAAAATTGACAAACCTCGGGCCAGACGTACCAAGAAGAGGAGAGAAAAAACCCAAATAAACAAAATAAGAAATGAAAAAAGAGAAGTCACAATGGATGCTACAGATATAAAAAACCAAGAGAGAATACTATGAACAATTGTGTGCCAACAAATTTGACAACCTAGAAAAAATGGACAACTTTCTAGAGACTTACAGCCTGCCAAAACCAAGTCAAGAAGAAATAGATCAACTGAACAGCCCAATCACTAGAAATGAAATTGAATATGCCATAAAAACACTCCCTACAAATAAAAGTTCAGGACCAGATGGCTCCACAAGTGAATTCTACCAAACATGCAAAGAGGAACTTATACCCATCCTCCTTTAACTTTTCCAAAAGGTTGAAGAAGAAGAACACTCCCAAAGACATTCTATGATGCCCCCATCACCCTAATTCCAAAACCAAAGATACCACCAAAAACGAAAACTACAGGCCAATGTCTCTGATGAATATAAAAGCAAAAATCCTCAGCGAAAATTTAGCCAACCGAATCCAACAACATATAAAAAAGATCATACACCACGACCAGGTGGGATTCATCCCAGGTTCACAAGGATGGCTCAACATACGCAACTCAATCAATGTCATACATCACATTAACAAAAGAAAAGTCAAAAACCACATGATCATCTCAATAGATGCAGAAAAAGCATTTGACAAAGTCCAACATCCATCCATGATCAAAACTCTTACCAAAGTGGGTATAGAGGGAACATATCTTAAAACAATAAAAGCCATTTATGACAAACCCACAGCAAATATAATACTCAATGCAGAAAAGCTGAAAGCCTTCCCACCAAAATCTAGAACAAGACAAGGATGCCCACTCTCACCACTTTCATGGCCACAGCAATCAGACAATCAAAAGAAATAAAATGTATCCAAATTGGAAGAGAAGAGGTAAAATTGTCACTGTATGCAGATGACATGATACTATATATAGAAAAACCTAAGGATTCAACAGCAAAACTACTCGAACTGATCAACCAGTTCAGCAAAGTAGCAGAACATAAGATTAACATTCAGAAATCAGTTGCATTTCTGTACACTAACAATGAAATATTAGAAAAGAAATACAAAAATACAATACCTTTTAAAACCGCTCCCTCAAAAATCAAACTCCTGGTAATAAACCTGACCAAGGAGGTGAAAGACTTATGTGCTGAGAAGTATAAAACGTTAATCACTGAAATTAAAGAAGATGCAAAGAAATGGAAAGATATTCTATGCTCCTGGGTTGGAAAAATTAATATTGTAAAAATGGCCATATTATCCAAAGCAATCTACAGATTCAATGCAATTCCTATCAAATTACCCATGGCATTTTTCACAGAACTAGAACAAACAATCCAAAAATTTATATGGAACCACAATAGACCCAGAATTGCCAAAGCATCCTGAGGAACAAAAACCAAGCAGAAACATAGCTCTCCCAGACTTCAGGCAATATTACAGAGCTGCAGTTATCAAGACAGTGTGGTACTGGTACCAAAACAGACACTACAGACCCATGGAACAGAACAGAGAACCCAGAATTAAACCCAGACACCTACGGTCAATTAATCTTCCACAAAGGAGGCAAGAATATAAAATGGGAAAAAGACAGTCTTTTCAGCAAGTGATGCTGGGAAAACTGGACAGCTGCATGTAAATCAATGAAACTGGAACACACCCTCACACCATGCACAAAAATACACTCAAAATGGCTTAAAGACTTAAATATAAGACAAGACACCATTAAAATCCTGGAAGAAAACATTGGCAAAACATTCTCTGACATCAACCTTATAAATGTTTTCTCAGGTCAGTCTCCCACAGCAACAGAAATAAAAGCAAAAATAAACCAATGGGACCTAAGCAAACTGACAAGCTTTTGCACAGCAAAGGAAACCAAAAAGGAAACAAAAAGACAGGGAGTTCCCATTGTGACTCAGTGGTTAACGAATCCGACTAGGAACCATGAGGTTATGGGTGCGATCCCTGGCCTCGCTGAATGAGTTAAGGATCTGGCGTTGCCATGAGCTGTGGTGTAGGTTGCAGACGTGGCTTGGATCCTGCGTTGCTGTGGCTGTGGTGTAGGCCAGTGGCTACAGCTCTGATTCGACCCGTAGCCTGGGAACCTCCATATGCTGCGAGTGTGGCCCTAGAAAAGGCAAGAAGAGCAAAAAAAAAACAAAAACAAAAACAGACAACTTACAGAGTGGGAGACGATAGTTTCAAACGGTGCAACTGACAAGGGCTTAATCTCTAAAATATGCAAACAACTTATACAACTCAACAGCAAAAAAGCCAAAAATCTAATTTGAAAATGGGCAAAAGACCTGAATAGACATTTCTCCAAAGAAGATATACAGGTGGTCAACAAGCACATGAAAAAATGCTCCACATCACTGATTATTAGAGAAACGCAAATCAACACTACTATGAGGTACCGCCTCACACCAGTCAGAATGGCCATCATTACTAAGTCCACAGATAACAAATGCTGGAGAGAGTGTGGAGAAAAGGGAACCCTCCTGCACTGTTGGTGGGAATGTAAATTGGTACAACCACTATGGAAAACAGTATGAGATGTGGGGAGAAATCTTCCTGATGTACCTAAGGAGACTATAAATAAAGGACTAGAGGGAACAAGTTAGGCATTAACTGAGAGAACAAGGTGTTGACTTTGGAAAACCGGTTCAGCTCAAGGCAGAAAACTGCCTGAACAAACCCTGATTTTTCCTCAAGATTCCATATAGATATCTAAGGCCAGCCTTATTGGTGCCCTTTAGATATAGGATGTTAGAGCAAAGGTTAGAGTTAAAATACAATATGACTGGAGGCAGAGGGCCTCAGGGTTTCTATTTTCTCACTTTATTTACATTCCTGAGAGCACAATAAAGACAATGAGGCATGGCATTTGGGGCTATTGACCCATGAGGTCTTGAGTCCCCTGGTCCCATCTTTAAGTTTTACTGTCTATATGTTGTTCTTTGTCACCATCTAACATTTCTTAAGCTTTGCAGTGCCTGTCCTTCACCCCCTCTCACTGAGCTGGTTTCAGCATGGAGATAACTTTAGAAAACTATACATAGAACTACCATATGACCCAGCAATACCACTCTTGGGCATATATCTGGACAAAACTCTCCTTGAAAAAGACACATGCATCTGCATGTTCATTGCAGCACTATTCACAATAGCCAAGATATGGAAACAACCTAAATGTCCATTGACAGATGATTGGATTAAGAAGATGTGGTATATATACACAATAGAATACTACTCAGCCATAAAGAAGAACAGAATAGCGCCATTTGCAGCAACACAGATGGAACTAGAGACTCACATACTAAGTGAAGTAAGAAAGAGAAAGACAAGTACCAAATGATTTCACTTATATCTGGAATCTGATATATGGCACAAATTAACCTTTCCACAGAAAAGAAAATCATGGGCATGGAGAACAGACTTGTGGTTGCCAAGAGGGAGGGGGACAGAGTGGGAGGGACTGGGAATTTGGGGTTAATAGATGCAAACTATTGCTTTTGGAATGGATAAGCAATGGGATCCTGCTGTTTAGCACTGGGAACTATGGTCACTTGTAATGGAGCATGATAATGTGAGAAAAAAGAATGTATACATGTATGTGTGACTGGGTCACCTTACTGTGCAACAGAAAATTGACAGAACACTGTAAACCAGCTATAATGGAAAAAATAAAAATCAGTATAAAAAATAAAAATAAAAAATTAGGAAATGTGAATCTTCCAACTTTGTTCTTCTTTTTCCAAATTGTTTTGGATATTCAGGATCCCTTGAAATTCCATATGAATTTTAAGATTTTTTTCTATTTTTGCAAAAAAAATGCTGGGATTTTGATAGGGATTGCCTATCATTTTAGCAATCTTAAGTCTTCCAATCCATGAGCATCAGCTATCTTTCCATTTATTTTTATCATCTTTAATTTCTTTCAGCAATGTTTTATGGTTTCATTGTATAATATCCTTTTAAGTTAATTCCCAAGTATTTAATTATTTTTGAGGCAAATGGAATTGTTTTATTAATTTCTTTCTTCAGTTGTTCATGTTAGGGTATAGAGACACAACTGATTTAGGGGTTTTGGTTTTGTATCCTGCTTTTTTGCTGAATTTGTGTATTATTCCTAACAGGTTTTTTTGTGTGTAATCTTTAGAGTTTCTTACGTATGAGATCATGTCATCTGTGAACAGAGGTAATTTTACTTTTTCCTTTCCAATTTACATGAAGCTCCCTGCACTCTTATCCCAAGAATCCTCTGAAGGATTCTCTGCACTCTCCAAGGATGCAGCAAAGACCCTTCCTTAGAAAAATCCTACCTTATACCATCTTCTCCCAAGATTCTCCTGTGGTGAGTTCTGATGAGAATGGGATTGTCCTTGAAAATTCTGTTTCACTTTCCCATTAGGAAGACATGTTCTTGTCCTGTACTACATGCCCCTCCCCTATGCTCCTTTAATATCCAAGGTTAGGACAGTTGCCACATTCTGATAAAAGTATCTAGTTTATCTAGATAAAAGTACCTAGTATCTTACTTCCTGCCAATTTGAGGTTCTCAAGGAGAACTTGACTAACATCTGTAATTCCAGGGCCTAGCATCATGTCAAGAAAACTGATTACTCAAAATATTCATGAAATAATGTGTATAAAGCCTTTTGTAAATGGAAAGTGCAGAAGAAAATGATTATCTTTATATGCAATGATCCTTTTCACTTAGCCCCTCCTGACCTTAAAAAGAAGAACCATTTAGGTAAAATTCATTACACTTCATGCATCTTTCATTCCTGCTAATCCAAAAGTTATTTGGTAGGCATCTACTGTGAATTCTGAGGTGTGCAGCAGAGTCTCATGATTACATCCTCCTACCCTTGGAGGTACTGCTTCCCAGAAGTATAGATGAGCCCTGGGTCCATCCTGTGGATCTCCTTGCCCAGGTGCACCATTCACTCTCAGGTAAGTTACTCTCTCAGATCTCATTGCTCAGCTCAGGCTGTCCATTAAGGAGTTAGATGTTGTTGTAGGCATTCCTTATTTTCCCCTCAAGCTTTCCTAAACTAGCCTGAAAACTATCTTTATTTTCATCCCCTTTGACTACCAAGAGACTGTCACCAGCTTATCCTTCTACATGCTTTTCTAATTCTCTAAACCTGCTGACATTCTTATCAACTGGTCCCTCAATTAAATGCTCTCAGGGCACAGATTAAGCATAATGTTTATTCAAAAAGCATATATACCGAGGAGTATGCCCTGGTTTGGCTGCACTTTCCAATGCCATTTAATACACACCAAGTTCATCACAGTTCAAAGAGAACACTGGAGCAGGAAGAAACTATCAAGAACATATGATAAGGCCAAGCCCTGGCTGACTCAGCTGGCAAAAATATAATGAGCCACATTTAGATTCAATTTATTGCTCAAATAGATAGTGAAAGAATGAGTAGCCAAATGTGCCAACTCCCTGGGCCTTTGTCCTACATACCAAAAAGCATAACACCAAAACAAAAAGGGCAGATGACTGCAATGTGAGTTGTAGGACACCCATTGCTGAGAAGCCAATTCTAAACTGTAGCTAAATGGTTTTATAGTCTCAGCCATACCTTGAGAAAGGCAGGCAGAAAGCATCATATCTCACTGAAACTTGGTAGGCATTGATAACCTATCTCATGACATCCTATCAGGGGAAACAGGGAGGTGAGAGGGATCTTTAAGGCAACTTTTCACAAGCCTCCCATCTTCTCATGTTCCAGAGGATAGAAAGGCATTATGCTAAAACTCAGATTAGCTACAATTTAAGCCTGTGTTTCCTATGTGACTACAAAGAAGGTCTCCAGGGCACCATGAGAGGACTGTTCCTCTACTGGAAACTTGGAAAACTGGAAAAAATAAAGGAGAACGACTTAATTTTACAGATGAAGAAACTGAGACTTGCAAAGATTAAGAAACTTGCTAAAGCTTCCACAGCTTGTTGGGGTAGAGCTACCTTTATAAATCTGGAAGCTTCGGGACTTCCAGGTCAGTGCTCTTTGCACTGTGCCATACAACCTCATATTAGAATGTCAGAGGCTTGTGGAATAAACAGTCTTCTCACTTTAAAAAAAAAAAAATTCAGAAAATGTATAAAAAATATATTCTCATGGAGTCTATGGGTCTCTTCTCTATGCTCAGTCAGCTTTCAGTCCCTAGCTGATAAAATTGGACAAAGGAACATGTAAATAATAATTAACACTCATCATAACATACTTAGTAATTATTCATAAATAATAAATATTATATTATGCATAATATATATTTGGCTGTTAGAAGGTAATCCTCATGTGAGTAGGACATGTCTTGTTCCCCCTATAACCTCTCTATATAAGTCTCTGCCACACAGAATAGTCAATAAATAGTTGTTGCATAAAAAAAAGTCATTATAAACAGACAATATTCTTTAGTTCCGAGTGTATTCCTCACCAAATCTTTTACTAGGGTTGGACTGAAGCAATAAAATTATTAATTTGGAAAAGACATTGTTGGATTTGAATGCCAGATCTACCACTTAACTAAATATTCATAAAAGAAATTTTCACATATTGAGATATAGGGAAGACATTCTAACTTATACATGAGTTAACTTGAATTTTATGCCAACTAAAGAGCCCGTTTGAGAAATAGACTCACAGACATGGAGAACAGACTTTGGTTGCCAAGAGGGAACGGGGAGGGAGTGGGATGGACTAGGAGTTTGGGGTTCGCAGATACAAACTATTACATTCAGAATGGATAAGCAATAAGGTCCTGTTGTATAGCACAGGGAACTATATCCAATTACTTGTGATAGAACATGTTGGAAGATAATATGAGAAAAAGAATAAATATATATGTATGACTGGGTCACTTTGTTGTACAGCAGAAATTGACAGAACATTGTAAATCAACTAATCTTAAAATTTTAAAACAAAACAGCCTATTTGTGGCCTATCAAACATAAGTTGTACATTTGCTCTAATTATTAAAGAAAAGGGCACACTGTCCAGAAGTAAAGAATGTTCAGCGGTAACTAACCCAACTAGTATCCATGA
>PVHT020000034.1:5076938-5099077 GCA_004024745.2 Catagonus wagneri
GGAAACAACCTAAATGCCCACCGACAGAGGAGTGGATAGGGAAGATATGGTACATACACATAATGGAATATTACTCAGCCATTAAAAGGAACGGAATAACATTTATAGCAACATGGATGGACCTAGAAATTATCATTCGAAGTGGAACCAGTCAGACAATTAGACAGCAACACCCAATGCTACCGCTTACATGTGGAAACTAAAGAGACACAATGAACTTCTTTGAAGAACAGACAATGACTCACAGATTTTGGAAAACCTTGGTTTTTCAAATAAGACAATGGGGGGTGGGGGGATGCACTGTGGGTTTGGGACACAAAATCTATCGTATTGACTTATGATCTTTGTACACCTATAACTGAAATAAAATTCATTGTTAATATATAAAAAAAAAAAAAAACAGGTGTTTGTTAGACTATGCAAGTGACTTCAACTTGTACAAAGACTCCTGCCAGGATTTCTGGGATTCTTTTACCCAGAAGCAGATGATTATGTAAGGAAGCAGATTATTTACTCCAAGATCAACAAAATATGAATTAATCACTAGGGCTAAATGAACCAAAAGAACTAATCAAATTGTGGTTAATATTCTCTTTTCTGTGTGTATATGATAAAACTCCTTTTCTTTTGAATATGCCTTGAGTCCTCAATTGAGGGTCTCTCTGTACAAATTGTAGTGAAATATTATTTAAATGGCATTTGATGATACCCAAGTCTTTGGATTCATGAAAAGACACTCTATGGAAGTCTTACCACAGACTATAAGTTAATTAAACACTAAGAAATTTTCAGAATAAAAAAAAGAAATTTTCAGAATAATGATTCTATAGAAAAGAATATATACTGATTGGCTTACAGAACTATTTAGCATAAGGTAACAACGGTTAAACATAAAGGAAAGTGCTTTTATTAAATTCCTTTAGGAGTTCCCGTTGTGGCTCAGTGGTAAACGAATCCAACTAGGAACCATGAGGTTATGAGTTCGATCCCTGGCATCGCTCAGTGGGTTAAGGATCCGGTGTTGCCGTGAGCTGTGGTGTAGGTTGCAGACGCGGCTTGGATCCCACGTTGCTGTGGCTGTGGCGTAGGCCAGCGACTACAGCTCCAATTAGACCCCTAGATTGGGAACCTCCATATGCTGCGAGTGCGGCTCTAGAAAAGGCAAAAAGTCAAATAAATAAATAAATAAATAAATTCCTTTACCTTTCATGATCATGTAGTTACTTACAAAAATTCAATAAGAATCCTTACTCCTCATACCAGAACATAATAATATATTATATTGTAATCATGACCATGCCACAAACTTTTAGATTTGGTCTGCAAACTCACTATAAGGAATAAGAGCCACATTTCACTTCTAGAAATGATGCCTACAAAGTCCTTTCAGAAAAATGGCCTCTTACTTGGTGTATGGCTTATGGAATTCCAGACTTATCCCAGAATTACTAATCCCAGACTAGTCTTTGCACACAACAATATGTTCCAGGTTCACTTTTATCTCCCCTACCTCAAATCAGGCATTTCTACAAGAATCCTAGACAAGTGGTATTTAGAAACTGACCACTAAATGTGCTCACTGCTGTGAGGTATCACTGCCTCTAGACTCTATCAGTTGGTATCATTACATAACAGGGAAGAACAAATCTGATTCCTATTGGATATGTTTCTTTTACTTTAATCTTTATGTTCTATTGCTTTTACTACCAGTTAATAGCTAAAAGAATGTTTCCTATAGCCTGAAATACACAAACTAGCCCATTCTCAAGGATCTGAACTTTAAAGGTTTAACACTTTTCCATTCACATAGAGATGAAAAGTTGCAAAACAGAGAATAACATTTATCTTCTTGGACACTTCTGGCACCAAATAAGTTTGCACTAACCAAACATATCCCCTCCTCTTTTAGTATAAAAGAAGCCTGAATTCTTTTTCTTTTATACTATAAACAAAAAAAATGTATATTTAACCTAACAGTAACCAAATAATAGCTAAGTAAATCATCAGGATGTCATTTCCCATCAAATCAGAAAACATTTACTGGTATATTAGTACAAGTTTTCTAGAAGCAATGCATTTATAAATATCAAGATATTCTAAAAATTCAAAATCTTCAAAAATTTATATTCTCAAACCTATCCATTTCACAAGATGCTGCCTACAAGAGACTCACCTTAGGACCAAGGACACATATAAATTGAAAGTGAGGGGATGGAAAAGATATTTCAGGTGAATGGAAATAACAAGAAAGCGGGAGTTGCTGAATTCTAATTAGGTAAAATGGAAGCCTGAATTCTAATTAGGTAAAATGGTCATTTGGAACACTAGTTCACTATCGTCTCCATCTGCCGGCGTTCTGAAAAAAGTCACTCTTTCTTGTCCCAACAACTCACTGCTAGATTTATTGGCCTGCTGTAGGGTGAGCAGTAAGAGCCTGGACTCAGCAACAATTACTTGATATGGATATCTCCAATTCCAATCTAACACCGTAAAGTTCTTCCTCAATTTGTTCCATTTCATATTTTGTCCTCCTTCTCCCAAGTTGATAACCTTGATTCCTGACAATATTAATGTCTTTACTAATGTGCTCTATCCCACAATACCCACAAAACAGAATTATTACACCAATTCTACTACCAATGGTTAAACCTATTAGGTAAAGTTCAAGATGTGTTTAGGATATACTCCACTGTGAGGATTTCAAAATGTACTTGAATTAATCATACTCTATCTGGTTATAGCACCTTTTTTTTTTTCTTTGTCTTTTTAGGGCTGCACCTGCAGCAAATGGAGGTTCCAGACTAGGGGTTGAATCCGAGCAGTAGTCACTGGCTTAGGCCACAGTCACATCACATGCGCCAGATCCCAGCCGCATATGCAACCTATACCACAACACAAGGCAACACCCGATCCTTACTCCACTGAGTGAGGCCAGGGATAGAACCTGGGTCCTCAAAGTTCCACTGAGCCATGATTAGAATTCCAGTTACATTATCATTTGATCAATTGATATGTACTTAAATTAATTTGTTCTACTTTTATTTTTCAAGTTTTTTGTTTGTTTTGTCTTTTTAAGGCTGCACCCGGGGCATATGGAGGTTCCTAGGCTAGGGATCCAATAAGAGCTGTAGCTGCTGGCCTATACCGCAGCCACAGCAACACCAGATTCTAGCCGACTCTGGACCTACAGCACAGCTCACAGAGACGTTGGATCCTTAATCCACTGAGAAAGGCCAGGGATCCAACTCGTGTCCTCATGGATACTAGTCGGGTTGGTTACTGCTGAGCCACCACGGGGAACTCCTTATTTTTCCGTTTTAAGTTTAGTTTTTTCATCCTCTTTTGGAATACGTAAAATAGTGACATGATTTTAAAAATGAAAACTGTATTAGAAAAAAAGCCTCTTCTATCTCCTTATCTTAAACTGAGTATGGCCCAGGGTTGTTTGAATATTCTGGCAACTACTGCACCCCATTACTGTACGTGGTACCCCGCCATCCATGGAGGGGCCGATAAGGGGAACTTTTTCCCAATTGAAGCCCTAAAAGAGAACAATACTGATGGTTCAATGACGTCAGATTGGACCGACCTGCCAGGAGCTGCGCCGAACCTAAGGTTTTTAACTCGGGAGTCACCCCAGCTCCAGGATGGTACCGGGCAGGCAGAAGGCCCGCGCTGTCTGGGCCTCGAGCATTGGCTGCGGAAGCTCGGCCACAGTCTCCAGCAAAGAACTCCCATAAGGTCCCGACCTGAGAAGCAGTCGCGCTTCTCTCGTTGATGGAAAATGTTCCTCACCTTCCTGTCAGACTGTGGCCGCTCTTCCCGACGTTCTGAAAGCCTGTGCTGCGTACTGGGGCGGGAGAAGGGAAAGTGAGGAGGAGTGGCAGCAAGGGAAGGGAAGGGAGCGGGTAGGATGAGGTGGAAGACAGCAAGGAACCTGGGGAGGAGAGAGGGGGATCGAGGACCGAGTCGGGGGATAAGAGAGGGGTCCCCAGGGGCTGTTCTGGGGAAGTTCAGAGCTCCCAGGGCAGCGGGAAAAGGACACTTATAAAGAGGAAAGGAATTTTTCTTCTGTCGGGAATTCTACCTCAGGACAGAAAACTCTAGAAATGACACAGAGCAGGTGGATCTGACGGAGGCCTGAAAGCACTGCCCTGTCGCTGACCCCAAAGGACTTCTCATCCTTGAGGTACAAACCTGAAAGGAGGCCAAGGGCAGCCGAGTCAGGCGCCTCCTGGCGTCGCGGAGGAACCGGGCTGGGGGCGGGCGAGGAGAGCGCCCGGCGGGGGCGGGTCCTGGGCCAGCCGGACTGCACACTGCCTGGCTCAGCGGCGGGACGAGGTGAGCGACGGGTGGTTCCATGGTGTAATGGTGAGCACTCTGGACTCTGAGTCCAGTGATCCGAGTTCGAGTCTCGGTGGAACCTCCTCCTTTAGGTGGCGTCCTGCGGTCTTTTTGTGCTCAGGTCAGAATTCAGTCTTCTCCCCCAAAGAACTAGCGCTTCAAAGGCTCGCTGAGTGAACATGCTTTCTCATCCTAGAGGGCCCTTCTGTCCGGCTTTCAGATTGGGCAGTCTGCGTCCCGGGAAGGGGGCTCCGCGACACCCCCAACCCCACCCCCGGATCGGGCCCTTCAGCTTAAACCACACGGATGTGAAGGGCAGGTGAAGAGGGACGAGCCCGGGGTGTTCTCGCTGGACCCGGTAGGCTCTGCTGGTAGCTGGCATCGAAGGCCCAGCTGTCAAGGGGCGCAGCGACGGAGCCAGTGACACCTGCCAGTCGGGGCACCCTGGGTCTCCCCGGTTAAAGGCAGAGGCTGCGCCCACTGAATCCGGCACTGCGAGGGGGCTTCACACGAGCGTCTTGCAGTTGCACCGACTTCCTGTTTCTACACAGGCAGAAAATAATTCAGTTATGAAATAGCGTTTCTTAGCTCATTCTTGGGATGGTGAGACTAAACTTCTGACTCATGGGTTCAAGCGGGAGGTTGGATGCATTTCACTTTATTTTCTTCTGTCCTTTTCTACCGGATACCAGTAGAATCCCGAGCTTCTGAGTCTCTCTTGAGGCCACTAGGGGCCACAGTTGTCCTAAACTTTGTATTTCAGTCTGGTGTAATCTTAAACCCTCAAGTCCCCCCAAAAAGCGATCCCCGCTAGGGTGTCTTCGTCCCTAACCCATGGCCGCAAGGTCTGGGCTTCTAAGGGGGGAGAAAGTGAGATGAGCCAGAGCAGCTTTGAGGGTGGAGTCCTGAACCTGCAAGGCTCTCCCTGCAACCTGCTGGATTCTGCTCCAAGAAGACACCATTGAAAAAGGTTATGACCTTTTCTTTCTATTTACAGAAAAATTTACTTGAGAGCTCTGCAGGTCCTTCTTACCTAAAGTGTCTTTTGCCACCAAAGAGCATTGATCCACCCAAGAATGTTTTCTATCTAGAAAAGCCTGAAGCTGCTCCGTGTTTATTTTCACTACATCTCCTTTTACTTTTAGTGGGGATACTGTAGGTTAGGTAAATCCTTTGTAATGTGTGTTGGTGAGTTAGGAACACTGCTGGTTTCCTTAAAGTTAACTGGCAGGTACTCCCTCCTCCCCACTCCCCCTTTTCTTCCCTTGCAGACTGTTTGCCTGCAGGGCCTGAGGGGGTTCAAGACACACAAGTCAAGTTCTACTGGCTGGAGATTCCATTGCCAGTGATGTGCACATCCAGGAATTCGAGGTCTGTCCAGTAGACTGTGTAAAGGAAAACTTCACGGACGTGATCAACAGGCTTCTCCACAGCAATCCAGACATTTCTTCCCCTAATCCCTCATTCAGGTCCTCTACCTCTCCTTAAGGAACATTTAGTCCTTATTCAAATGTTTTTTAATGAAATTTCAAGTTTGTAAGTAGGCCTTATTCTCTCTATATCTGCCAACATCTCCAGCTGCCAATACATTAGGCATCCTGGATCTCCATCATATCCCTACCTTGTGCCGGTAGTTTTTTCCTGTGCCTCAGAGAGAAGATATCCCTTCCTTTCTCTAGTCCATCAAAACTGCCCTAGCTCAGACCAGTTCAGGCCGCTCAGTAGTCTCACCAACACCTCCCCACCTCCTTATATCTCTTTGGGAGAGGCAGATTCCACTTTGCCTATAGATCCTCCTCTGTCTCCAGAGTTGCAGCTCTAGCACTTTGTTATATTCGATAATTAATTCTGGCAAGATTTTGGGGGGTAGATTCCTTAGGATTTTCTACACACACAATTATGTCAAAGATAGGTTTTACTTCTTCCTTTCTTATCTTTAAGACTTTTACTTAATTTTTTTGCCTTAATACTTTAGCCAGACTTCTGATGCAATGTTAAAAAGAAGTGGTGAGAACTACTATCTTTTCCTTTTCTCCAGTGTTTGGAAGATGGGAGCTCAGGCTTTCACCATTAGATATGAAGTTATCTGTAGGCTGTTCATAGATGCCCTTTATCAGATTAAGGTATTTTTCTTCTATTTCTAATTTACTTAGAACTTTGAACATGAGTGGGTGTTGAATTTTGTGAAATGCTATTTTTGCATTTATTAGAATGATCAAGAATTTTTACCTTAATTTTCTTAATGTTATTAATTAACATGTTTAATATTCTATTGTTAAAAGTAACGTTACATTCCTAAGATATACCCTACTTGGTCATGATGTATTATCCTTTCTATACATTATTGGCTTTAGCTTGCTAATAACTTGTGGTGGTATTCTACCTATGTTCATAATATTAGTTTGCAATTTTCTTACCTTGAAATGTCCTTGTGTGGCTGTTTTGGAATGAGATCCTGTTGGTCTCACAAATGAGTTTGGTAGTGTAATCTTCTCTTCCATATTATCTGAAAGGCTATGTGTTAAGATTGTTTGATAGAATTCACCAGTGAAGACATGTGGGCCTAGGGTATACTTTCTTTGTGATTAACTTTGTTAATTTTTTTCAAGACATTTGTACATCTAAGTTGCAAGGTTTATTGTCCTAAATGGTTTTCATAATATAGACTTACAATAGGATACAATAAGCAATATCTTATTCTAGTAGCTTAGGATCTGTGGTGATATCCTCCTTTATTTCCTGAAATTGCTTATTTCTCTTTCTCTCCCTCCTTCCCTCTTAGTTTGCCTTGCTAAAGGTATATCAAGTTTATTAATTTTTTGAAAGAATTCTCTTCTGCTTCCGTTGTTTTCCTTTATTGTTTTGGCATCTTATGTTTTATTTATTTCAGTTTCTACATTTATTATTTCCTTCCTTTTATTTCCCTCTTCTTTTCCCAACTTCTCATGGTAGAAACAACATTAATTTTATTCTTCTAGCCTTTTTTTCTCTCTTCTTCTCCCCCCCCCTTTTTTTTGGTGGAAGTTCCCTGGCTAGGGATCAAACCTACCCCAGAGCAATGACCCAAGACATAGCAACGCCAGTGCCAGATCCTTAACTGCTAGGCAGGCAGGGAACTCCGTATTCCTCTATTCTTTTCTAACGTAAGCATTCAGAGACAGAAACATTCTAAGGACTTCATATCAATTTTGATATGATGCTTTTCATTTATTCCCCAGTTCCAAATAGTTTCTAATTTCCTTTGCAACATTTTTAACCCTATATATTTTTAAGAAATATATTACTTTATTTCAAAATGTTTGGATATTTTCAAGATTTTTTAAAAATTGTTGACTTATAGTATAAATCTGTTGTGGTCAAAGTACATACGCTGAATAAAATCTTTAAGATGTTTTTGAGATTCATCTCATGCTCTAGCTTACGTAGTTTATTTTAGTGAATTTTCCATGTAAACTTGAAAATATTATATATTGAATAGCTGTTGGGTATAATGTTCTATAGATCTCAATATTTCAGACTTGCATAGCTTTTCAGGTTTTTTCTCTTGGTCTACTTGTTCCATCAATTACATCAGGATGCACATTTAAAACTCTAACTATGATTACAGATTTCCTTTAATTCTGTTGATTTTTCTTCATACATTTTGGAGTTTTTGTACTAGGTGCATGTACATTTAGGAATCTTTGAAGCACTGACCACTTTATAATATGAAATGTCCCTCTTTATCTCTATTAATGCTCTTTGTCTTTAAATCTATTTTGCCAGTATAGTATTTTATACTGTATCTGGTTAAGCTGGAACTATGTTCCCCAGAATCGCTTTGCCTATGCAGTTCTGAGTTCAAGTTGGCTCAAAGAGAAATCAGACAAAAGAAGAACTTGTGTGAGATTTGGAAACAGTTACTCTCTGAGGATTGTCACTGTTAGATATGGTGATAGATGAAGACATGCTGGTGATTTCCAGCTTTCCCTTGCTGTCCTCCATTCTGTATCTAGATATTCCTGATTGCTGGCCTACTGACCAATAGTAGCCCTGGGCCCATCACCAGACTTTTGACTTCACATTAGAAAAGCAGCAGCTTCCCATTTACTTCTATGTCAGCTCTCTCCTTGCTGTCCCACTTTGGCAACTAGAAGACTTTCTTTCCAAGATTACCTAATTGGAGACTCTTCAGATCCTAAAACTCCCCCTTTGGAGTTCCATTGTGCCATAGCAGGTTAAGGATCCAGTGTTGTCCCTGCAGTGGTTTGGGTTTCTGCTGTGGCACAGGTTCTATCCCTGGCCCAGAAACTTCCACGTGCCATGGGTGCAGTCAACAACAACAACAACAACAACAACCAAAAACCCTCTCGCTTTAAAGTCCTCCCTTCCCCAACTCTTATTATAATTCCTATAATAAATAAAAATGGAGTTCCTGTCATGGCTCAGCAGAAATGAATCTGACTAGTATCCAGGAGGACACAGGTTCCATCTCTGGCCTCGCTCAGTGGGTTAAGGATCTGGCCTTGCCCTGAGCTGTGGTGTAGGTCGAAGACACGGCTCGGATCCCACATTGCTGTGGTTGTGGTGTAGGCTGGTAGTTACAGCTCTGATTTGACCCCTAGCCTGGGAACCTCCATATGCCATGGGAGACAAAAAAAAAAAGATTATCTAAGAAGTTCAATAAAATATATAAACTCATGTTGACTAGGAAAAGAAAAAGAGAGAATATGCAAATTACCAATATAAGAAATGACATGGGATATCACTGCAGACATCTGCACACATATAAATTATAAGGTAATTTTACAAACTACCCTACACATATAAATTCAACAACCGTGACGAAGTGAAGTAGATCACTTTCTTGAAAACCAAAGATAAACTGGATGGTAAAATAATTATTACCGAAATTGCATTCATAGTTAAAACAGAAATCTCCAGGCCCAGATGGATTCACTAGATTATTCCACCAAACATTTAAGGACACAGAATCACCAATTCTGCACAATCTATTTCAGGAACTGAATAAGAAGAAACACTTCCTGACTGGTTTTATGAAGCCAGAATTACCCTGATACCAAAATCAGACGGGCATCCTCTAAAAACTGTAGATCAATATCTATCATGAACATACATGTAAAAATTTGTAGCAAAACATTAGCAAATCCAACCCAGCAATATATAAAATGAATACATTACAGAACAGTAGGGTTTATCTCAAGAATGCCAGGCTGGTTCAATATTAGGATGTTAATTATCGTAATTCACCATGCCAGTAGTCTGAAGAAATGAAACCACAAAATCATATCAATTGATGTAGAAAAGATATATGACAGTATCTAACATCCTTTCAGGATAAAAACTCTCAGTATATTAGAAGTAGGAGGAAATACCCTCAACCCATAGAGGGTATCTACAAACAACCTTCAGTTAACGTCATACTTAATAGTGAGACTGAATGCTTTCTCCCTAAGACTGGCAACAAGGCAAGAATGTCCACTCTCACTACTCCTGTCATCAGTGTACTAGAAGTGTTAACCAGGATAGTAAGGCATGAAAAATAAATAAAAGGCATCCAGTTTTTTTTTTTTTTCTTTTATGGCTGCACCTGCAGCATATGGTAACACTGGCAACATTGGATCCTTTGACTCACTGGGCCAGGCTGAGGATTGAACACACACCTCCAAAGCAATCTGAGCCACTGCAGGTGGATTCTTAACCCACTGTGCCATATTATTTTCCATAGTGGTTGTACCAATATATATTCTTACCAAAAAGTATGGGAGGGTTAAAAAGGAAGTAAGTCTTAATGTGTACAACAGCCTATGGATGAATTTCAAAGTCATTGTGATGTGTAAAAGAAGTCAGTCTTGAAAGATTACATACTATAGGAGTTCCTGCTGTGGCACAATGGGTTAAGGATACGGCATTGCCACAGCTGAGGCACAGGTTGCACCTGTGGCTGGACTGATCCCTGGCCTAGGATCAATATGCTGTGGGTGCATCCTTCCCCCCCAAAACAAGATTACATGCTATATGCTTCCATTCTTAAGATAGTCTTAAAAAGAACTACAGTGATGAACAGATCAGTGGATGTCAGGGCTTATGTTTGTGTGGAGGTATGACATCTACATATATGTTAAAACTTATGCAGAATTTTTACCAAAAGAAGAAAAAACTTAATTTCACCAAATGATTGAAACATCTTCAGAAGTTGTACACTATGGACTGAGCAAGCTGGATGATGAAAAGCAGGGACTTTGTCTTCTACTTATTAGTAGGTCAGTTGCCCAAACTTTTTGTAAGAATTTACTGGTTTTTTTTTTTTTTTTGGTCTCTTGATGGCTGTACCTGTGGCATATGGAAGTTCCCAGGCTAGGGGTTGAATCAGAGCCGCCGGCTTACATACGCCACAGCCACAGCAACGCCCATCACAGCAATACTGGATCCCCAACACACTGAGTGAGACCAGGGATTGAACCCGTGTCCTCATGGATACTCGTCGGATTTGTTAACCACTGAGCCACGACAGGAACTCCCAAGAATTTACTTTCTAAGACAATGCTGGATGCTTTTCTTTACAGTTTAACGCATAAGGTAAACTCAGTGGTTCCATGTGCAGAGTCCCTGTGGCCACCTTTCCTTCCTCACAGTCAGACCTTTATGTGGTCTGGGGATAGCGGTGGGGGGATGCTGGTGCTTTTGTGCCAGGCATCTTGCTGTGTTTCCTCCAGGTTAGGCAGGTCTCTACTCCCAGACCTGAGCTGAGGCTGGGAGTCACACCAGGTGGGGGTCAAGAGCCTGACTCAACAGTTTGGTGTCTCAGTCTCAAAGCTGGAAAGCACAAGATATCACTGACTTTAGTGGGGGTTTAAAAGAGGAAAATAGGGATTTTCGCTTATGGCACAGCAGGTTAAGGATCTAGCAATGACACTGCAGTGACTCAGGGCCACTGCTGTGGCGTGGGTTCGCTCCCAGGACCGGAACTTACATATACCACAGGCAAAGAAAAAAAAGAGAAAGGTAAATAGCAACAAGTTAGATAACTTCTTAAGGATTCAAGTCAATATTGCTGAGGTCGCAATGCAGTTTTCTTTCAGTGGCTAGAGTTGGTGTCCTTCAGTGTTGTTTTCCCTTCTAGTCCCTTTGCCCTTTCTTTCTGATACTCCAGACTGTCCTCACTTCCACTCACTCACTCCTCTTTAGCTTTTCTCATCTACCATTCTCCCTGCCACCAGCATCCCTTAGGCTGAGGCTACCACAATGGTGGCGTCCTCTAAACATTTCCACGATCAGGACCTTGACCCAGTTCTAAGTCAGATGTGAGTATAAAGATTTTACGTGTTTTTGCCATATATTGTCTGATCATATTTGCATGAAATGTCCATAATAGGCAAGTCCACACAGAGAGAAAGCAGATTTGATTGCCAAGGGGCTGGGGGGAGTGTGGAATGGAAAGTGACTGGTAATGGGTGTGTGAGTTTCTTTTTGTGGTGATAAAATGTTCTGGGATTATGAAAAGATACGTGCACCCCATGTTCATAAGCAGCACTGTTTACAATAATCAAGACATGGGAGCAACCCAAATGTCCATGGACAAATGAATGGACAAAGATGTGTCATATATACATAATGGAATACCACTCAGTCATAAAAAGGAACAAACTAATGCCATTTGCAGCAACATGGATGAAACTAAAGACCATCATACCAGGCTAAGCAAGCCAGAAAGGGAAAGACAAATATATCACACATATATCACTTATATGTGTAGTCTAAAACATGACACAAATGAACTCAGCTGTGTACACAGACTTACAGATGTAGAGAACAGACTTGTGGTTGCCAAGGGAGAGGGAGACAGGGGAGGGAAGGATGGGGAGTTGGAGATTAGCAAATACAAACTATTATATATAGAATAAACAAACAACAAGGTCCTACTGTGCAGCACAGGGAACTATACTTAACATCCAGCAATAAACCGTAATGGAACAGAATATGAAAAAGAATGTATGTATGTATAACTGAATCACTGCTGTACAGCAGAAACTAACAGAACATTATAAATCAATCATACTTCAATAAAATTTTTTAAATGTTCTGTTATTAAACAGTGGTTGAAAACCATAAATAATAACAAACTACTGAATTATGCCTAATAAAAAAGAAATAAGTAAAATTTTAAAACCAGGAAAAAAATAGTAACACTGACCTATCAGGCCATTGGCTGTTTAACCTGGACGTCAAATTGCCAGCTCCAGAGCAAACAAAATACAGTCCAATCCATCACCCAGGGTGCACACCACAAAGATATAGATACATAGATATCTCTAATCAGGATAACATACCTCTGAAATGAGGAAAGAGATACAGCAAACACTTCCGCATCCTATTGGAGAGATGTATCTCTCTGCTTTTTGAAAAATGACTGGTTTTCCTCTTCGAGAAACATCTTTTCTATCCCGTGGTCTCCTATAAGCACATGGAGCTGAAGATATTTGAAAAAAGTCACCGTGGCAGATGCAAGGCTGGAGACATAGAGAAAGTGAGGCCCCGGCTAGAGAAAGTCCACATATGAGAACTGGTGGCAACCATCATAACTAAAGCCTAAGACGCAGAAGTCCGCGTTCGCCTACATGCCAAGGGCCAGCCCGGCGGAGGCAGCCGCCAGGACCTCAAAGGCCCCAGCGCAAGGGCAGTTGAACACGCCTCAGAAGCGGCGCTGCATCGCTCCGGCCTGGAGGTGCGGGTGGAATCTGGCGTCAGGGTAGGCAGCCTTGCACACCCTGCGGCCTAGGGCCTGCAGTTCGGGTGCCCGCCGCCACTTCTCCGTGCGCCAGACGCCGGGTATAAAGGTTTTAAGGAGCGGCCGCCTTTGAAAACCCTTTCATGTCTTCCCATCCTGGGGATTCTCAAGGACTAAAATTTATGTCCATGGTGGTGTTCCTGGTGCCTCTCGAGTCTCCTCCAGACCCCTGCAGCGAATGCATTCATTCACGAAGCATTTACTGGGTGCCTAATAGGTGCAAGACAATGTTACAGGCGAGGCGATGAATCCAGAGCAAAACGAAGGTCGGTGCCTGGTGGAGTCCTCATGTGGAGGCATCGAGGCAGGCAGCGCGGTAGTGGCACAGTAGATTCTGGTCTTTCCCCAGCGCACTTGCAAGATGGGAACTTTGGGAAGGGGGCGGGACTCCGGAGGAGCACAACAGGTGAAGCAGGGCAAAGAATTGGAAAATGAATGATTTCAGATAGAGAGGCAGCAGTTGTCACATGGGGACCTGGCATTTGATCATCAGCGTCCTCCACTCCTTCTGGCTCCATGCCAACGCCCAAACATGCCTAACCATAGGACTCTTGGCCTCTATGTCTCCCGGTTCCCAAGCTTCTGAAAAGGGGAGAGTGGTTAAGCAAAACAAAGGAGTTGATGGTGCCCCAGCTTGTGGGTTGAGAACACTTCAGGAACCTCTGTACAATTAACTGATTATGTATAACACATTTTCCCAGATTTATTGAGATGTAATTGACATACAGCACTGTATAAGTTTAAGGTGTTTATCATCACAAATTGACTTACATACATCGTAAAGTCACCACAAGTTTAGTTAACATCCAACATCTGATACAGATAGAAAAAGGAGGGTTTTTTCCCTTGTGATGAGACTTAAGATCTACTCTCTTAATAACTTTCAAAGACAATGTTAACCAAAGTCATCATGTTATACCTGACATCCCCAGTACTTATACATTTTATAACCAGAAGCTTGTGCCTTATGAACACTTTCATTTAAGACGATTATTTTATGTATGCTACAATTGACTGGCAGCCCATTGTTACCCCAAGCAGGTGTCTCTGTGGTGTAATTGGTTAGTGTGTTCAGCTGTTAGCCAAAACGGTGGCGACTTGAGCCCACCTGGGGAAGGTTATATTTATAGGAAAGCTATTTTTCCATCTTTCCTTGGGATACCAACTCTTTACCCTCACGTCTAGCAAAGAATCCTCTCTGGGGCAAAAAGTCCATTTTGGAACTCCAGAGCCTACCTAACCCACACTCACCAAATATCTTGCCCTACTTTTCCAGAGGCCAGATTTTTATAGCTTAGCATATTTGTAACACTGAAAATCCCTAAAATGGAGAACAAGAGAACTCACATCACACCTGTTGTGAAACCACAGGCTCTGCGTGGGAAACCTAATTGGTAGGACAAGTTACTTAACTTCTGTGCCTTCATTTCTAAATGTAAAATGAACCAAATGGAGTACTTGGGTTGTCCAAAGTTTAAAAGACTACATAAAAATATATATTCAAGATGGAAACAATGAACTTTAAATACAAACACACACACACACACACCACACACACATATATATGGCAAAGGAATTATTTTGTATTTAGGATATATTTTTATCCAAGTTATATATACTCATAAATCTGTTTAGAAAAACAGGCAAGCCCCTGATGTACTCATACAAATTTTCATCATATGTAACCAATTACTTATTTATGCTATTATTCCTAATTAAATATTTCTAATCCTTGATTTTCAAATTTTAGAATTGTTTCTTTCATTTACTCCTCTATCATCATTACCCCCCCACAGTCTCCCCTTGCCTTATCTTCCAATGTATTTGTACCATAGTTTAACTATTTTATTAACTCTGTTTGATTTTTGTTGTTGTTGTTGTTGTTATTTTAGGGCCTCACCCGCGGCATATGGAGGGTCCCAGGCTAGGGGTCTAATCAGAACTATAGCCGCCAGCATACACCACAGCCACAGCAACACCATATCTGAGCTGCATCTGCAACCCACACCACAGCCCACACAAACACCAGATCCCTCACCCACTGAACAAGGCCAGGGATCAAACCTGCACCCTCATGGATACTAGTCAGATTAGGAACTGGAACTGTTCCTTAGGAATTAATTCTTCCAACCCAGGAACATGGAATGTCTTTCCATTTCTTTGAATCCTCTTTAATTTCATTGATTAATGTTTTATAGTTTTCAGCATATAAGTCTTTCACCTCCTTGGTCAGGTTTGTTCCTAAGTATTTAATTTTTAGGGGTGCAATTTTAAAAGGTATTTTATTTTTATATTCCTTTTCTAATATTTTCTTTATTATACAAAAATACAACCAATTTCTGAATGTTAATCTTGTATCCTGCTACTTTGCTGAATATGTTGAACAGTTTGAGTAGTTTTTGTGTGGAGTTCTTTGGGTTTTCTATATATAGTATCATGCCATCTGCATATAGTGATAGTTTTACCTCTTCTCTTCCAATCTGGATACCTTTTATTTATTATTATTTTTGTTTGTTTGATTGCTGTGGTTAGGACAATGGCTATCATGAAGTCTACAAATAACAAAAGCTGGTGAGGGTGTGGAGAAAAGGGAACCCTCCACCCTTGGAGGGGATGTAAATTTGTACAACCACTGTGGAACAGTATGGAGGTAGCTCAGAAAACTAAATATGCAACTACCATATGATCAAGCAATCCCACTCCTGGGCATATATCCAGAGGAAACTTTCATTGAAAAAGTTACATGCACCCCTTGGTTCATTGTAGCACTATTCACAATAGCCAAGACATGGAAACAACCTAATTGTCCATCCACAGATGAACTGTAAAGAAGATGTGGTAGATATACAGAATGGATACTAATCAGCCATAAAAAAGAACAAAATAATGCCATTCGCAACATGGATGGAATTAGAGATTCTCATACTAAGTGAATTAAGTCAGAAAGAGAAAAGCAAATACCATATGATATCACTTACGTCTGGAATCTAATGTGTGGCACAAATGACCCTATCTACAGAAAAGAAACAAACTCATGGTTATTGAGAACAGGCTTGTGGTTGCCAAGAGGGAGAGGGAAGGAGTGGGTTGGACTAGGAGTTTGGGGTTAGCAGATGCATTTGGAATGGATAAGTAATGAGGCCCTGCTATCTATCTATCTATCTATCTATATCACAGGGAACTATATTCAATCACTTGTGATGGAACATGATGGAATATGAGAAAAAGGATGTAAATATATGTATGACTGAGTCACTTTGCTGTACAGCAGAAACTGACAGAACATTGAAAATCAACTATAATAAAAAAAAAATGGGGGGTCCCATTGTGGCTCAGCTGGTTATGAACCAACTAGTATCCATGAGGATGCAGGTTCCATCCCTGGCTTCACTCAGTGGGTTAAGAATACCTCCACCCCCTTGCTGTGGCTGGGGCATAGGCTGGCACCTGCAGCTCTGATCCTACCCCTTGCCCAGGAACTTCCATATGCCACAGGTGTGGTCCTAAAAAGCAAAAGAAAAAAAAATTTTTTAAGGGGCAGGAAATGTCTGCAAGGCTATGGAGAAAGGCTGTTGATTAACCCTGACTGGTCCCCTGGCTCAGCCACCTGGCCAAACCCCAGAGGCTGTCCTGTAAGTGCGCAGTCTGCTCAGGCACTGCATGCCAACCAGGAGTGTTCTCTGGGAAATGTTTATATTCTTGAGGGCCCATGCCCTTTTCCAGGCCCTAGCCTGCAGGCAGTCGCTTTGCAAAGGGGAGAGATGGAGGGGAAAGCTACGTTCCAGTTAACCCCAAAGAATTCAATAAGGTCCTGACTTTGTTCCTAAGAATTTGCAAGTCTATTTACATTCCTACCCTGAACCCACCCCACCCCAAATAATAAAAAGAAAAATTTCAAGGAAAAACTCCAGGCAAACCTGTTTCGAGCCTTCTCTGTAGAGCCAAAATTCTCCTGGGATCAAAAAGATATCCAAACCATGAGTAGGAACATTCCAGAAGAGGAGTCTCGCTCTTCCAAACCCGCTATTGAAGCATCGCAGGAACTCGGGGCTCCTTGCCCTTTTGGTCTCCATTCTGCTACCGCGTCCTCTCTCTTCCCTCCTTTCCTCTGCCGCCTTCAACTGGACCTCCCCACAATTTTTTTTCCGTAAGTTGTATTTTTTTTATTTTTTATTTTTTTATTTTTGCATTATAGCTGGTTTACAGATTTCTGTCAGATTTTCCAACTGCACCATGTGGTGACCCGATTACATGTACATATATGGATTTGTCACATGTAATTAGATATAGTTCCCCGTGCAATACAGTTGGAGCTCCTTGCTATCCCATCATTAAAGCACTAGTTATCCCCATTCCCTCCCACCCCTCCCCCGTAAGTTGTATTTTATAAGTTCCAAAACTATGATTTGACGGCAAACATTTTCACTATATAGGAGGTACTTGGGACCCCTGACTAAATATTTCTACGGAGCAGAAGGGAACGAACGTGTTTCCATTCGGTTACGTGCTGCGGCGTCTCCTCGGTGTAGCAAGACCAAGGGTAGCCCGAGCGTCTGGGCTCGGAGCGGCTCCTGCGAGTCTCACCTCCGGCCCGGAGGAGCCTGGCCGGCGGCAGAGAGTGGGCGCACCTGGGGTCTCCTCAGACGCCGGAATCTGCGGCCCGGCCTCCTCTTCTGCCCGAACTTGGGGCAGAAGCACGAGGTTTCCTGGAGCCGAGGTTCCAGTCTTAGCCCAGCAGCGGCTTTCGTGTCCAGTGGAGATTTAGGAGCGAGAAATTCTGAATAAAATCTGAATAAACTGGAATAGGATCAATCAAAATTCTTAATAAAATAGGGTACCAGAATAAAATACAGTACTTCCAATTCAGGTCTCGAACCATCAACACGAAAGCCGAGAGGCAGTCACCCTCGCTCATCAGCGATATCATAGCCCTTCAAGACGCGCGGGTGCTGCCACGTCCGGGTGGCCCTCGCGGTTCAGGGACAGCGCGTGGGTCCGACGCAGGTGAGCAGGAGCTAGTAAAAGACGGCTGAGCACCGCCCCGAAGGTAAGGTTCAACAGAGGATCGAACTCGGATGGATGGATTCAGAGTCCTGAGTGCTCACCATTACACCACGGAACCACTCGGGGGGTTTCAACCTGGGATCACTAGATTCAACAGTCCGGGGTGCTCACCGTAACTCCCTGGAACCTCCCGCAGCCCGGCCCGGCCAGCAGCTAAGCCGGGCCGGGCGCAGCCTCGCCCGCCCCCAGCCCGCTTCCTCGGCTGCGGCAGGAGGCGCCTGACTCGCCAGCCCTCGGCCTCCCGTCATGTTAGTATGTCTAGGATGCGATGAAATCCATTGGGGTCAGCGACAGGGCTGGGCTTTCAGGCCTCCCCCAAGTCCACCCGCTCTGCTGGCATTTGTAGAGTTTTCTGCGCTGACGTAGAATTTCTGCCAGAAAAAAAAGTTCCTTTCTTTTTTGTAAGTGCAGCTCTGAACTTCCTCAGAGCAGCCCTTGGAACTTCCCAGGCCGTCCCCTCCCTGGGACCCCAGAGCCAAGGTTAGACCCGCAGGGCGCCGCGGGCTTCACTCGGGGACACAGTCTGCTGTTAGGAATCACGTTGGAACCAGAGGGGCCCGGCCCCACACAACTTACCCAGAGCACCCACACCGCCGGCGCCCTGAGCGACAGCGTGGTCAAGTGTGAGTAGGTGACAGAGTTTCTTCTGGGCCTTTCCGTCCAAGAGCCAATAGTGGAAGAGCGTGTGTCTGTGAAAGGAAAGGTGCTTTAATCAGAAAAGCCGGCAATCTGCGGGAGAAGGTGGATTCTTATCCAGAGACCAACTGTGAAGATTGTGCTCGGCCTTGACGGTTTTGAAAGGGAAAAAGGGAAAACAATATTAATGAATCATTAGGCTAAGAGATTAGATTATTTGTTATCTTTCCATTGCGTGCAGACCTGCTGAGTTCTACTGATCTTCCTTTGGACACTGTCATGCTTTGGTGATTTTGCTGAAAATTTGCTAAGGGGGAAGCTGGGAGAAGAGTCAGTCATTCTTTACTGAATTCTTCATTCTTACTCCTAATCCAGGAGGAATCAATAGGTTAGGCAAGGCATTGAGTACCTTTATTAAAGCAAAAATCAGGAGTTAGGTTAGGTTAAATGTTACCTGGTGATATCATCTTTATGATTAAAGTCTAAGGAAAACAGAGATGAACAAACAAAAAAAAGGGACCAAAGAGCTGCTTTTGTAAATCCCCATTGTCAGACATCATTCCACTGCTATGGGATTGGGGTGAAGGTCCAGTTTCGGTAACTGCTTCATGCTGAGAAAGGACATCCAGGTCTTAGTGTGAAAGATGTTGACATAGGTCTGTAGCATCTGTTTGCTGACTATTTTAGTTGCCTGCTTACATATATGGGCAGAACAAACTACGAATATCCTACCCACAATGATATAGATTATTATAAGCAGTAGTGTTAATCTCATTCTTTCATCAGACACTGAGTCTGTGACTCCACTGTCCTAATCATTAAATCCTTGGCCTGTTCTTTGTGACTTTGGGAGACCTTGGAAGCTTCAGCTTTTCTGCAGTCCTTTTGAAAGACTTTTACATCTTTATATGTCATTCCAGGGAGGGTGATGTACAGGGAAGAGTGGCAAATGACCAAGAGACTGTGGCCTCACCTGAGTGGGGGCTTCTGAGGTGGCAAGGAGCAGGTGGCATGGCCATAGGCCTTGTGTTGGGGGATTGAGTGCCACCACTGGTTTCAGTGCCCAAATATGTCCAATATCAAGATTCAAGGTCACCAGTGCTGGGTTATTTGTATTTTCAGCAGAGGAAATAGGAGTTGAGGAGCAAGTTCTCACCCCATGGCAACAGTTTAAGATTTTATAATCCCTGATCTCTGTGGGTACAAGCAGTGCCTAGAACTCTTAATTCAAAGATTGGTGGTTCAAGGAAGTTCCCATGTCAGGGGTTGAATCAGAGCTGCAATTGCTGGCCTATACCACAGGCACAGCAACAGTAGATCCAAGTCTCTTCTGCAACCTGTGGCAATGCCAGATCCTCAACCCATGGACCAAGGGCCGGGGATTGAACCTGCATCCTCATGGATACTAGTTGGGTTCGTTTCCACTGAGCCACAATGCAAACTCCTGATTTTTTTTAATCAATCAAATACCTGTGTGCTAATCACTGCAAAGCAAAAAAGATCAAAGAATCCCAGTAAAAATCCTGTGCTCACCTTAATGCGACTATTCCAAGCTTTTGTAATGTGAAGGACACTATGAAGGGCATTTCAGGTGTTGAAGGAATGTCTCTTTAAAGTTATGAACCAAAACTCTAAAGAATATAGAGAATACAATACTTAATTCCATCATCTGTTTCTTTTTCCTACGGCAGACTTTCTTTTTTTTTTTTTTAAGCTTCTTATTCCCCTAAGTTCACCAGGCAAGGTTGTAAATCAAGTTCCAGTTATCAGCACAATTCAAGAACAATAAAACAGCTACAGCTCTAAGTTCCCCCAAAGTACTCTGAATGCAATCTCTCCTCTTATTTTGACTGAAATTAAATAAAAGATCTTCTTTATTAAAGTCCTATTCTGGTTAAAATTCAACTTTAAATGTCTGTGTTTCCAATTTTTATTCTGCTCAAGCCCAGTCATGGAGACCTCACTCCGTGATGAGTGAGTTCCCAAATCACCGCAGCCTGTGCTTTCTGTCAAGGGAAGTCAAAACAACCCAGCCTCAGAGCTCTTCTGTGAGTAAGTCCTTTACCCTCAAAATTCAGAGCAATGAGTGAATCCAGCAGACAGCAGCATTCACCAAGCAAGAGTGATATGTGTATACTGCACTTGGCTCAGATTACCTGAGAAAACAGAGTAGTCAAAAAATGGGGACAGAGAAAAATCATATGATTTAAGCTTCTCCAGGATGTCAGTTAAATCAATGAGTGTGAACTCTTGAAGAAATCTCTCAATAAGGGGTAGGTTGTTGGCAAAAATAAATGGTAGGTACAGAAGCTATTCAGTGTTGGCGAGAGTGTGGAGGAAAAGAATAGTCTCATAAATGACTGTAAATATGAATTGGGAAATATTTTTTCAAGGAAATAGAGCAGGAATTCGCAAAATTGGATATGTATATACAAATATATTTCTAAAGTGTACAATTCATTTTACAGGGCTATATACTAGAAAAATATGCAAGCAATGATGGAGTAACCCAGTTGGCCCTCTGTATCCACTGGTTGGGCATCTAAAAATTCAACAAACCACAGATGTAAAATATTCAGAAAAAACTTTCAGCAAGTTCCAAAGGCAAGGCTTAAATTTGTTGGGCATCTTTGCATTGAATTTACATTGTATTAGGTGTTATGTAACCTAGAGATGATTTAAAGTATACAGAAGGATGTGTGTAGGTTATATGCAAATGTTATACTACTTTAAATAACAGACTTGATCAACTGCAGATTTTAGTATCAATGGCTGTCCTGCAAACAACCCCTGCAGTATAAAGAGATATGACTGGATTAGATATAAAAATGTAGATTCCCCTGCAGTATTATGCATATAAATATAAAACACTGGAGCCAATTTCATGTTCATCATTTGGAGAATATATATTTATAATAATCCACTCAGAGGGGATTGGATTAAGATGGCGGAATAGAAAGACTGGAGCTCAACTTCTCTCCCGAAAAACAGCAAAAATACAGCCAAATGCCGAGCAACCTTCAACCAAATGGACTGTAAACTTCCAGAAAAGATACTCTGCTCCAGAAGACACAGCGGAGACCACATCAAGAGGTAGGAGGGGCGATTACGCGATAGAAGCAACCCCATACCTCCCGGGTGAGAAGCCCCACAGACTGGAAAGTAACTGCATCACAGAGACTCAGCTACAAGACTGAGAGTTCTGAGCCTCACGTCAAAACCCCACGCCTGGGGATCGGGCACAGGGAGAAAGAGCCCGTGGAGCATCTGGCATTGAAGGCCGGAGGGGCTTGTGTGCAGGAGCTCC
>PVHT020000034.1:5100077-5127666 GCA_004024745.2 Catagonus wagneri
TTCCATCCAAAAGCAACAGAATACACATTCTTCTCAAGTGCGCATGGAACATTCTCTAAGATTGATCACATCCTGGGTTACAAATCAAGCCTCAGTAACTTTAAGAAAATTGAAATCATTTCAAGCATCTTCTCTGACCATAATGCTATACGACTGGAAATCAACAACAAGAAAAAAATGGCCAAAAATACAAATACGTCGAGACTAAACAACATGCTACTAAATAACCAGTGGATCACAGAAGAAATCAAAGAGGAAATTAAAAAATACCTAGAAGCAAATGACAACAAAGACACCACACCCCAAAACCTCTGGGATGCAGCAAAAGCAGTTCTAAGAGGAAAGTTTATAGCAATACAAGCCTACCTCAGGAAACAAGAAAAAGCTCAAATATAATAATCCACTCATACCCTAAAGGGTTTGCAGTTGTTTTAAAAAACAAAGTAGACGATAAACATCCTGACAGTGATGGACCGATAAAAGCTAATATGGGAGTTCCCTGAGGGCCTAATAGTTAAAGGACCTGGTGTTGTCACTGCCTGGCTTTTAGTTAGATCTCTCACCCAGGAACTTCTGCATGCCACATGCAAAACAAACAAACAAAAAAACCCCAAACCCCAAACATGTATTAAGTATTTACTATGTGCCAGGCACTGGGCTCAATGCTTTACTTGCACATCTCATTTAAAACCTAGGACACTCCATGTAGGAAGAACCCCTCGTTGTCCCATTTTTTAAGTAAGAAATTAAGCAACAGAAACTTCCAGAAACTTGGTCAAATTCACACTGCTACCCAGTCAGGATTTCACCTACAGCTTGAGACACAAGAGTACTCTCTTTTCTTGTTCTCTATTCTAAGGATTTCCAATGAGAAAGAAAAATACCAGCCTCTGATACTCTGAGAAGACCTCATACAGCCTGACTGATTTGTTTTCATACTGGAAATAAATAATCTCAGACCGAGAATATCAACTTCAGACAAGATTTTTGAGACCTTGATAATAACAGGTAAAAGAAGACTACCTCATAATTTTGTCCAGTCACAGAGAAAAACAAGTTCACTGCAACCTACAAAATCTCAAACATCCTTTTCTTTTCATAAGGAAATGACTGTTACTTCCTTACTTCAATCATAGAAATGCTTGTGCTAACATTATTCAATATAGAGCAAACTCTGCTTCCTCCCATCTTCCTCTAAGTCACCCAACCAAAGCCTAAATCCTATAATAGGATTATGCCTGACCAAAACTTGAAACCAAGTTAGACTGTGGAGTTTATTTTTAACTTCTCTAACAAAAATGTTACTCTTTTTCTTGTCCAGCACCTATTCCTCTCAAGATTGAGAACTGTCAAAAAAAAAAAAAAAAAAATGAGGCATTGAAACAGAGCAGGACCTTGTGGCGCTCTTCTGTGTACAAAACCCTTTCTAGGTCCCCAATTTCTTGTTGGTAGGAAAAAGGTTTCAGCCTCCTACACTTTCCCTGAGTTCCACAGGGCAGATTCAAATAGTTACAAATTAGGAGTGAGGAAATGCAGAGGCAAAGAAAAGTCAATAGCAGCAATGGGACAAGGTCCAAGTTCTTCCTTCAGAAATATACTTACCTGATACATACAGGTGGAGGGTGGTAACTTCAGGCTGAGCAAAAGCACTCCAGCCCCAGATTGACTGGAACCAGAAGACTGACCAGTGAGATTCCTGGAACCACCCTGTTCCCTCACCAGAACCAATCACAGGAGGTCACAACCCCTGTAACCCTCCCCCCAGATTATGCCTATAAAAACTCTTCACAGACTCCTATCCGGGAGTTTGGGCCTTTAGCAGGTGCTCCCTTTCCCCGTGCTTGAACATGTCTCTGCTCTAAACTCCCACATTTTGGTTTGTTTGGTCCACTGTGTCTCCACGACACTGAACTTGCGTTAGACAGCCTCGCAGGGCGCCAGCAGCATGGACGCTACCAGTGCGACACAGTGGCCCAGCTGAATGCGTTCCAACCTGATTCCTAACAGAGCGGACACTGTCCCCCAGTGAAGCCCGCAGCGCCCTGAGACTCTAACCTTGGCCCTGGGGTCCCAGGGAGGGGAAATCCTGGGAAGTTCCAGAGGCTGTTCTGAAGACGTTCAGAGCTCCCAGTGGAGCGGGAAGAGGACAGATACAAAGAGGAAAGGAACTTTTTTTCTGGCAGGAATTCTACTTCAGCGCAGAAAACTCTACAAAAGCCGCCAGAACAGAGGATTTGGGGTGGGCCCTGACCTGTCGCTAACCTCAACGGATTTTAACTCATTCTCACGGATTTTAACTCATTCTCTGGTACAAACCTGACGAAAAGCTGAGGGCAGGTGAGTCATGCGCCTCCTGGCGTCGGGGAGGAAGTGGGGTGAGGAGCGCGCCCGGAGGAGCTGCGCGACACCTGGCTCAGCGGCGTCATGGGATTGGCTCGTGGATAGTTCCGTGGTGTAATGGTGAGCACTCTGGACTCTGAATCCAGCGATCGAGTTCAAGTCTCGGTGGGACCTTGCCCTCTGGGCTGCTCCAGGCAGTGTTTTACTCATTTCCCCTCAGTCCTGCTCTCTGATCCCAAGGTCTGGATCCCTGAAGGCAGGACACACGTGCTGTCCCCCGGGCTCTGGCCCTTCCTCCCCTGCAGCCTTGGGCACCTCACAGCCGCATCCCTAGCAATGGGCCACCTCCTCCTCAGGAAGTCGGAACCAGGAGTCCGAGTCCCTGAAACCAGCTTCTCTTAGCTGCACGGGCCCCACGGATCTGGTGGGCAAGTGAGGGGGAATGAAATTGTGGTGTCCCCGCTGGACCGGGGTGGCTCTGCCTGTCCCTGGCCTCTAAGGCCCCACCGCAGGTCAGGTCACCCTGGGACCCTGGGGTAAAATGCAGAGGCTGCATCCACTGAATCCAGCACCACTTTACATCGCGCGTCTTGAACCTGCAGGGTTGTCCGCATATATGGCCCCTTTGAAGGGCCATGGTGTTCCTGAGCAGCCAGGGTGACTGCCTCTAAGCTTTCGTCTTGATGGTTTGAGACCTGAACTGGAAGTACTGTATTTTATTATTTTATTTTATTGTGAATTTTAATTGCTCCTATACCAGTTTATTCAGATTTTATTCACAAATTCTCCCTCCTAAAACTCTCTTGGACACGAAAAGCTGCTGTTAGGCGAAAATTTTAGCCTTGATTCCAAGAAATCTTGTCCTTTTGTTCCAAGCTCAGCCAGAAAGAGGAGCCTGAGCCACAGATTTCAGCGTCTATGGAGACCAGGAATCCCTGGTTCACCTCTATCCAGGCTTTTAAGACATTTTGCAGATCTTACAGTCAAGGCTAGACTATATTGGATATACCTTATTTGGTTAGATTTGAGTTGGAAACCACATTCATTTTTTTAATCAATCAAAATTAAATTTAAAAAAATCTCCTTTAAACATTGAAAACACAATGTAACAAATGAACCTGGGTGTCCTTTTTATGGAACAACCAGATGGATAAGAACTATTCCTATGGTAAAGTATGCTTTCCCTATTGTGTTGTTAATGGCATTGCTGGTATTTCATTATTCTTTTGTCCATATAATGTGGGAAAAAGCAAAAGATACTACAGAGTGCTGTATTTCTCTTACTCCCAGTGTCTTTAAAAACAAAAATCCTGGAATTAGAGAAGACTCAGATGAAATATAGATTTCAATACGAAGCCTGTAGTTCTAAGTCTGAATTGTTCATGATTGTGAGTATATATGAATACATGAGTCCACACAAATATGAGTATGTATTTCCTAGTTATGGCCACTGGAAAGGCTAGAAATAAACCAATTCCAGTGAGTATCTCTAGGTTACACAATTTGAGAGGTGAATAGTTTTTTGCGTGAAAATAAACCAGATTCTTAGAGAAATGACTGAGTCCAGATCAGGAGCAGTAAATACTCAAGATGACACGGAAGCAGGTTATCATACTGCTATCAAGAAAGGTCTCAAAGACTTAGAATCTTGCCCAAAGGATGAAGGAGCCAGCTGAGATTCACATTCACTGCTGAAAGAGAAGTAATTGGAGTATTAGGAAGGACTGTATCACAATGGATTGGAATACTTTAATATGATTTAAACTTTGACTTAATATTAGCACGGGGAAAGAAATAAAAGAAACTAATTGATGCTTGGTGAGTTGCTTGGTGAAGCTCAGAAGATGCTTGGCAATTGCTCATTAAGTTGCAGTTTTCTTTATAGATAGTCCCACTAAGTAATTAAATAGTATTTAGTATTCAGGAGAAGTTTCTCTTTGACAAGTGTTCCAGGTAATAACATATTACCATAGAATATCACCATTTTACACCATGTCATCAGTTATTGGATCCAGGCCCTGAAGTCAAAGGGCTGCTAATATCTTTAGAAGAAACACATAGGACCTGATGTGCCTCCTGATCAGAAAGAACACACCACTTCTGAGATAGTCTTGCCAGTGTATCAAACATGAATGTCATCAGTCTCTACATCTGCCAGGTCCAAAATAGTGGCCACTAGACACATGTGGCTACTGAGTACTCAGATTTTGACTAGTAGGTCTGAGGAACTGGCTTTTAATTCTATGTGATTTATAATTTATGCAAATGTAAACTTAAAAACTGAAGGCATATAAAATATTTTTCTACTAGACACATTTTTAAAACTTTGGCACAATTATATTTCCTTTAATGCATAGCATTAAATTAGCTATGTAGAATATTATATTTGTATTATTGTGGATTGATAAGTTTTAGTTAACAGTGTGGCTACTGGAAGAATTTAAATTACATATATGGCTTGCAAATTTTAATCTATTACAGTGCTTCTCTAATTCTACTACCAAAGAGGAAATATGGAGGACATAAGACTTTATTACAGTATACCCAGGTATACAATTTAGACTGTGGGAATTCTACAAAACAAACAACTCTGTGTCTGTGACAAATGAATGATTAAAAAAAAAGGACAAAAGTGACCAAGAAAGAAATAGAGTAAGAGGGAGCGAGAGTGAGAGAGAAATGAAGGAGCGAAGGAGGAAGGAAGGATCTCAGGGGAACTATATATGTCAGAAACAAACCCACATCCCACTGATTACAGTTTGCGGAATTTATTTGACCCCCAAGAAAAGAAACTAACTTAAAAACAATAATGGGAAATTTGCACACTATATTTTATGATATCTAAGATTTTGAATAATTTGAGAAATTGTAATGCTATAATAATAAAGGATTATAACACTGAATTTAAAAATGAATGAGTGCACAGTGAAACTCAAAAAAAAACTTTTAATACTATGGGAGGGGTAGGGATTGTCTTTTCCACAGCACAGTGCTATCAATACAAGTATAGAGGATGACTGAATTAGACAATTTGCAATATATGAACACAAATACGACAGTTGACACACATCAGGGATTGCTAAGGGGTGGTATACCTTTTTAGAGAAATAGCATCGTAGAATAAGATATTCACGCGTTCTACTTCGTACTAGACAAATGACTGATGATAGAGAGAAAAACATGACTTTCCAATGAATCGATCTCACAGGCTCCTCCCAAACAAAGTGTCCAGTGCTCAGATGACAACAGTGGTGACAGGCAGTTGTGGACACTTCTGGCCTCCCGGGGACTGTGCTAGGAGGCACACTGCAGGCGTTATGTGGTGTTCTTGGCAAAAGGTGTCACCGGCATTTATCCAGGAGGAAATGATCAGACAACTGAAGGATGTAGACTTGTGAGCCAGACAACTGGCTTATCCTCTGCAAAGAAGTCAATGTGTCCCCATCAAAGACAACCACAAAAAGGGGAGGAGAGGTTTTGGGTTCTAAAGGACTAAGGAATGATAGTAACATAATCTTCTTGGTCCTTTGGAACCCAAAATATCTCTTCTCCTTTTTGTTGTCTTCTTTGTGGAGACACGGACTGTTTGAAGAAAGACAGGCCAGTTGTCTGGTCCAGTGGCCTACATTCTGCAGTTGTCTGATAACGACCTCATGAAGAAACTCAGGCTAAACACTTTGAGCGAGAACGTGGTTCGTGGCGTCTGCTCCTAACACAGCCCATGTGCTTTCAGAGAATGTCCAGGTTGACATGTTGCCTTCTACCAGCTGCTCCTGAGGCCAGTGTGTGGAGGATGGGTATTGAGAGGAGCAAGGGTTAAGGTCTGTGTCCAAACTGTAGTCCATCTAAGCACTGGTCTCCTCGTGGAATGATCACAGGAGGAGGCTGGTGACTGGGATTTCTCTCATCAGATCAGTCTTTGGGAGTAAAACCGGTGGAGAGTGGGTGGTGGTTGTGATGCTGACTCTCAGGAAAGGATCCCTCCAGTGTCTCCTTTGTGTTTCGAATCGATTTGCTCTTGTAGATTTTGAATCGATTTGCTGTTGTAGATTTTTCTCCTCAGGTGGAAAAGGAGTATTTTATGCTGTGGTTTCTTGGGTTTGGGCAATAACTTTTCTTAGTTGTGGAAGTAATTCGTATCTGTGAAATGCAGAGAGAGGAGAGGAGGTGAGAGAGGACAGAGAGATCCAGTCAAAGGCACTGTGTGACAATCCTTCCAGGCGTCACCTGAAAGGAATAATGGGTTCAGTAGGACCCATGCAAGTTTTCCTTTACTAAGCCCTCCAAGAATACCCATTTCTGACATCCCAGCCTATCAGAGAAACCACACAATGACCCAGGCAACCAAGGCATCCATCATGTACGCGAAGGGGATGCCATCTTTATGGCTCAGGCTGGGGATGCTGAGATGGCAGGGGCCGGGCGGTGTCCCTGAAATGAGAGATCGCACCCATGCACCTTAGGGGGTTTTAATTTGCAGATGAACTCACCGCTGTTTTTCTCTTATTACTACCCTTTGCCCCATAGCCGAGAGGGAAGGTCCAGAACAGACCTCAAGGCGTGAGGGAGAAGGAGTTGCTGATATCTGCCCGTAGAAATACAAAAAAGGGTAGGAAGTATGGCCTAGAGTCTGCAGGTGCCAGTAGAAAAGGGAGGGAGTTAGAGAACAACAGTAAATGGACCAAGTGAAGAGAATTTCTCAGTTCTGGAGCCTTCTAAATGTCCTTGCCGTAATATTTGACTTTTCTTCTACCCACCCACACGTGTATGTTCTGTTCCCACATGGGGTGGGCTAGGGTGGAAGGGCCTAGCAGGTATAGTTTAGGTCATGTCTGACTCCTTATGAGAACTTAGGTATGGGAGTGCTACAGGGTCAGGACTGGTGTTTCTTCGGGGAGCCCATTCAGTGCACGGTCATTATACTACACACTCCTCCAGTGGGCTGTGGGCAGTGCTCCTAACTAAACGTGTTCATATTTCTTCTGTGAAATGAAGACATTTTCTAGAAAGTGGACTGGCCCGGGACCTCAGGTACCCTCATCCAGGCCAGGTCAGGCTCAGGTGGAGTCATGGCCACAGGGCCTGCCCCACATTGCTGTGGGCTCCCCTCTGCTCCCCTCCACTCCGCCCCCCCCCCGCCAGTATACATGCTCATCCTCAACAAGGTTTGTTCAACTGCTTCCTCTCTCACATTATCTGTAACCACTTGTTCTTCCAGACAGCCGACTGTGTCTGACACTCATCCACGATTCATCCAACCTCCTTCTGCTGCTTTCTCTGATTCTGTCCTCACCGCACTGTCTTAAGGTCTCAAGGGTCTTGTTACCACCAAATCCTGTGTCGTCACGTGCTCCTTTTTTGAGGCGATACATTCTCCGCACTCCACCAGAGGAACTCTAGACTCCTCACCTCGCCTTGGTAGTCCTCCTGTCTTCTGGCCCCTCTTTGTTCTGCAACATCCCTTCGCCCAGGTTCCTCCTACAAATGCTCCCTGGACTCAGCTGGCCCCTCCCTCACCCCAGCCCTGCACCGTGAGCCTCCTTGAGCTTCCAGGGCTTTTTCCAGGAGCACTTCTCTTGGCCTGCTGTGTCCTTCGTATTTCCTCGAGGAAGAGTTCTTTAACCATTATTCATCGTGTTTCGGAACAGCTAATAATATTTACTGAAAACTCACACAGAGCTAAAGGATTAAACCTCTTAAGTGAACACTCTGCTTGTCGGAGTTTGCGCTGTGGTTCAGCGGGTTACAAATCCGGCTAGTATCCGTGAGGATGGGGGTTCGATCCGTGGCCTCGCTCAGTGGATGAAGGACCTAGCGTTGCCTTGGCTGTGTGTGAGTTGCAGACATAGCTCAGATCCTAGCGCTGCTGTGGCTGGGGTGTAGACCGGCAGCTGCAGCTCTGATTAGTGTAGTCTGGGAACGTTCGTATGCCACAGGTGTGGCCTTAAAAATCAAGAAGAGAAGAATCTGCTTGTGAATGAATTGTCCAAATCAGTTATCCCCACTCAGAAGTTATTTTGAATCATATTCTAGGGTTGTTTTTAATTACCGTTTCTTAACTTTCATCATATACCTTTCACTCTCTTCTCCTGACGTTCATTAAACCTAGGTTTTGAATATTCTGTGCATTTGCAGGAGGAAAGGAGAAAAGTGTTCTCCAGCCTTTGAAGTAGTGGCAAACATTCCTAGCTTGGCACCTTGGGAAGAGCCCCCTGTGAAAGCTCAAGTTGTAATTTAAAGAGGCAGTGTCTGCGCTGTTTGTGTTTCCTGTACAGAGGGGGTTGGCAGAGCAGATGGCCCGTGACCACAGTGCTGGAATCACTGCTCTACACACTGTTCTCAGGTGACCATCAGAAGCCACCCGCGGGGTGGATCTGTGTAATTGCCATGTTCCATTCATTCAGCTCAGCCCATCTGGGAAGCCCATTTTGGAGGATGGTCTGGCAGGGCTGTGGCGTAGCACGCACAACTCACTGCTGAGACGTGTGTCTGAGCAAGGCTCGTCCTCCTCATGGAACCCAGACCTGGCTCTTGGTGGTTCTGAGGCAGAGGTCTGCAGCTTTTGAAGGGCACGAGCCGAGCTAAGTAAGTTAAAAGCCTCCCTGGACCCTGAGTGAGAGGAGGGACCCTGGGGTTAGCAGGTGGTGAGAGGCTCTCAGAGCTCTCAGCCCTGACCGATTTTCTGTGGAGATGGAGCTGTGGCTGTGGCTGTGCCTGGAGGGGCTGGGCGAGCAGTTGGGTGTGCTCACAGGACCCAGCACACTGATGGATTAGGAGCTGGCAGATCTGAGCACCGGTCTGGCCGATTTCAGTTTGTCTTTAAGATCGTTTCGATTCGTTTGGTACAGGGCCAAAGGGAAAGGGGAACGACATCCTCTCTTAGTTGCTGATGGGTCTGGCTGCTGAGAGGAGTGGACAGAGCCTGAGCTGGGGAGTCAGGCCCAGGAGGGGGCCGCATGTCCCACCTCCCGCCGGCCTGCAGTCTCGGTCATGTGAGGTGAGCTCGGTGAGCCTCAGGGCCCTGAAAGGGACCTTCCACAGCTACTTGAGAGTGCCCCTGCAGGGACTGAGTGGGCTGGAGCAAACATGGAGCTTGCTTAGTCAGGGCCGTGGCATAGAGCAGGTGCCAAATCACTGCGTGGCATTTCTGGCTTGTGAACTGCTGTCAGCCTGAGAAAGCCTTTGCTGCGTTGTATCCCAGAGGCGAACAGGAAACAGGAAAAGGGAGAGTCCCAGAGAGAACAGGCGTGAAGGGACCAAGAAGACTTGGGGACAAAATTTTTCATGGCCAATTTCATTACAAAAGAAATCAGGTAGAGTCAGGAATACCATGGGGTTGCTCGCGCTTCTGCAAGATGATTGGATGAGTAATTCCTCTAACAGTCGAAATGTTTCTCCTAGAAGAAAAGTCTAAATAAAAAATAGCCCGAGCAGCAGTGGAAACAGAGTTTAGGTCACACACTCTATGAACTTCTTTCCCAATCACGGACATGAATCAGGCCATTACGCCCACGAGGGACACAGGGTGGGGATAGTTTCCACGAGATTATACCACTGAGATGACACACGTGCTGCAACTATACCCCGGGCAGGGAAGACTCATGCTGCTGCACAAAGGATGAAAACCAAGGCCATTGGTGGAGGATGGAAAACCAGAGCCAGATCTTGGCTTCACTGACACCGCAGGGCACAGGCAGGATTTGACGTTCAGCATCTGCTCTCTGAGGGCTTCAGAGGGAGGTGGGTGCCCAGGGGAAAACCTGGAACTCGGGAGCAGTAAACCGACATTGCACACAGGGAGCAGAGTGAAAATGCGAATGCAAAGCCAGAGAGTTTGTAAGGAGCTACTGAAGAAATAAAAGGAGCAGCATAACTTCACGAGTACAAGGGAAAAGAAGACTCTTCATCTTGAAAGAAGAAAAACAAAAACAAAAAACAGTCTGTTTTCTCCAGGTGAGATGGTGGGAGCTGAGTTTGTGTACTTAGCCCTCCACGTCCCGTCTTTAGCCTCACTTGACAGCAAATGCCTGCACTGGTGAGAGGGTCCAGGTGACAGAGGGCAGCCTGGGACAAGAAGAATGGAAAGTGGTCTGACCCACAGGATGCATTTAGACCTTAAATCCAAGACCGTAATTCAAGCCAACGTGAGTCTGAGGACTTGTGTTCAGGGATGCCGCTCAGAGCCTGTACAGTTCGTTGGATACAAAGAGTACAGGGGCTGCCTGGGAACCTTACTAGGCTCGAGGTGCCCTTTACAACGGGAGTACTCACCATTTACATCCAGAGTCCAGAAGACTTCTCCTTTCTTGGGTGGGAACGAGGCACTTCGGTAAGGCCTACAGGGGTCTACAGGTCATGGCCAATTGAAGCAACCAAATAGCATTCATCCAGTGAGTCCTGAGGAACTTTTTGCTCTTCTGCCACTGGCAGCTCCCGCCTGAGCCTTGTGGGGTCAGTTGGACTGACGGTTAAACAAGAGAGGTTGTGTGAGTGCAGACTCCTAGCTGGTTTTGAAGGAAGGGGTAAGGGACTGGTGGCAGAAAACGAAAGGGAATGCCCATGAAGGGAGATCCAACAGTCCTCCTCTACCTGGGGCCAGAGGGTGCCTGCAGTGGCAGTGGGAGAGAGAGGGAGCCCCAGGTGCTCAGAGGCGGACGAGGAAATGAGCTCAGGACGAAGAAGACGGAACTATCCCAGCACAAAACATCAGGACACACACACACACACACTCTAAAACCACCAGAGCAGCCTCAGCCCTTTGGCCTAAGTGCTGTTGAAATGTACACAGAGGAGCCAAGTGAACACAGGCCCTGGCAGCACAACAGCCTCCTAGAAATGCTGTGTCTTCAAGGCCAGTTTGTCTAATCCTGAGATGGGCCGTGAATTTCTTCTTCAGCTAAACTTCCTTGCCATGAAATACCTGCCAGTGTGCTCAGGCCAAACCGGCAGAGGCAGATATGCATCTTATGCTGGTTTTTATAAAAAGGAGACAACCGGAGAGCCCAGGAAATCCAGTGACTGATGAGTACCGCCGCCTCGACTGACTGCAGGTAGCACACTTAAGAGAGATTAAAAGAGGGGCCTCCGAGTACCACCGTGAACTCAGACAGCGTTATGAAAGGGGCACGCTGAGGTGGTCTGAATGGGAGCAATGGGCATTTTCTGCACTTTCTGGTTTCCCTGGATCTGAGGTGACCAGCGGTCATCAGTGAATTAAGACCCATGATTGTTCATCGTTACCTGGAACACGGGAGGTCTTGTTCTTCGTCTTCCTCTTCCTCAATAACAGAAAGATTTTCTACGGATAAAATCAGACAGGGCCAGGGACATGAGGCAGAGCCCCCATGTATGTTAAGAATCCAGTATTCAGTACTACCACGGGGACAAAATACCTCCCGTGGGACAATAGGATCTTGTGAGGAAAAGATTCCAGGAGACCTCAGGTTGCGTGTTGTGGACCCTCCTTGGTTTGCTTTGCTGAGCGATCTGGCAAGATCTCCCTCATCTGGTGGAGTCTCACCACAGTACCGTCTTCCAAGTTAAACCTAGCTTTTTCCCACGGATTCTGGCGAATAGGCCACCCGCATCCTAACGGTGGGTTGTACTATGCAGCCCTCTCTCATCATATGCTGCCTGGTTTAGCAGAGTTTATACGTTTAGACTAGATGGATGGGTGGAATGGACAAACCGTGGCATCAAAGTGAATCTTTGCTTCTGCAGGGAAACATCAGCCATTCATGGGGTGGGGAAATGCTGAGGCTCTGTCGGGATTCATGGGAGCATGCAAGCAAGGTGACCGTAGAGGTGTGTGTGCGCCGCTGTGCAGGTGGCTGCTTGGCTGAGACAGCAGATGAGAGGAGGCATACACTGGGATGACGGCAGGGGCACCGGGCAAACAGCAGAGCCAAAGAGGTGGATATTCAAGGCTGTCAGCATCTTTGGAAACGTACAGATATTCAAGGGACATTTCAGAGGTATGAAAGTGAGAGCATCGTGAGTAACAAGGGACATTTGAAGGGAATCAGGCAAAAAAGAGAGTCATCTCTGTGCACTTGCACACCTACAAGTGAGTGAGTGTGAACAGCTGACTTGGGTTCAGTGATCTCACTTGGGGTCTGAAACATGAGCTTGGTCTCGATGAAGAAGAAAGCCCAGCTTCTGAGCTGCCTGGTGCCTGTGCTGAAAACTCTATCCTAGGGCCTGATTCCAGTGTCCATGTCTACAGAGCTGGTACTCGCGGGTGAGAAATCTCAGTACGGCCACAGGTGTGGGGTGCAAAGTGTACAGAGTCTACCTGTGCGTCCAGGTGGAATTTTATGAGGCGGACAAGTGCGTACTCACTGGTTGCACCCTGAGCATCAAAGACGTCCAAGTTTTCAAACGAGAGGGTGGCAGCACTCCTGTAAGGCCTGAAGGTGTCCGACGGGCCAGGAAGTCGTGAGTAAGTCAGAGAGCTTCCATCCAGTGAGTTCTGTGGGGCAGCACCTGCTACCGTGTGCGGCAGCTCCCCACTGAGCCTGGTGGGGGAGGGAGGACCGAGGATTCACCCAAGAGTGATCAGGAATCTTCGAGTCTATCTGGTTTTGATCAGATGATTAAGAGACTGGGGAATCAAGCCAAGGGGCTGACCGTTGAGAGAGGGCAAAACTCTTGGTGTATGTATGGGGGCGGGGGGCGGAGTGTGTTTTCCGAGGGTCAGGAAGTAGGAAGGACAGTAGGTCCTCAGTGCTCTGGCCACATAACAAGCTGATGAGGAGAGAGACCGAATATCTCCATAGACGTACGGTCATGCCTCACAAAGCGCAGTGTCACATAACAGTGGTATCAGCCCTTCATTTCAATGGCATTGGGTGTTCCATGGGCTGGGAGGGTGCACACAGCATGTGGGGGCTCTGGAATCCCAGGGATCTCATGCCATCAAGGCCTTCTTCTCTCCTTATGGTGGCAATAATATGCTATCACTGCCAGACTCCATTTCTTGCTATGAAACCTATGCCAACGTGCCAACGCCAAGCAGGCAGAAAGCAGACATGCATCTCACTGTATAAACCACACCGGAGAGAACAAGTGAGTGCAACAGGTAAATCCCTGGGACCTAGTTCATGTGGGTCAACCGACTGTGGGTCACTGCACTTGAGAGGATAATGAGAGACGGGAAACAACACGGGCACCACAATGAAAGCAGAAGACATTACAGAACAGGATAACTTGGGGTCGGCAAAGTGCAGGATACGTATAGACGCAGCGCTTTCTGCTTTGCCCTGGATCAGAGGTCTGCAGGTGCCATTACTGTAGGAACGGCCCCAAATATTCCAACTTACCTGGGGACTGTTGGTTTCGGTTCTTTCACCCCATTATGATCCTTCTGGTTTTCTGCAAATACATGAACGGGACAGTTACATTAGGCAGATCCCTTTTCCAGATGTTCCTTCCCGTGCCTTATCTTCTCACAGGGACATAAATGTACACGGTGTGATGATAGGCTATTGTGAGAGAAACACTCCAGGAGGCCCTAGGCAGAGTCTCAAATGAGGGCACTGAGTTTCCTTCTTGAGCCTTTGGACAAACCTCCTTGTTAGGATCGGTCGGCCGCAGTTGACCTCATGTCCTGAGCCTGTGCAAAGAGCTCAGTATAACGTTTTCCCCACAGATCCTGGGGAACTTCCTAGCTACTTCCTAAGGGGTTGCTATGACATTCAGGCTTCTTCCATCTGAAATGCTCCTTAATGGATGAGATGAAGGGCACATTGCGCTTAGACTGATGAGTGGAATCTACACCCCATCAAGTCCAAGGAATCTGCCAAGCTACAGAGAAGCAGTGGCCATTCCATTCATAAAACTGGAAATTCCAGGGCCCTTCCTTGCTTCAGAGAAACGTACGAAAGCAGACAGTGGTGCTTATGTTCTGGTTTCAGAAGAGTCTGGACATGAGAAGACAAATGAAAGGAAGTAGACTCTAGGTTAACAGCGGTGATCCAGGGTAGTGATGTTTCCAGAGATGTACACAAGACTGCCAACAGCCTCAGGGAGGGGTGGAGATTCAGGCACATTGCTCAGGAATGCAGATTAGAGTATTTCATGGGAGAAAAGAGATTCGTTCAGAATTAGAAGGCCAGAGAGTGAGCTAGTGGCCGCCACGATGGCAGAGGTCCATGTGACGCTGGCAGGACTGCCTGGGGTCCAGTTATTTGCCATTGGGACATACAAGGCTTGGAACTGAGAAAAATCCCTGACCCATGGACTATCTTATTTTGAAGGCAATCGTAGGAGAAATGGAAGGCCTTACAGAAAAGCCAAAGCTGAGAGAACTCAGCAGCACGTAATCAGCTTGAAAGGCAATTGCAGAGCCTGGTTCAAACCATTAGGATCTCTCTGAGGGAATGAATGCTGTCAAACCAGAGGGACCAAGAAAATAAAATGCAGGTTACCTGGGAGATGGGTTGGAATTTCATCCTCTGTGGCATGAGAGCAACCACAGGCTCCATCCAGAGCAGACCGCTCCTTCTCTCTGTCAAGTGCAAATCTTCCATCATTGCGAGGCTGGTAGCAATCAGAACCTTCCTGCTGAACTGAAGGAGCCAAAACAGGTTCCTTTTGTAAATCCTGGAGCACTTCCTCCTTTTCAACCTCCTGCAGCTCCACCCTGTGCCAGATGGGGAGGGGAAGAGAGAAAATTAAACTGAGAGGATCAGATCAGACACTATGGTGTTCTGGCTGATACTGATGGCAGGCGTAGGGAGTAGACGTGGAGAGCAACGGGCAGCCTTCTTCCAGAAGGGAGTAACCGTTCTGCTAGACGTGAAGCACAGTGTGGCTGCCATGAGGAGGAAGAGAGGACAGCAGATGGCTCTGTGCTCTGGCCCCACAACCAGCTGTTGGAGGAGAATGAGCTCTCCCTGCAGGCAACAGTCAGGACTCCCGGCACACCCAGAGGACTGAAATATTGGCTCTGCCTGTTTTGCATACACTGTGTTGAACTGTACGTGCTCTGTCCAAGGGAGTACAGCTCTTGAGGAATTACAGACTCTAGCTATGCTGCCCTGAGGAATGACTTTCTCAGTAGTTTGACACAATATGAAAAGTTGTGGCGTTTCTTCACCTACATTCCAGAACTCGCTCACATGCTGATGCCAAAGAGACACAAAGCAGATGTTGTGCTTCTCACCTGGCTTTTTAAGCACCCAGGAGAGAACGGGTGATTGATTACAGGCTTTCCTGTGTTTGGCTCCTTCCCCTGGGCTACTCACTGTGCATCACTACCCTTGAGGGATTAAGAAACCGAAACCCCCCATACAGCTATCCCAAGGAAAATATACACCATTGAGAAAAGAGATATTTGGCTGTTGCCTGGATGGATGGAAGAGTTACATTCAGCCCTTTCTGGTTTTCCCTGCATCTGAGGTCTCCTGGAGTCACTACGGACATTCCTAGCCCACAAAGCTTGCGAGTTACCTGGGGGGCAGTGGCTCTTGTCCATCCACTTCCTCATGATCGTTCCGATGTCCTGCTGAGAAATTCAGAGACAGTATGTCACACGGATTAATCACTGCTCACACTTGGCCACTCAGTGCACACACCTACCACAATGACATTACTATTCTCAGTGTAAGAACGTAGTACTTCAGCAGAGATGATCCAGGACACTTCAGTGAAGGCTTGGGAGAGTCAGGACTGCTGCCAGACTCCTTGGGGAATCTCCTCCGGATGTGACAGAACTTTCTCCCAGTACCCTCTGTTCTGAGTCTGTATAAATGGCTAAGAGTGTATCTTCCCCAGAGATGCTAGAAAATGAGCCGAGTTATGATCTAGAAGTTTTCTACAAAATTGGTCACTCCCAATATATACTGTAGCTGTTGATGATTTCGAGGAATTTACACTTGACACTACAGAGGTGGATGAATCATGTAAACTCTCCAGTGAAAAGGAGCATCTGGTGCTACACAGAAACAGTGGCCATGCCAGGCTGGAGGCACTGCCACAGCGCAGCCTTGCTTCAGGGAAACATTCAAGCAAAGCAGTGGTAGAGGGGATTCTGTCTGCATTTCACATGACTGCTCAGCTAAGACGAGCCAACACAGAGACCACGGAGACTGGGGCTGCAAGCAAGGAAACCACATCTCCTAAGACACTTCACGTCTGCCCCCGTGTCTGCATAGGAATAGAAAGGCCGGGATGTCGCAGAGAAAGAAAAAGTAGATCAGTACAAGTGACGAGACACACGTGACCCAAACGAGGTCTGACAGTCGCTTTCTGAGGAAGTCCAGCTGGGGTGAGTGAGAGTTTGTCACACCTGATTTGGGTCCAGGGGCCTGAAATTGGGTGCGGGTTGACAGAGGCATGAGCTCAACCTAGGAAGGGTAAATGGAGGCTCCGTGACTTACCCGGTGCTGTGTTTCCTAATCCATCTTTCCCCCTGGTTTGAGCCAGTATATATCTAGAGGGCCTACCTTTTCAGAGGAGACCTTCCTCGGTCTAGACAGGTTGTGGGGAACAAAAACGAAGCAGGCTACCTGGGTGATGGCTTGGAACTTCATCCGCTTTGGCCCGGGAGCAAGCACAGGCTCCATGTGCAGCAGGGCCCACTGCCGGTTCATCAGATGCAAATTTGCCATCACCGGAAGGCTGGTTGCAGTCAGAGCTTTCCTGGACGATCGAAGGCGTTGAAATGCATTCATCCTGGGATTCCTGTAGCGCCTCCTCGTTTTCAACCTCCTGCAGTTCCACGCTGTGCCAGGTGGGAAAGGAATGACAGGATATTCAGCTACGAGGGAGAGACACCGAGCTGTCCCGGGTGGATGCAGGGGAGGCTTAGGGAGTGGTCACAGAGAACAAAAGGGTAATATCCTTAAAGGAGAAGGTAGCCATCCTGCTGTGCGTGGAGTGCAGTGGGGCTCCACAGGTTGGGAGAGGGAGACACCAGCAGGTGCTCCGTGCACGGGCCACACAGCGTCTGATGAGGAATGCGACTCGGCCGTCCCGGTCTGGTGCTCTCAGGAAGACGACCCACAAATGAACTTCCAGTCCGGGTGCTAGCACCATGTGCCTGAGTCACGTGATAGTCAAGACAGAGCAGCCAAGGGAATCCACCTCCTGAGGCATCAGAGACTCCCAGGGATCTTACGCCTTCTTTGAGGAATAGAAAGCCCTCTGAGGCATCTTATTAGAACTGTTGTCACATGACAGGTACATTTTTTCTTGATCTAGAGAATCTTCTTGGCCTTTAATTCTTTGAGGTACTTCTGAATTCCCTGGTCTTTGGTTTCTTTGAAGTTACTTTCCTCCTAATAACCCAAAACATCTCAGCTTGGAGTTCGTGTAGGAGAGAATAGATACTCCCCGTGTGCACAGGAAACCCTAAGGGTGGTGCACTGCCTTTGGGTCACACACACAGGTACCACTGAGACAAGACACAACCGAGCTAACAGGCCATTTCAACGTGGGCTGAGCGAAGTAAGAAAACTCCGTCTGCACGTTGCTTCTCCTTGCATCTGGCATCTGGGACTCTCTTGACCTCACTTACTCTTCTTCCTGGGACCTCTCCATATTTTATCTACCGATCACCAAATTCTGACAGTTGCTGTTACCTGGGGGTGAGTGTTCGGTCGTCGTCGTCGTCGTCCTCCTCATCGTCCTCGTCACTTTCTGCAAGCAAATTCAGAAAGCCCCAGTCAGCTTCTGCCCACCTCACCGCCGACAAACACAGGGACTCATACGGCCATGGCGTCATAAATGTCTATATGAGGGTTAGGATAGTGGTGATGGTCTAATGCATTGTGTTTTAAGAATCTCCTTGCCTCTCAACTGCTGGATCACCGTGTTCTCCCTGAAATCAGACAAACATTTCATTTGTCTTTTCCTCTCTATATCACTGCACTCGTGTCCAGCTTCCTTCTGAACCTGTGTAACTCGATCATCCAACCTGCCTCAAATTCACCGTCAACACAGGCTCCATGTTCTTTGGCAGCTCTCAAAAGATCCCCTCCTTCTCTAGGGAGAGGAAGAACAAGCATAGGCCACATCCCTCCAGCTGGGGGCATCGTGAGCTCTTCAAGTTGGCTCCTGTGTGTTATCAAGGGAAATCCTGTCCATGGGAAGTGCTCCAGTCTAAACAGCCTTCCCAGCACCAAATTCAGCAACCTCAAGGACCTTATCCAACACCACACCGTGAAGGGCTTTCTTTTTTCCGGAGTGCATTTGTAGATATCCGCCCATCATCACCACGACCAGCATCAAGAGATCATAGGATCCGTTACACAGATGTGGAAACAGAGAGTAGCGAGATAGGAACAGTCAGTCACGCATTCACTGTTCTAAAGGCAGCCCTCAGGCTGGACCCAGGGAACTGTCACACGTAGGCCAGGGTTCCTTTCCCTCTAACAGGCTGCCTTCTGTCACAGCCTCCTTCCTGCGCCTTATCACTGGGTGGATGCTGCCTCCTGCACGAAAGGCCCTGGTCCATCAGGGCGGAGGCAGAGAGCTGGAATACTGGGACCTCTACCCTGTGCGTTTGTTTCCCTCTGTCCTCACCCTCAGCCAGCCCTAGTCCTATCACAGCCACAGATGGGCCGTGAATACAGAACAGCTGTTAAAAACCTTCCTAGGTAGCAGTCCCCCGGGGGCTCGGCAGGTTAAGGACCTGGTGTTGTCACTGCTGCGGCAAGGGTTCAGTGCCTGGACCAGGAATACCATATTGTGCGAGCACAGCCTAAAAATCCACAGAACATTCCTAGGGAGGTGTGAAGACTCTTGGGGACCTTGGAGCTGCCCAGGGCTATGGGGGTCAGTGTCCCCCTTACCTGGGCTGAACTTGCGGGCCAGGCGCTCTGCCAGCCTGTGCCCCTCGGTCAGCTGCTCTCGCAAGCCCTGCCCCTGGTCCTTGTTCAGGTCGTGGCGGGTGAGGAGGTCGGTGAGGTGCTGAACGAGCAGGACACAGTCATCCCTCCCTTCTTTCACTTGCTGCCGTAAGTGGGTCAGCTCTCTTTCCTGAGCGTGAATTAGGACATCCAGTTCCCTGAGGGGGGAGAGAGACACAATTTGAAAACAGAGAGATGGACCACAGACTCTTAGGGCTTTTGATGCTCCTTGGCGTCCCCAAGGAGCTCTCAGTGCGGAGTTCTGACACCTATTCGGTGACCTTTCTGGGCAGAGAGAAAGGAGGAGGTACAACAAAGGCGTCCTCTGTAACCGCCAGAGCTCCGGTGAGATGCCTTGACATCCCATTCATCTTGTTGTGCTGTGAGCAAACCTAGTGTCTTCCTAAACGTGCTTCATGGAGAGGTCGCTTCCGGCCCTCCCTCAGCCGTGCCCACTTCCACATAAAAACACACAGAAGGCATTGGCAGGCAGTGATACACAGGCAGACACCCGGTGTGGACAATCGGTCTGGTGTGAGCTAGAAAGAACAGGAGAATGACAGGGTCAAGGATGGAGGACAAGCTCGCGTTGGTCAGGAGGAGACTGCGAGTGAAGGTAAAGGAGGTTTTGATCATGAAACACTGCAAATGTTCGAAATGCCACTGAGCTCTTCAGTTGATTTGAAATTGGTGAATTTCATGGTATGAGAGTCCAAATCTCAGTGCATTCTTAAATAGCAGAGTTGGAGCTCCCTGGTGGCCTTTTGGTTAAGAATCCAGCAGTGTCACTGTTTGGCTCAAGTCTCTGCCATGGTGCCGATTTGATCCCTGAGCCACGAGCTTCCCCATGCCTGGAGCATGGTCAAAAAATCACATCAAGATCCAATGCAAAGCATAGGTAATGAGGCTCTACCTAACAACTGGCGCCCATAATTCAGCAATGGCTGTTCTCTAATTCTGTGATGAGTGTCTGTGCCCACGTGCCTGCCAGGAGCATTTCTTCCCTCTCCTGGCCCAGGGTCGCTCCTCACCCCACTTGAGAGAGGCCTGGACCTTCCACCAGCCTCCCCGTACAGGGCCCTCCTTACCTGAATCTCTCGGCCAGCGCTGGATCCTCTGCCAGCTCATCTGCCAGCTTCACCACCTTAAACTCTAGTTTCTCCCCCAGCACGGATTCAATGATGCCTCTGCTGTGTTCACACTCTGAGAAAACAGAGACGCTGCCTCAGGGGGAAGTCGGACACGCTGCTGTGCTCACTGCCTTCAGGGCAGGAGGCAGAGTCCATCCCAAGGGCAGATGTAAGCCCGTTACCAGCCTTACAGGCAGGGATTTCCACATGGGATTGCTCAGGCTCCCAACTGCACGGCCTTCCGTTCCTCCCCATTTTAGAAAAGCTCCAAGGCACAGAAAGGAACTAGGCAAGATTAACTGGTGTTAGGCAAGGACAGAATCCACAGCCCCCAGACTGACCCTGAATCAAGGGCCACTTTCCCAAGACTTGTAGCCTCTTAGGTGAGACACTGAGCAGGGCCCCGAGGTGGCGGTTTCTTTGTGCCTCAGTTTTCCCCCGCCTCTGCCAACTGAGGGTGAAAGAGCCACCTCGGCCTTTGCGGGCTTGTGGTCAGAATGAAACACATTTTGACAAAGGGAAGAGAAGATCAAGTCCGGAGAGTGTTCAGTTTCCTAGAGGGAAGCCAGTGGTCACTCATCGCGTGGTTGCCCCTGACCCCTAGGACCTACTGTATTTCTGCAGCTGGTTGGCCAGGGAGTAGGCGGTAGCTTCGGATACAAGGAATTTCTCGTTGAGGTCTCGGAAGTCCTGCTTGCTCTGTGCCAGCTGCCGCTGAAGCTCCTGGTTCTCTTCCATGAGTGTAAGTTGTGCCCTCGGGTCTGATGAAGGGCAAAGAGACACTGCCATGGTGACAGGTGGCAGGAGGGCCAGGGCCTGGGGAGAAGACAGCCAACACAGGGTGGATTAAAGCGAGTGGAATGACATGGGTTGAATCAGGACTGAGGGATGATCAAAACTGGAATTCTTAACTTACTGTTGGGGCACCACTCGATCAACACCGCACAACTCTTGAGGGTCTGTATCCACAAAGACAAAGTTCAAGCTGCCAGAGCTCAGAGACCAAGGCTCTCTGCCTGTAGCTCGGACGGGGACTGGAGCGAAGTAGGGGGACCCAGTGTGCCAGGTAACTGTCAGGAGTTGCCACAACAGAACTGGAAGGTGCGGGGGAGGGTCATGGAATCTCGGGGGGCCCCGCTTCCAGCTGCCCAGGCCATGCTGATACACAAGGCTGCCTGGTGTCTTGTGAAGGTCACCAGCGATGGGGACTCTCCCTCGCCAGCCACCCCTAATAGTCGTCTGCACTTGTGCTAAGACCAACGATGTAGCTCCTTCCAGAAAGTATCTGAGCGGGGGTCTCATCTTCATTGTCCTGTGTTTACCAAAAAGTCAAGGCACAACTGGTTTCCCAACATGTGCTATTGTCTAAGTGCTGTCACGAAGTCAGCCCACCTTCTCTGGAAATGTTCACAGAGTTTACATCTTTTCCACAGTGAAAGAAGAGACATCAGACTTTTAGACTGTCATGAAGTTCCTCTTTGGGCTTCCCCAAGGTTATCTGTGACATACAAAGTGTAGGACAAAGGCAGAGTATAATGCTAAGGGAATGAATATTTAATTTAGAAAAAGTATTCTGTCCCGACTTGGTGCTGTTTTGGCTGCATCTCTGTGTTATGTCAGATGCTTCTCTTCACTGGGCAGCCTGTTCACTTTTGGATAAAGTCAGCATCCCAGACTTCTAAGTTCCCAGGCCAGCGATCAAACCTGTGGGTCAAGGCTATTCTAAACTCTAGTGGACCTCCTCATTCCATTCCAGACAGGGAAGACTGCAGGGGCTTTTTCTAATCAAGAGTTTTTCAAGTCTGGTTTTAGATAGAAACTAGCCAAACTTCAGGGTTTGGGGTTGACTGTTTAAAAGACTCTTGTTCCTCTCTAGTTCTTCCTACTATTAGATGACTTCTTTCTAGAAACTGTTAGAATTATTTGCTTTAGCACATTTTCTCAATTCAGATAAGACGTATGATGCATCTTAATTGTATTCTGCCTATAATTAGTAAGTGGACAAAGGAGGACAAAGTCAAATATGTTCATAGCACTTATTATAGTTCAAGTGATCCTATTTAATCCCATGAACTATCTTACCCCACAACACTTGAGGATCTGTATCCATGAAAACAAAGTTCAAGAGGCCAGAGCTCAGAACCCAGGGCCCTGCCTGTAGCCAAGGTAGAGTGCCAGGTATCTTCGGAGTTGCCATAATAGACATTGAATGTGGGGGCGAGGTCATGAAATTTAGGGGACCCTTCCTTCCTGTAGCCTAGGCTATGCTGATACACAAAGCTCCCTTATGTCTCGTGAGGGTCACCCCAATGCGGACACCCCCTTAAGGCCACCTTTAATAGTTGTCTGTGTGTATCCTGATACCACTGATCTATCTCCTTTCAAAAAACATCCAGGCAGAGTTCTCATCTTCATTTTTGTGTGTATTAAAAAAAAATCACAGGAGAAACAGTTTGCCAACAAATCCTATTTTCTTAAAATTGTTATGATCAACCCCACTTTTTTTTCTTTTTAGAGCTTCACTTTGGGCATACCGAAGTTCCCAGGTTAGGGGTCGAATTGCAGCTGCAGTTTGCCAGCATACCCCACAGACACAGCAATGTGGCATCTGAGTGGGATCTGTGACCTATACCACTTTTCACTGCAATGCTGAGTTGAATCCACACCCTAGTGAATACCCTCGGGTTCATAAGCTGCTGAGCCACAACAGGAACTCCCCCCCCAATTTTTTCATTTTTTTTTTTTTTTTTTGCCAACTGCTCTTTGGATTAAACCTTATGGCTTTTATGCAAGAGAGAGTCATAGTTTTAGATAGTCGTGATAAAGTTCTTTTTTGGGTCTTTTCCACTTTTGTCTATATGCTACAAACTGTAGGAATAAAAGCAGCACATATCCTGCTTTATAGCACTGGGAACTGTATCTAGTCACTTATAGAACATGATAATGTGAGAAAAAAATGTATATATGTATGTGTGACTGGGTCACCTTGCTGTATAGTAGAAAATTGACAGAACACTGTAAACCAGCTGTAATGGAAAAAAATATCATTTAAAAAAGCAGCATATAATACTATGTGAATAAGTAATTTTTTTTTTGGCTTTTTGTCTTTTCAGGGAGTCACCCACGGCATATGGAGGTTCCCAGGCTAGGGATCTAATTGGAGCTGTAGCTGCCAGCCTACACCACAGCTACAGCAACACGGCATCCGAGCCGCGTCTGCAACCTACACCACAGCTCACAGCAATGCCGGATCCTTAACCCACTGAGCGAGGCCAGAGATCAAACCTGCAACCTCATGGTTCCTAGTTGCATTCATTAACCACTGAGGCACAATGTGAACTCCAGTAATTAGTTTTCAAAAATGTATTTTTTCTTGACTCGGTTTTACTGCATCCCTGTGTTATGTGAGATTCTTATCTTCACTGGGGAATCATGTTGAATTTTGAAAACTTAATTTATCATCATGACCTTCTAAGCTTTTTCCCCCATATGTGGGTTGTTCTATTTGCCATTTTTTAAAAAATGTCATTAAACACTACATTTCACACTTACGAATTTCATTGTAGTCCCACAAGGTTTCTTTCCAAACTGTCAACATGACTGAGACAGTTTATGTGTATAGTGACCACCTCTTCTGGAAAAACTTGGCAGCCTGACGCTAGTGTTCTTTCTTCCTTCAATTCACCCACATATTGAACATAACAGGAATCCAGAGCGGTGTCTATGGAACATTGCTTGACAGATCTCTTTGAACTGTCCTCATGCCACAGACGTGTTCTTGGATTCCAAACACAAAACATGGTAAGTTCAAGTCCGGATCGGGGATGGTTGATGATCCCCAGTGTACAGGTGCAGTTGTGCTCAGTGACTACAAACCAAGGTTGAGAAGAGAGGGACAGGCAAGCAGGGGAAAGTGATGTAGTGACGAACCCCTGACTTTCTCAGCAGCTGTTCCTACCTGGGTCTTGTGAGCCTTAGCCTTGGGAGACCACCTATAGCATCAGTATCTTCAGTTTAGCTGCTGCACCAACCTGAATTGAGGGTAAAATGGGTGAGACCACGTACTTCCATAGATTTCTACAAGGTAGAAGTGAAGGATGGAGGACTGGAACAACCACTTATGAAAGGTTATCTTCTACCCACCCCATGCCATCCTCTATCTGTACTATTTAATGATTATTGCTGTGTGTGATCCAGCTAAGGTTTCAAGAAATCTAGTGTCTATGGGAAAGAACAATGTCAGATTCCTTCACTTTATGATGATGACACTGAAAGCTCGCAACATGTACCTGGGTTATTTGAAGTCAAGCAGGGATGAGTTTTTGCAGTGCTAATAAAAGTTATATAATAGTTATTGTTCACTGATGATATTTTGCCAAGCATTTTGCACATATTATGACACTTTCTGTCCTCATAATCATTTGAGGTAATATTATTGTCCTAAATAAATAAGGAGAAACTTGTAGAAGATAGATATTAAATAAGATTTAGCCAAATTCAAACTTGAAAAAGCACTTTTCATTTATCAAAGCAAGTAATTTATTGCTTTGAGTTCTGTAGTAAGAGAAACATGTTTGTCTTTATCCTGCATTTAGGCCATTCAGTGCTTCTCTTTTTCCTTCTTTTTTTGGTCTCTTTTTCAGCTATGCCTAAAGCATTTGGAGGTTCCCAGCCCAGGAATCAAACCTGCACTGCCTCAGAGGCAACACCAGAGCCTTAACCCACTGTGCCATAGCATGGCAATCCCTCGAGCTCCTGTTTTTCTGTGAGATCTGGCTTTGCTCTTACTAGAGTCCTTTGTTCTACTAAACCATTTCTGTGTACTGTCCAATAACAATACAGTGGCTGAGCCATTCCAAAGCTCACCGACATGGTTATGGATGTCAGGACATCAGACACAGATTGGGGGCAAAAACAATCCATCTTTTGGAATGGGCAGCTGCACAGTAATCAAGGCAGTGTGATGCTGGTACAAAAACAGACATGTACAGATCAATAGAACAGAATAGAGAGACCCGATATAAACCCAGACTCCTACAGTCAATTAGTCTTCCACAAGGAAGGCAAGACTATAAAATGGGAAAAAGACCGTCTCTTCAGCAGGTGGTGCTGGCAGAACTGGACAACCACATGTAAATCAATGAAACTAGAACACACCCTCACACCATGCACAAAAATAAATTCAAAATGTCTTAAGTAACTTACACGTAAGACAAGACACCATAGAACTGGAAGAGAACATAGGCAAAACATTCTCTAACATCAACCATACAAATTTTTTCTTAGGTCAGTCACCCAAAGCGGGCAATAGAAATAAAAACAAAAATAAACAAATGGGGCCTAATCAAACTTACAAAACTTTTGCACAGCAAAGGAAACCATAAAAGAAAAAAAAGACAACCTACAGAATGGAAGAATATAGTTGCAAATGATGCAGTTGACAAGAGCTCAGTCTCCAAAATATGCAAACAACTCGTATAACACAACGAAAAGAAACAACCCAATTGAAAAATGGTCAGACGACCTAAACAGACATTTCTTCAAACAAATCATATGGATGGCCAACAGGCACATGAAAAAAATGTTCAACATCACTAATTATTAGAGAAATGCAAATCAAAACTACAATGAGGTGCCACCTCACACTGGCCAGAAAGGCCATCATTAGTAAGTCTACAAATAACAAATGCTGGAGAGCGTGTGGAGAAAGGAAACCCTCCTACACTGTTGGTGGGAATGTAAATTGCTACAACTGCTATGGAAAACAGTATGGAGGTTCCTCAGAAAACTAAATATAGAACTACCATATGACCCAGCAGTGTCCACTCCACATGTATTCAGACAAAACTACAGTTCAAAAAGATACATACAGCTGTATGTTCACGGTAAAAGTACTCACAAGAGCCAAGACATGGAAACAACCTAAATGTCCATCAACATATGAATGGATTAAGAAGATGTAGCACATATACACAATGAAATACTACTCAAGCCGTAGAAAAAATGAAATGCCATTTGCAGCAATATGAATGCAACTAGAGATTGTCATATTAAGTAATTAAATCAGAAAGAGAAGGACAAATACCATGTGATATCACTTTTATGTGGAATCTAAAATATGGCACGGATGAACCTAGCTACAGAAACTGACTCACAGACATGGAGAACAGACTTGTGGTTGCCAAGAGGAAAGGGGAGGAAGTGGGATGGACTGGGAGTTTGAGGTTAATAGATACAAACTATTATATTTAGAATGGATAAACAATGAGTTCCTGCTGGGTATTGCAAAGAGCACTGTATCCAATCTCTTGTGATAAAACGTGATAGAAGATAATATGAGAAAGAGAATGTATACGTATATGACTGGCTCACTTTGCTGTACAGCAGAAATTGGCAAAACATTGTAAATCAGCTATACTTTAACTTGAAAAAATTTTTAAAAAGAATTGGTAGCTGTTTTCCCACTTCACTGAAGTTGGCATGATGTCCCAGGACCGAAATGATTAGTTTCCCTTTGAGTCTAAAATCTCAGTGACTGTGATCTGCTGGGCTAAACTGTCCTAAAATTTAGCGCACTTGCTGACTCTCTGGTTCCATGTTAGGCAGCTAGAATACTTATAATAATGTCTAATATAAACATCATTGTCGGAGTTTGTGTTAATAGCAACAGGATTTATTTTTTTCAAGTGGCAGGTTGGAAAAGTTCAGTCCCATCAATGAGCAAAAAAAGGTAAATTTAACTTTTACTCATAACCAGCTTGAGTTTAAACTAGTGCTCTCACAGAAAGAAAAAACAAAAAAAGGTGTTCCCTGGTGGTACGCTGGTTAAGGATCCAGTGTTGTCACTGCTGTGGCTTGGGTTTAATCCCTGGCCTGGGAACTTCGGCATGCCATGGGCAGGACATGCATAAATAAATAAATTTAATTACTTGCTTGCTTAAATAATCAATTCAGGCTCTCACTTTTTTTTTTTCTCGTTTCTAATTTTTTTATTTTTTTTATTTTTTTGCATTATAGCTGGTTTACAGATTTCTGTCAGATTTTCCAACCGCACCATGTGGTGACCTGATTACATGTACATATATGGATTTGTCACATGTAATTAGATATAGTTCCCCGTGCATTACAGTTGGAGCTCCTTGCTATTCCATCATTAAAGCACTAGTTATCCCCACTCCCTCCCACCCCTCCCCCACCCCTCCCCCGCCCCCTTGGCAACCACAAGTCTGTTCCCCAAGTTCGTGATTTTCTTTTCTGTTGAGATGT
>PVHT020000034.1:5128666-5146513 GCA_004024745.2 Catagonus wagneri
GGACCAGACTTCCTCGGTTCCCTCAGTCCTGGTTTCGCTCTCACCAAATCATAGAATGTCGCTGTTCCTTGCGCTATTCCCGCAAACGCCGGGGCCATCGACCTCTGCCCTTTCCCAGTGACTAACCTTGGGAAGCTGTGTCAGCTCCCAGGCACCGCCTGGCGCCTCAGGCTGTGGTGTCTGCGCCGGTATTCATGTCTCTAACTCCAATTTTCCTGTCTCAATCCAGCTGCTGCGTTTTTCTCAGGCTTTGATGTCCCTCTAGTTCCGATGGTCGTTGATCCGTTGATCGTTGTTTAGGTTTCTTCCCAGGAAACTTTTCTTTTTCACAGCTCCCTCCCTGGAGTGCTGGTTACGGTCCTAATTGCCTTTCTCTCTCACCTTTTTTTTTTTTTTCTTCTTCACTTGTTCTACCTAGTTATTTCAAGGGTTTCTTGCAGTTTTTGGAGGTTTAAATTGATCAGCATTCAGATGATGATTTGTCCAACTTGTTTTATATTTAGATGCGATTTTTGATGTATTGGTGGGAGAGGGTGAGCGCGACCTCTTACTCCTCCGCCATCTTGCCGCCTCTCCCAGGCTCTCACTTTTCTCAAGGTGGACTGTCAGGTGCCTCAGGCTTGTGTCCCAAAAGGTTTGTGTCATGCTGTAAACTGGACAAGGGGAAAGTGGAGTCAGAGTCTCCACGTCCCTTCAGTCCTGGAGCCCTGCAAAAGTTCTCCTCTGCTTTAGACACTGGACTGAAAATCGCCTCCTCCTTCTTTTCTGTCCTGCTTCTGGCTTTTGTGTGGAAATTACACAGCTCCATGTTTTCTACCCTCAAGTTGATCAGTGTAAGAATCCCCTGGGAGAGTTGGAACCCACACAGGTTCACAGTCCTCATCTGTAACAATTGCAATTCAGTGGGCTGAGGTGGGGCCAGCAATCTACTTGTTTAAGTTACTCAGATGTGCCATCAGTTTTACCCACTGCTGTCGGCGACCTTTCTCAGGGTTTGGGAGGATGATTGTTTCGTATGCAGAAGTACTTCTAATCTTCACAATTGCCTTGTGAGGAAAGCATTACTCTCTGACGCAGTTGAAGAAACTGAGGCCTAGAGACAGTCTATACCTGGCCAAGACCCCCTCACTGTAAGTGCTGGAGCCAGAGTCCACGCAGAGTCCCCCTTCACCCTGAAACTCAACCCACATTATTCAATTCACTTTTGTGTCAGATCTTTCCAAGTTGGTGCTTCCTTTACCTATACTCATTTATATCAAAGGCTGCCTAAATTCAGTTTTTCATTTGGTATCTTTCTTTCGTAACAGGCTAAAAGCACCAGTCTGTTGATGCTGTCAACAGAATATTCTGTTAATGGCCATGGGCTATTAATTTGAAGCACATTGCTTAATGAAAATAAAGGGCATGGAATGTGCAAATGCCCATTGTTGATGATGGTAATGATGGCAATGGTGGTGGCATAATTCTTATATTGTGAAATTCACTGTTTTGTGTATAGGTCCGTGATTTTGAGCCTGTTTACAAGGTTGTGAAAGCACTGCCACTGTCTAATTTTAGAACAGCTTCATTACCCCTGAAATAACCCTCATACCTCAGCACTTCCTCCCTATTCCACCTTCTCCTAGCCCTTGGCAACCACTAACCTATGTCTCTCTGGATAGCATTGCCTATTCTGGACATTTCTTCTAAGTGGAATCATCCAACACATTGCTTTTTGTATCTTGCTTCTTCACCTAGCATAATGTTTTCAAGGTTCATCCAAGGTTTTTGCATGTATCAGTATCACATTCTTTTTTATGCCTGACTAATATTTGACTTTATGATATATTTATTCAGACATCATCAGTTGGTAGACATTTGGGTTGTTTCTATTTTGCCATCTAGGAATAATGTTGTTATGAATATTCATGTGTAATTTTGTTTGTTTTCAATTCTCTTGGGTACATGCCTAGGAGTAGGATTGCCCTAGTACGTGGACATGAACTCTATATTGAACTTTGAGGAACTAACAACTGTTTTCCAAAACAGTTGCAACATTTTACATTCCCACTGGCAGTGTAGGAGAATTCCACTTTCTCCACATCTTCCTCAACATTCCTCATCGCCTATGTTGTTATCACAGTCATACTAGTGGAGGTGAAGTAGCATCTCTTGTGGGTTTGATTCTAATTTCCTTAATGACTAAAAGTGTTGTGCATCTTCTCATGTGCTTATTGGCCATTTTTATATCTAGGGAGAAATGTTTATTCAGATGGCTTTTCCATTGATATATACATATTTCTCCTTTTCCTCTTGAACTGTGAAGGTTCATTTTATACTTGTCAGATACATGTTTTGTAACTTTTTTCTGGTTGTGTTGGTTGTCTTTTCACTTCCTTATTAATATCCATTGAAGCAAAAGATTTTAATTGTTATGAAATTCTCTTATCTGTTTGTTTGTTGGGTGTATTTGCTTTAGATGTCATCTAAGAATTCATTACCTAATCAAAGACCACAAAAATGACACCTATGTTTCCTCTCATATGTTGCTTTGAGTGAGAATTTTCCAAGGTTTTTAGAGTAGGGGGACATTTTTTAATTTTGTTTCCTGTAAATGGATATACATCCTTCCTAATTGATATTTACAGGTCTTCCAGCCACTTCAATGAACTCTTCATGTGCTATTCTTATTTCCAGTCTTTTCTCTTATACAGATCTGGGAATTGGTATTTATTAATGTCTTAACTGTGAGTCAGGTGAGTTCTGCTTATGTGGTTCAGCTTGGTCTTGACCCCTCTGGTTTTAAAAATTGTTCAAAACTAACACACCTTTGTAAGTACAACTATACTACAATAAAATTTTTAAAAATTGTTCAGTATCTTTAGGGCTGATTGTCTTTCTGAGGAACACACGTGGGTCAAGGTTGTTTTAAAGCTGTAATGATCTTCATTATTTCATTCCAGGCAGGGAAAACTGCAGGGACTGGCCCTAGTCAAGACTTTCATGTCTGATTTTAGATGGAAACTAGTCAAGCTTCAGGGTTTGGGGATGACTGTTGCAAAGGCTCTTGTTCCTTTCCGATTCTTTCTACTATTTACATGACTTCTTTCTAGAAACGGTGGGAAATGCTTATTTTAGAACATCTTATCTGTTCCCTACCAATTGTATTCTGTCTGTAAATATAAAGTGGATTAAGGAGGACAATGTCCAATATGTTCATAGCACTTATTAGCTCAAGTGATCTTATTTAATCCTATGAACTGTCTTAACAGTCAGATGTCATTTTCCTTTTGAGATAAAAACTCAGCAAGGTTGTGAAATTCTCAAGGTCATAAATTTGGTGAGGAAAAAGTTGAGCATTAGAAACTATTTCTATTTAGCCTTCAAAGCCAACACTATCATTATATTCACCTAAATGACCATATTTTATGGGACAATGTCTGTGTTTGCTGTTCTAGAATGATTTTCCTAAGTGAGCAGCCTGTGCTTTTAATATTTGAATGTTTGAATTTCATTATGTTTTCTCATTAAGCATACTTTTTAGTGTTTGCTCTAAACACTAAAATGCTTTGGTTTTCTTCACAAGGGATCCTTATTATTTGTATGTCGAATATCTGTTACCTATTTTCTGTCATCTGTCACTTGTTTTAGTCTTTTTCATTCCTCTTTTTAATGCCATCAGTTCTATATTCAGGTATAATTTACCAGACCAAAGGGCACAAAATATGAGTGCAAATCAGTGAATTGAACATATGCGTGCATTGTGTAAACATCATTTAAATCAAGATACAGAACATTTTCCACCATTCCCAAGAGTTCTGATGTGTTACTTGCAGGTCAATCCCCTTTCCTCAAAGATAAACATAATTTACATCCTTTCACCAAGGATTAACTTTGTTTATTCTTGCACTTAAAATAAATGAAATGATGAAGTATTCTTCTTTTTTCACTCAATGTCCAGTTTTGAGTTTCAATTTTAATTTACCTTGACTATAATTTGGCTTTATTTTTATGCTAAGAAATATTCTGATTTATGATTATGGCACAATTTGAGTATTCATTTTTTTCTGATGATGAACAGATTTATTTTGGACTATTGTGTATGAATAAGCATAATTATCCATGCACAGATTATTTTGTGATGTCCAATTCTTTCTCCTAGGTACATATACCTAAGAAAAGAATTGCTTGGTAATTCAGTAGAAACTGACACCAAGTTTGAAGATCAGCTGTATAATTTTACATTTCCCCCCAAATATAGGCCATTTCCACTTTCTCTACATTCCCACACACTTAGTATTTTCAGTCTTTTTCATTTTAGCCCTTCTCATATCTGTAGTGCTTTCCCGTAGTGGTTTCCCATTTAGGTTTCCAAAAGCTGATTGGTCATTTGTATATCTTCTGTTGTAACATGCTACTTCAGATCTCCTGCTCATTAGTAACTGCATAGTTTGTAATTTTCTTTGTGATTTGTGTAAGTTAGGATAAGTCCTTTGTCAGGTGTGTACTGCAGGTAATTACTCCTGCTCTATGAATTGCCTTTTCATTTTTAATATAATAAGCTTAAAGATTTAATATTTTATGAAATCTAATTTATTCAAATTTTCATCTAAGGTGGGTGTCTTGGTATCATGTATAAGTAATTTTTGTCTTTGCTTTAGTCAAGAAAATATTTCCACTGTTCTTTTAAAACACTTGTAATTTTAACATAACATCTCCAATTAACTTCATTGTATGGATGAGAGTTCTTATTGTGGCTCAGCAGTAATGTATCTGACTAGTGTCCCTGGGGTTTCAGGTTTGATCCCTGGATCAGTGAGTTAAGGATCCAGCATTGTCATGAACTGTGGTGCATGTCACAGAAGTGGCTCAGACCCCGCATTGCTGTGGTTAGGGCATAGGCTGGCAGCTGCAGCTCTGTTTTGACCCAGGGAACATCCATATGCTGCATGTTTGGTCCTGAAAAGCAAAAAAACAAAACAAAAAAAAAACAAACTAGTGTATGGAGAGAAGTGGTTTTTAATATTAACTTATTTCTAAATGAATAGTTATTTGCTTTAGCATATTTTTCAGAGAAGTCTTTCATTACCCCAGTGACGCATACTGGTGACTTTATTTTTTTAAAAATATCAATGAATTGCATATGGGCGCGGATAAATTTTTTTATCTTCTCTTTCATATTGATACATTTGTGTTGTATTTGCTTATACCAATAATAGAGTGTTTTATTTACTGTAGTTTTAACATGAGTTTTAAACTCTAGTAAAGTTCTCCAACTTAATTCCTCATGGTTGTCTTGGCCAATCTAGATACTTTGGTTTCCATATACATTTTATAATTAGCCTGCAAATTACCCACCATAATGCCTTCTGTGATATTATTCAGAATAATGTTGATTTGACATTCTAAAAATATTAAGTCTTCTGATCTATGATATGATATATGTATTTCTATTTATTTAAGTCTTTAATTTCGCTCAGCAGTAGTTTTCAGTAGTCTTCAGTATATGTATTCTTAAGCGTTTAATTCATGTATGCTAATCTCTATTATGTTTTATCGAATTTCATTTTCTAAATTCTTACTACTGGCAGGGAAAAAAAATAGATTATTATATGAATCTATGAGGGCGTTCCTGTTGTAGCTCAGTGGCAATGAACCTGACTAGTATCCATGAGGTTGTGAGTTCAATCCCTGGCCTCGCTCAGTGGGTTAAGGATTCGGCGTTGCCCTGAGCAGCAAGCTGTGTTGTAGGTTGCAAATGTGGCTCGGATCCTGCGTTGCTATGGCTATGCCACAGGCCGGCGGCTGCAGCTCTGATTTGACCTCTAGTCTGGAAACTTCCATATGCTTGCAGGTGTGGGCCTAAAAAGAAAAAAAAAAGGAATCTATGAAATGAAACACAGGGAGGGAGCCCATACTAACTAACAGCTATGTATGACACTGTGACACTCAACTAAGACAGTTGGCATCCGGGACTCTTTCTACAGAGGGTTCTTCAGGAGGAGGGAATCCAGGTACTGTCATTACTCCTGTTGGTACCTTTCCTTTCACCAGAATGAGCCTAGTGGTGTCTGCTATTGATGTTCTCACCTACAGATACTCAGACTGTTCTGGGAATTGTCCTCTTTAAACTCTTTAAAGATTCATACGCCCTCCCTCTGTATCCCCGATGGAATTAGCACAATGATTTGCTCACAAAGGCTTGGTAAATGCTTTCATGGATTTCATAAGAATCGAAATTATCTAAATGAGAAATGTTATATTTTATAGAATTTGATAGGATAAATAGAGGAGAGAATTAAGTAGTGTTAGGTTATTCTTTTTAGGAGAACACATGTCATTGGTGTAATCAATCACTTGAGTATCAAAAGCCAGGGTTTTGGTCTCAGACCACCCTTTAGTGGGCTCGAACCACCAACCTTTCAGTTAACAGCCAAACGTGCTAACCGATTACACCACAGAGACACACTGTTCTGGGAACCTGTTGTAAAGTCGTGGAATCAGGATGTATTCCGCCTCGCCTCCCATCCCAGCGAGAAGAAGATTCAAATGTCTCTTTTTGGTTCAACCTCACGGCCACCGGAAACATTGAGTCTGGTCATCGGGCACGTCTTGGCGTTGACACGGAGCCCAAGGGAGCTGGGGGGCTCCAACGAAGAGGGCTGGGCCCCGGACTATACTCGCCTGCTCCTGGCCGCCTCGAAAGCTGCCCTTCAACGCGTGCAGGAATGCAACCTCCCTGGGCTGAAGGCAACCATTTCCCACTCACCTCACGCTCACCACAAGTCCCTCGAAGCCCGGGTGGTCGTGCAGACAAAGGACACCAATCGGCTGTGTCCCCACCGCCCCGGGCACTCTCCTCGCCTCCAGCGTTCCCTTGCCACGCAGCCCCTCGCCCAGAGCAGGCCTGGCACCCGGCAGCCACCCAGTAAATGCTCTGCCAAGGATGCACTCCACTACAGAATCCGGGCGTGGTGGGTAGAACAAGAATTCTTAGGTTACCTCTAAGACTTTTAGTCCCAAAGGAACCTAGATTTTTCAGATCGGCTCTTCTTCAAAACCTTTATTCTAGCAGCTGATTTAGAGCCAGATAAAAAGTTTTAGAAAGGCCAAGGGGGCACCACTTCGACCGGCTCTTCGCTCCCCACCCAAGAGGGTGCTGCGGCGGCCTCAGCCAGGCGACACAGGTGTCATGAAGACGGGTGAAGGAGGAAAGCTGGAGAGAAGAAAGAGGATCAGGAGTATTGGGGGAGAGATCCACAGAGAGGGAGATTGGTGCGGCGATGGGACCCCGGCAGCTTGGATCTGAAATCGAATCCTAACGGAGAACGGGATCCCAGTGCCTGGTAACCACTGGCAAAACCGTGTGGTTCTACCTTTTGGACCTGGTGGCTTGCCTCCTTACCGCCCACAGAGCAGGTAGGCGAGGTAGCGCGAAGCACACCTCAGCCGAGGACCCAAGATCAGAGGCGGCCCAGACTCTGCCCGAGGCCCCTAAGGCCTGGAGTCAATTTCCCCTCCAAACTGTGCGCTCGCTGAGGCTCGTGGTCCCTCCCGCCCTAAGCCTGAAGAAGAGCGCCAGGAACTCTGCTCTCCATGCCCCCCCCACCCCACCCCCGACATCCCCTTACTCCTGGCCCATTTCTAAACCGCAACATTTGACCGCGTTCACCGGAATCCGCCCTTTTCTGGCGTCCGGGCAACTCCTGAAGCCCTGAGCGCCGATCCGCAGGGGCCTCGAGGGGTTGCCCGGTTTCTGCCAACTGGAACTCGGCTTGCAAAGAAAGAGGGCTCGAGGGCTCCCGGTGATTTCCATTTCTTTGGCCTAGGCTGTGTGTGCTGATCCAGGACGCAGGGGGCTGCAGACACCCAAAGGAGGGAAGCTCCTGTAGGTCCTTCCGTTTGCGAATGGCGTGCTCCCATACAAAGAAAGGGAAAAAAAAAAAGAAAACAGTGATTACCCACGCAGAAGGAAACTACCAGTGTTCAACAAACGAATTGTGTATAGTGGCAGGGTACACGACAGGCAAAAATCAGGTGTGTTTCTATACATTACCAGTGAACAATCTGAAAAAATTTTTTAAAATTTCAATTTACATTAGCATCCCCCAAAATGAAATATCTGTGAAGCAGTTTACTCAAGGAGGTGAAAAACTTGTACACTGAAAACTGCTCCTGCAAGTGATGAAAGAAGACCCGAGGAAATAGAAAGACGGGCTTCAGGGACTGGAAGATTCAGTGCAGTTGAGAGGCCGGTAGTACTAACTCGAAGTGATGTGCGGAGTCAATACAGTTCCTGTCAAAATGTTTTCTTCTCGGTCTTGTAATTGCACACCTTTGATCCCTTGCAGTACGTTTCCTCCCAGACATTGTGGTTTTCACGGCTTCAAGTTCGATTGGGTCTTCTTGTTTGTTTATTTGTTTGTTTTAAATCTTTCCCATGTGTCTGAATAACTGTTCAAACTGATGGAACGCAGTTGGCATCAATGTTTTCATCTTCTTCTCTGGTGATCCTCACACCTGTGTGAGCTCTGGGTCACTTGCAAATGACGGACTTGTCTCCTCATGGTGGGTCCTCTCCGATGCCTCTTTGGATACCTCGCCATCTCTGACAGAATGCCCGACACTGTGATTTTTACCTTGTTGGATGCTGGATAGTTTTGTGTTCTTGAACATGCTGGGCTTTGTTCAGGGATGCATGTGGGTTCTTTGCAAACAGTTTGATCCTGTCAGGTCTTGCTTTTATGTATGTGCTAAGTGGTCCAGAGCAGTGCTTAGTCTAGGGTTAATCAGGTCCCGCTACTGAGGGAGGACCCTCCTGACTACTCCACCGCATGCCCTTCTGAATTAGCAGGCTGTTTTTATTTTGTTTTGTTGCTTTTTTTTTTTTTTTTTTTTCAGTCCAGTTGCCCGTCGGGGACAAGTTCTGTCTGTGTGAGTGGCCGACACCGTACTCTCCGATCCTTTCAAAGACCTTATGCCCTGACCTTGGGGAGTTCCCTCCCAGAGCTGCACAGACCAGTACCACGCCAGAGGCAGGGGCCCCTCTCCATTGCACCTTTCTCCTCCGTGCGAGTCTGTCCCGTGGGTTCCGCTGAAAATCTTCTCCAGTCTATAAAGGGACTTTATACTTCAGTTTCCTCTGGCTTGCCAATAAACTGGAGCCAATGGCTTGCTTGTCTCAGAAAATTGGAACCAATGGCTCGCTTAGTCTCAGAAATCAGTCAAGAGTCCTGGGTTACCAGGTGCCCAGCCATTTGAAACAAAAACAAAAAAAAAAAACCCTTTTCCACGACGCGAACACGGCTTCGACAACGACGCGCGCGGTGCGGATACCGCGAAACCTAACAAGTCGCCCTGGGAAATGAAACTTCAGCTGTGCATGGCACACCTCACACCCCGCAGCAAAGAGCGCTCTGCCAATTAAAACACCGGAATGCCAGGGGAGAGCGCGAACGCTGTCCCCCACCAGCACAAATTAGGCAGTCGAGTTTCCCTGCCAGGGGAGAGCACGAACGCTGTCCCCCACCAGCACAAATTAGGCAGTCGAGTTTCCCTGCCAGGGGAGAGCACGAACGCTGTCCCCCACCAGCACAAATTAGGCAGTCGAGTTTCCCGCAGTTTGCCGAAAAGAAATCGCAGAGGTCAGCACGGGCGGCCGTTAGCGGAAAAGAAATCGCAGAGGTCAGCACGGGCGGCCGCAGTGCAATGAGTCGACCTCGCCCTGGAGAAACACTTCCGTGATCGTAGTATTTCCCCCGTCAGGTAATTAGGAACGCTACTGTTCCCGCCCCTCGCACAGCCGCTGGAACCTTGCTCCAGCTCACTTTGCTCCCTGTCTTTTCCGACCCCCTCCACCACCCTGCGCAGCCCCTCCTGTTCCATGCCTCTCAAAGCTTCTAAAATAAAAAGGAGCAACGTCTTCCGAGGATTCCACAGCCGGAGAAGCCGCTCGCGGGGAGTTAAACACCATTATGCTAGCCGATTTACATAAACCAACCTTCTGTCTTAGGTCCGACCTCTGAGACGGCTCCTCTCCTCCAAGCCGCGCCCCTGGGCCCTCCCCTCTCCGCCCCGCCCGGCCCGAACGTAGAGAGGCGGGGCGGCTGCCCAATAGGGGAGCGACGTCACGACCCCGCCCACTTGGCGAGCCCACCCACCCCCGGCAAAGGAATTCGGATCTTTCTTCCGAAGTTACGGTGGATGTTTTGCCAGCTTCCTCAGAGTCCTGCCTTACCTTTATTCTTGGGTTAAGCGCCCGGGGAGGGAATTCTGGAGTCGACTTTTGACGCTGATCCAAAACTTTTTTAAGAAATGAAGTTGTAGGAGTTTCCGTCGTGGCTCAGCGGTAAAGATCACGACTAGTATCCATCAGGACGCGAGTTCCATCCCTGGCCTCGCTCAGTGGGTTAAGGATCCTGCGTTGCGGTGAGCCGTGGCGAAGGTCGCAGATGCCGCTCGCATCCCGCGTTGCTGTGGCTGTGGTGTGGGCCGGCAGCTGCAGCTCCGATTCGACCCCTAGCCTGGGAATTTCCATATGCCGCTGGGTGCGGCCCTAAAGAGGCCAAAAAAAAAAAAAGTGTAAAACAATGGCTACATACAGGAACGACAGTCTAAGCACGTATCAGGCGCAGAGACATAGAGATTCACGGTTACCTTACTAAGGGCTACTCGGTGTTCTTTCTGTGCACATCCTTCCTACTTCATTCTCATCATTGTATCCCAGGGATCGTGTTTCTCCTTTCCTCACCAAACAGAATACAAGAAATGAAGACTCTGAAAAAGAAGCCAATGCCTAAAATAAGGGCCAGCAAAATGACCTGTTTCCTTGAAGAGTGGGAACTTGGATGGCCTGCTTGTTTGTGCTGTTTCTATCGAAGACCGGATGAGAGCTGAGGTCAGGGAGTGGGGGAGGCTGGAGAAGGAAGCTGGCTTGTGTTTTCAGACCAGAGAGCAAGGGGTGGACTACCTGGATCCTTGAGGGTGCCTCTGGGCTGAGGGGGACGATGACTCTTGAGGGGAAGCATGGCGCTGACAGCAGATGAACGGAGCACTGAGCTAACTTCCAGGGAGAACCTCCCTTTCTTCTCTTCTCCCCCTTTCCCCTCCCTTCTCTTTCTGCAACCATCAGAAGTAGACTCTGGAATATACTTAGTCATCGGAAATATACCTAATTCAGGGGATAGTAAGAGCTCAGAGAATCTCCAGGAAGCTTGAGAACTGGGCTATACAAACAGAAATGTGAAAGGCCAATCAGAGGAAGCACCCGGACTGAGCCACACTGTAGCACTATCTGGGAAGGACACCACTGCCCCCTGCTGAGTGGCAAACCCTGTAGCTTTGCACAGGTGACACTAGTGGCCCTGCACAGGAGACACCGCCAGTGGCTCCATGACTTCTGCTGCACCTGGTCGGTCTTAAACTAAGGCTCCAGAGGTGGGGTCCATTCTCCTGTTGCAGGGGACAGAAAGAATGTCCCCCGGGCCTACTCCTTGAGCCTGTCAACTCATGTCAAAAGCTGGAGTCCCTGTTACTGATGGGGACTGGCCAGCTCTTAGTACTAGATCCACATCTTAGCTGCGAAGAAAACTAAGAATGTGAGTATGTGATCCTTAGAGTTTCAGAGTGTGGGAAGTTCCTCCTATGTCGGGAGGGGGTTCAGATACCAGACGGCCTGCAGATGACTGAAGACCAGGCTGTGCCCAACACCCTGCAGCCAGCCTTGTGGAGAACACTATAAACCCAGTGCCCAAGCCCCCTGCCCAGCGCTGTCCCAAATGTACACCCAAACACACGTCCACAACCCAACCTCACAGTGTATTAGATGTTTATCCCTGAGGCCAGCATGATGTTCCATCACCCAGTATTACTTAAATCATCTCCCAGACGACCAAAAGGTTTGAAAGTTCACCTTTCTAGGAAGAAAGTAGTTGTCCTAAAGCCAGGACAACAAATAGCCATCAGGACAGGTTTTAAATTCTCTCTATCCACCAGTGTCCACTGTAGGAATTTCCTGTTGTTGCAGTCACATGTACTTAGTGGCTTAAAACAACACACATTTATAATCTTAGGGCTCTGGAGATCAGAACTCCAAGATGCAGCTCTGCAGCTCACTGGGCTAAACCCAGTGTGTGATAGCAGGGTTGAGGGTCCTTCTGAAGGCTGTAGAGGAGACTCTGTGTCTTTGCCTTTTTCAGTGTCTGGAAGATGCCCAGGCTCTTGGCTCACAGCCCCCTCCCACCTTCACAGCCAGTCATGGCTGATCAAGTGATTCTCACATCACATTATTCTGACAGTGACTCTCCTTCCTCCCTCTTTCACTTCTGTGGATGGACCCTTGGGTTTCCTTTGGGCCCCCCGGGACCATCTCCCCATCTCACTTAATTTAATGACACCTGCAAAGTCTCTTTGGCCATGTCAAGGGACATAATCACAAGTTCCAGAGATTCCGATGTGGACATCTTTGGGCAAGCATTATTCTGCCAGCACAGCCACTGTCCTGAGTGGACACACTGCCGCAAGCCTATCAGTCAGTGCCAGCCCCTCCCTTCTGAAAGCCAGCCAGGGGAAAGCAACTCCCTCCACTGCTTTTGAGTACCTGCCAGTCCACAGCTGTGCCCGTGTTGAGGCATTTGAGTCAGGGCGAGAGAAGGAGAAAAGTCTGTGGGGAGAGGCATCTGAGGCCCTAGTGCCTGGGAACTTCCCAGGCACCAGAGCTCTGAGCTGCAAACACCTTCAAAGGGGGTGGGGGTGTGTGAACTGAATGTGTGTACCCACCCCCGCCCCCCCACCCCTCCCCAAGTTCCTATCTTGGACCCTCATTCCCAGTGGGGCTGTATTTGGAGATGGAGCCTTTGAGGAAGTCACTAAGACTAAATTAGATCATAGGCTTGAGGCCCTGATCTGACAGGATTAGCGTCCTTAGGAGAAGAGACAGATGAGAACCTGGGCTCCTGCCCTAGCCCAGCTCAAGCAAGGAGAAGCGGCCATGTCAGGACACAGTGAGGCAATGGTCATCTGCAAGCCAGGAAGGGAGCTCTCACCAGAAGCTGAGTTAACAGGAACTTCCAATCTTGATCTTAGACTTCCAGCCTCCAGAACTCTGAGAAAGCACATTTCTGTTTAAGTCACCTAGTTTGTGGTATTTCTTTCTTTCTCTGGTTTGTTTGTTTGTTTGTTTGTTTGTTTTTCAATGGCAGCCTGAGTTAATACGGGGGATTGCTAAGCCATTGGCCTAAGTAGCTTCTCTACCTGGGCCTTTCAGGGATGGGCCCCAGTTTAGTTCATTTCATGTAATTAGCACTCCCAACATGATTTTTAAAGCTGATATACGACTTTAGAATACTTTTACTGTCTTTTAGATTCATCCTTGCCATCAGTATCAGTGATGAATAGTTTTCTATATGATATGTAAAGTACTTTCCAGAGTTCAAGACACTCTCCTCACATCAAAGTAATTAAAACATCAGCGATATTCCCATAATTGAAGATCTTGGTCTTTTAATCCCTGTATTTAAGTTCAAATATATAAAGTATAAACGGAGTAAAACAATGTCAAAATTTTCAGTGAGACTGTTGGGCAACTGCTTCTTGTCTAAAATCCTGGCTTTCTAATATTCAATGTTTCATATAACTTGTTCTTTAGAAATAAAAAAACCTAATACTCTCTGTTTCTCTCCTATTTGTCCTATCAAGTTCTGTAAATATAACATTTCTATCCGTCTAGATAACTTGGATCCTAATTATTTTGTACTCCAAGAATGCATGTACTGAGCCCCTGTGGGTAAAGCATTGTGCTAATTCCACGGAGGCGGAGGCAGAGGTGGCAGAGGAGGGGAGGGGGGGGTCATATAAATCTTTACTGAAAAGAGCTTAAAAATGACTGATCCCAGCTCACCATAGGTTATCTGTAGGTGGGAACCTCAATAGCAGATGCCCATAGGCTCATGCTGCTGAAAGGAAAGGTTTAACCATGAGACGATGACAGAGCTGGCTTTCTACGTACTGAAGGTCAAAAATCACGTGAAGACTCTCCTCCAGAGAGTGTCCCAGATCCCAACTGTCATAGTTGAGTGTCACAAATTCTTGGTCTGGGCTCCGTCTATGTGTTTAACTTCATTGGTCCTATTTTTGGGGTGGGGGAGGGGGCTGAGCCTGTGGCATGCACAAATTCCTGGGCCAGGGATAGAATCCAAAGCACAGCAGTGACAATGCCAAATCTTTAACCACTAGGCCACCAGGGAACACCACATCTCATTTAGATTGTAGCAAAAGCAAGGAAAAAGCAGAGAGATGGGCTTGAAAAGACTGGATCATGTGTGATTGGACAATCAACCTTTAAAAAGTTTGAGATCCCATTCAGAAAGTGAGGTTTTATGGCATACAATGCATGGGTGGGGTTTAGTGTTGTGCAGGGGGAGAAACTTCATTGCATTTAGCAGCATCTAATGACATGTGATGGCAACACGTTCTTCAAGTGACCCCAATGATGGCCCTACCTTCCAAATGACAAAGAAAGCCACTCACTTCCACTAGTCTTAGAGGAACACAAGGCCCTTAAAGCATTTAAAATAAATAAGCTGGATAAATGGCTCTACCCGAAGGGCCATGGAATAAAACAGATCATATAGTAGGTGACCTAGGAAGAAGCAAAGTAGATTTTATGACAGTGGCCACAAGGTGGTGGAGAAAATGGATTGAGACTCTTAGAGCTACAAATGAGCTGGCTCAGCAGAACATCACATCTAAGACACATGTTTAACAAAATTTTGGACCCCACGCACACCAAATGTTTAGCTCATGATCTGCAGTTATTCTCTCCATAATTTGTTTGGTATTGCCTTGGACCTACAATGACTTTTCTAAATGAGGTCTGGAATTTGCACATCAGCATACACACCTGAAATGGAAATGGTATATATTTTTTAAAAAGCTAAAAATGATAAGGAAGCTATTTCTCATTTTCAAATTTTAATCTTTGATCTAACTCAAGAATTGACTACCAGAATATTAACTATTACTGATACTCAAAAATGTGCAGATTTTTTTTTTTTGTTTTTTGTCCTTTTAGAGCCGCACGCCGTGGCATATGGAGCTTCTCAGGTGCCAGCCTACACCACAGCCACAGCAATGCCAGATCCGAGCTGCGTCTGTGACCTACACACAGCTCACGGCAACGCCAGATGGTTAACCCACTGTGCAAGGCCAGGGATCAAACCCACAACCTCATGGTTCCTAGTTGGATTCGTTAACCACTGAGCCACGATGAGAACCGCTGATTATTAATTTTTCATAAAGTGGTGAAAGAAACCACAGAACACGTGAGACTAGTGACCAAACAGGAGCCAGAGTGTATGAGTATGCGGTGGAGAGGAGACATGGGGAGAGCAGACCAGCTCGAGGAGGGACACACACAGCTGCAGCAAAGCCAGGAGAAACCTGAGAGGGTGTCTGGGCACTCAGGTCCCTTCCTTGCCTGTTTCCAAACTAGCTGTGCATCATGGGCAGGTAGAACATACCCGAGGTGGTGTCCGGTTGAATAGCTAACGATTGAATATGTGGGGGGGTGGTTGCATAGAAGTGGTGGATTTCCTAGAGCTCCTTGTCCCTGGAGCCTAGGATTCTGAGGGCCCGTGGCTGGGAATGGTCAGGAAGGAGTCATGGGAGTTTGGGCGGTGGGTCTGGGAAGCGCTGTCCTCTCCACCTTCTCTCTTTGCTTCACCAGCTGGTGACTGGCGGGGCCAGAGAAGAAGGGCCAGGAATTGACCTCCTGCCTCTGGGAACATGACCCAGCTGAGCCTGGAACCTCCAGGCGCTGGCGAAGGTTCCGGATTTCACCAAGGTGCTCCTCCAGCAGGTCAGCCCCTGCAGCCATCCCACCAGGACAGGAAGAGGTGGGAGAGGGAGAATCCTGGTCACTAGGGGGGCCATGTGGGGGTTGGGGCTTCGCCCCTGGCTTCTCAGCAGGCTCCCTAAGTATCAACATCCTCTCACCTGGGCACCCAGGAGCTCAGCTGACTCTCTTTGGAGTCAGTTGGCTTCAAATGCAGGACAGTGGGTGCTAAGCCAGCCCTACGCGCCTCCTCCCCTACAGGGGTACCTGTAAGGAAGCTGTAAGTGTACGTGTATAGTGACCAGGGCAACTGGGAATTGTCGGGGGTTTCACACAGTTCAGGAAACAGCTGAGGACCATGGAGCTCAGCCTAGTCCCTTCCAAAGGGGTGGCCATTTCCTGAGTTAACCTCGAGTGTGATAGGGAAGGGCTAACCCTAAGATCAACCCTTTCCTCTTACTGACCCCGGAATGGATGTTCTTTAGCAAGAGACAGAGCCCTTCCTTCACCCTTAGAGAGAAGACCTAAGGTAACGGTTAGTCAATTATGTCAGCTCATCCTTCGTGGTTAATGACTGGTACTCAAATCACCTTTTTTTCCTGCCCCCACGGTATGTGGAGTTGCAGAGCCAGAGATTGGACCTGCCGCACATCAGTCACCTGAACCAGTGACCTCCCTGGATCCTTCAGTCACTGAGCCACCAGGGAACTCCTCAAATCACTTTTAAAATGGCAAGAACAGGAGTTCCATTCACGGCGCAGTGGTTAACAAACCTGACTGGTATTGGTGAGGTTGGATCCCTGGCCTCGCTGAGTGGGGTAAGTATCCAGTGTTGCTCTGAGCTGTGGTGTAGGTCGCATACGCAGCATGGATCCCATGTTATTGTAGCTGTGGTGTAGGCCGGCAGCTGTAGTTCCTATTTGACCCCTAGCCTGGGAACTTCCTCATGCCGCAGGAAAGCCCTAAAAAAGCTAAAATAAATAAATCAATTATTAATTAAAAATACATAAATAAGTGAAATGGCAGGACGAAATCTGCCTTAACTATTTCCAAAGAGAAATGCAGCGTGGTCTTGTTTCAGAGGAGCAGAAGTAACTGCATTTCTGTCTGATCTTTAGTGCTTCCACTAACCATTCCATTGCTCCATAAAGCCTGTGCCTTAGTTGCTGAAGTTTTGAACATTTGCCATTTTTGGTCCTTGAAGCAGACAGCCCAAGTGAATTTGCCATCTCCCAGGGAGTCACAGCCTGTTCCATGTCCTCCTTATTTGTGAACATCACTAAAATGGCTTGTCTCGGCTCTTCCACCTTCACCATGGCAACAAACTCTGACTTGGAAAGGCCAGTTCTTCTCCGTCACAACACTGAACGACACAAATGACTGCATCTGTGTTTGAATAATAGCATCTCCACTATGGCCCGATCTTGGCAGTAAGGCACTGATCCCAGAATCTGAAAGTCCATTAGAGAGTTGGAGAAAACACCCCCAAAGAAACAAAAGCAGTGCAGCCAAGAGCAGGGGAAGGGTGCTAATGACAGACCACACTGATGTCTCACTTTGCTTGAGATGCAGCCTTTTCCTGAAAAACACAAAATTCTCTTCCTGTTGGACCTGATCCGCATCCCAGCGTCACCTGTATAGCCAGACCGCTCCAGGAGGTAAGACGACCTGACTAGGGGAGCTAGGAGTGAGAGGGGGAGGTGTGTAGAAACAGCCCCCCTTTCTGTCACAACTCCTGACTGATGGAGGAATGTCTGTGAAGGTTGGTGCCTGGCATTCTGGAAGGACTGAGAGGGGAGCTGTGAGGGGATCAGGATGTGGGGAGAGAGAGGACATGAAGGTGAGCGCACAGAGGTAGCCCCTGACTTTATCACACCCCAACCCAGCACCGAGGCCCTGGGCAGGGAGCATGATGGATACACTTAGAAAGGACTAAGCACTGATGGGGCCCTTTCATTTTATCCCGTCTGTGAGCCAGAGACTAGGGAAGAAATGAAAAACGCCGCCCGGGCAGGAAAGGGGTGGATCCAGCTAGA
>PVHT020000034.1:5154828-5177825 GCA_004024745.2 Catagonus wagneri
TTTTTGTCTTTAATTTTGGCCAGTTTGATTACTATGTGTCTCGCGGTTTTCCTCCTTGGGTTTATCCTATATGGTATTTGTTGTGCTTCCTGGAATTGAGTGAGTGATTGCGAACATAGCTTGGTGATCAGATATTAGCATGCTTGATTCCAAAACACTTGTCAAATTTTCTGTAACTTTAGAGTAATGTCCAAACATCAAGTCAAAAATAAACAGAATGAAGCCCACTTCTGAAGGTGGCAGCTGACTGAACTGGTCACTGGTATCCTCTGGATAGGAACCCATCAGACATAGTCTCTCCTCTGTCTAGGGCATTATTCCCTGTGCTCTATCTGAGAAATGAGTTTTGACTTGGAAAATGAATATCCAGTGAGACCAGTTGTTTGTAAGTCTCCAGCATCACCTACCTCTGAACAGGACTCAACAACTTACGCTCTCCTGGGTGAAGTCCATAGGCGTATCCCTCAACACGATGAATACTTTTATATTCAGGTCTCCATCTGTTTGGAGGTCCAGTCTTATGTCTCTTAAACCTCTCCAAGATCTGTCTAAAAGTCAAAGCTTTAATCCTGAGACCCTGCTAGTCAGAGGTTGGGAAACCATGTGGATCAGCCCGAGTGGCTTGGCTACCCATCTGGTTGGAAATGGGAAGGACCCAGTCGCAGCTCAGAGTTAACTACTCAGGTTTCAATCCTGAGTCCCAGTTTCCCCTGATGAGAGCTGACTTCATAGGACCCAGATTACATTTACTTGCTTTAGACTGATTGTCATACGAGTCCAAACAATTTCTGAAATATCTACATTTTTATACTCCTTTTCCCCACATTTTGTGCTTTTGATGTCCTATTTTATATCTTAATGTTTATCCTTTAGCTGTTCATTGTAATGATAACTGCTCTCACAGAGTATTTTGATATTTTAATCTGTGTACTGGCTTATTTAAATGATTTTCTATTCTTTTATATATTTGCCCTTCCTATTTGTATTGCCCTTCCTTTCCTATAGATTATTGCTCCATCATTTTTTTCCTGCCTGCAGCTTGTGAAAAGTCCTGGGGCCAGGGAACAAACCCACACTACAATTGTGACCTGGAACACACAGTGACGATGCCATATTCTTAACAAATTGGACCACCAGGGAACTCCGATTATTGTTTCTTTTATTTAGAGAAGACCTGTCAACATTTCTTTTAGGTTAGGTTTAATATTTATGTGTTCTTTAGTTTTCACTTGTCTGAGAAATTCTTAATTTCTCTTCCTATTCTAAATGATAATCTTACTGGGTAGACTATACTAGGTTAAAAGTTTTCCTCTTTCAGTACTTTGAATATAGCATACCACTCCCTTCTGACCTGCAAAGTTTCTGTAGAGAAATTAACTTATAGCCTATGGGGACTCTCTTGTAGCTGACTCTTTTTCCTCTTGCTACCTTTAGAATCTTCTCTTAATCTTTAATTTTTGCCATTTTAATTATGACAGTGTCTTCATGGGAAATGTTTGGATTCATCTTTGGGGGGGACCTTCTGTGCTTCCTGTACCTGGATGTATGTTTTTTTCTTTAGGTTTGGGAAGTTTTCAGTCATAATGTCTTCAAGTAGATCTTCAATCCCCTTTTTCTTCTCCTCTGGAATCCTTATTCTGCATAGACGGCCACACTTTATAGTATCCCGTAGATCTGGTATGTCGTTTTTATTTGTTTTTGTTTATGTCTCTGTCTGCTATTATGCTTGGATATTTTCTATTCTATCTTCCAGATCACTTATTTTTTCTTCTGAGTTATTTTGTTTGCTGTTCATTGACTTTAGCTTGGTTTTTAATCTCAACAATTCAGATGTCTAATTTTGACTGATTCCTCTTGATAATTTCTGGTTCCTTTTTCGAGTGATCTTCACTTCTATCAATAGTCTTTCTTAATTTAGTTAGCATTTTAATTATCTCCATTTTGAACTCAGGGTCTGGTAGACTGTAAATGTCTATTTCATTTTGTGTTCTTTTGGGGAATAGCTCTTGTTCATTTAACTGGGAGTAGTTCCTTTGCTTTTCATTTTACTTAAATTTCTCCAACTATGAATTTAGGAGAAACACTTATCTTGAAGGGCTGTTTTTTATATGGGAGCATCCCTGTGTAGACTGTGTGAGTTCAATATTTTTGATAAATGGGCTGTTTTTGGCATGGATGCCTACCACATTTTTCTTCAGAGTGTGCTGGCCATTGTCCCCTTGATAGGATGTGTGCTTGGTGTTGTGACCAGAACCTTCACTGCATGTTGGGCAGGACCTCTTATTTGCTCTGTGCTTGTCATAGCCCTGTTCATGGCAAGGTCTGCTCCTCAGTTGTTGGAGTAGAAATCCCCAAATCTGGTTCTGAGCTATGGTGAAGCTAGGTCAGACCGGAGCACTCCTGTTGGTAAGTGAGCTCTGTGTATTCCTCCCTGGGGGCTGCCTATCAGAGTGTGAAATCCTGTAATGCTGCCTGTCACCTGGTGTGTTCACCCACAAAGTCTGCTATTGGCACTGCCCCCAGACTTGCCACTGCTGCAGGAGCACCCATCAGCTCAGATGTCAGGTTCACCTCTGTTGCATGTGTGGTCCAAAATCTCACCTCAGCTGTAACATAAGCACAGTGACAATGGTGGACCTGTGCTCTGTCCTGTGTGCACCCACAGTAGTAGCCTGGACTACACTGCAGACCTTTGGGCTGTTTGCCTGCAGTCAGACCTAGTCTTCTCCCCAGGTCTGTGTACTGAAGCTCAAATTTCAGCACCCAGGCACTCCATGCATCAATGCATCAGCACACCATCCACTCCATGCACGTGTAGGGCTGAGACGTGAGGCAACATGGCAGCTGTCAGTGCCAGTTTCTCCCTACCATGCTGGGTTAGCAGGCCAGCACCACGCAATTCTCTTAAGGAACTTCCATTAAGAGACTTCCAGACCACTCCAGCTTCTGTCAGTCATAGTGGACCTCGCAGCCAGTGAAGGAGGTTCCCAGTGTGAGTGAGGGAACCTTTCGTCTTTCACAGTTCTTCCAGGGGTGCAGGTTCTGTCCCCATTCTTTTTTTCTTCTTTTCCCTTTTTATCTTACCCACTTATGTGGGGATTTTTCTTGTAGCTTCAGTTCTAAAAGAGGTCTTCTGCCAGATTCCAGTTGCTATTCTGTGAGAATTGTTTCACATGTAGATATATTTTTGATGTGTTTGTGGGGGAAGAAGAGCTCCACATCCTTGTACTGCACCATCTTGACCTCCTCACATGACCTCTTTAAACCATTATTTCATTTCTGCTCATCTACATGGACTTGGAGAAAACTGAATCACTGATAAGATGCCTAATGTATCTTTTCCTCATCTCTCCCAATAAAAGAGGCAGTGATTGTGATCTTCAAGAAAAAATTCTTCCCTGTAATGTTGACAACCTGCAGCAGCACTAAGAGGTGAAGAAATAAGCTGAAGCTTATTTCTTTTGCCTTAGGAGACAGATACAAAGTAATATTCCTATGGTTTATGTCAGAGAGTATTCTACCTATGTTCTAAGTGTTTTTATGGTTTCAGATATTACATTTAGATCTTTAATCCATTTTGTGTTTATTGTGTGTGTGGTAAGAACTAATGTTCTGATCTTGTCTGTTTACATACAGTTGTGCCCTTTTCCCAGCACCCTTTATTGAAGACTGCATTTTCTCCATTCTTGCCTCTTAGGTTACAGATTAACTGACCATAGGTGCCTGGATTTTTTTTTTTTCTGGGCTCTCTGCTGTATTGCATTGATCTATGTGTCTGTTTTTACGCCAGTATCATGCTGTTGTGATTGCTGTTAGGTGAAATCTGATAATTTTATTCCTCCAGCATTGTTCTTTTATTCCCAGGATTGCTTTGGCAATTGGAGGTATGTTGCAGTCCCATATACATTTTAGGATTCTTTGTTTTAGTTCTGTGAAAAACATTCTGTGTATTTGATATAGATTGCATTATATCTTAGTTTGCTTTGGGTAGATGGCTATTAATTCTTCCAATCCAAGAGCATGGTAAATCTTTTTGTTACTTTGTGTCATTCTCTGCTTCTTTCATCTTTGTTTATCATTTTCCAGTATATAGATCTTTCACTTCCTTGGTTAAGCTTATTGGTAAGTATTTAATTCTTGTTGATGTGATTTTAAATGAGATTTACAATGTTGTGTTCATTTCTGCTGTACAGAAAAGTGACACACATATATATATTCATTTTCATATTATTTTCCTTATCACAGCATTTTGAATAAAATTCCCTGTATTATACAGTAGGACCATATGATCTATCCATTCTATATATACTAGTTTGCATCTGCTAATTGCAAACTCCATATCCTTCCTTCACCCACTCCCTCTCCCCTCAGCAACCAAAAGTCTGTTCTCTATGTCTGTGAGTCTGTTTTCCTTTTGTAGACATGTTGTTTTGTACCATATTTTACATTCCACGTATAAGTGGTATCATGATATTTGTCCTCTTTCTGGCTTAACTTCACTTAGTATGATAATCTCTGGGTCCATCCATGTTCCTGCAAATGGCATTATTTTGGTTTATTAATGGGTAATATTCCATTATATATATGTACCATATCTTCTCAATCCATTTATCTGTCAGTGGATATTTAAGCTGTTTCCATGTCTTGTATATTGTGAGTAGTGCTGCAGTGAACATTGGGTGCATGTAAAATAAAACGTAACCCTCGACTTTTAGGTTGTGTATATTTTTAAGTTGACAGTTTCTTATTTTGATAATTCCTTTGGATGGTAGGTTAGTATATTTTTGGATAGTATATTTATTTGTTATTTTTCTTATTTTTTTTAGGAAGGCCTGTAATGGTATAAATTTCCATCTTATAACTACTTTTGCTGCATACCATAGGTTTTAGAGTACTCTTTCCATTTTCATTTGTCCTGAGGTGTTCTGATTTCCTTTTTGATTTCTTCACTGAGCCATTAGCTTTTTAGTAGCATTTCGTTTAGCCTCCACATGTTAATTCTTTTCCAATTTTTCTTTCAGCAATTTATTTCTAGTTTCATAGAGTTGTGGTTGGAAAAACTTCTTGATATACTTTATATCCTCTTAAATTTGTTGAAACTTGTTTTATGGTCAGCATGATATATACCTTGGAGAATGTTTTGTGTGCACTTGTCAGGAGTGTGTGTTCTGCTGTTTTTGGATGTAATGTTCTACTATCTGCTAAGTCCAGCTGCTCTATTGTCTCATTTAAGACTACTGTTGAGTTACTGATTTTCTGTCTGGATGGTCTATCCATTGGTGTAAGTTGGGTTTTAAATTCCTCTGCTATTATTGTGTTATTGTAAATTTCTTCATTTATTTTGGGTAGTATTTGCTTTATATATTTAGTTGCTACTGTATTAGGTACACTCATCTTAAGGAGCATAGCATCCTCTTCCTGTACTGATCCTTTTATCATTATATAATACCCTTCTTTGTCTTTTATTGTGGCCTGGGTTCAAAGTCTCTTTTCCCTGATATGAGTATTGCTACCTCCTCTTCCTCCTAGTTATCTGTTTGCATGAAATGTCTTTTTCTGTCCACACACATTCAGTCTGGATTTAGCTCTGAAATGAGTCTCTCTTAGGGCCCTAGTTTATAGAAGGGTCTTGTTTTCTTTCTTTCTTTTTTTATCCAGTCATCTATGTCTTTTTGTTTTGTTTTTTTAGAGCCTCACCCTCGGCATATGGAAGTTCTGGGATAAAGGTTGAATCGGATCCTCAGCTGCCGGCCACAGCCATGGCCACAGCAACTGAGGACTCAAGCCATGTTTGTGACATATACCACAGCTCATGGCAATGCCAGATCCTGGATCCACTGAGCAATGCAAGGAGGAACACCCCAAGACACATATTAATCAAAATGAACAAAATTAAAGACAGAGAAAATACTGAAAGCACCTAGCGAAAAGAAACATAACATACAAGGGAACCCCAATAAAGTTATCAGCAGAGTTTTCGGCTGAAATTCTGCAGGCCAGAAGGGAGTGGCATGATATACTTAACATGATGAAAGGAAAAAACTTCCAACCAAGATTACTTCATCCAGAAAGGCTCTCGTGCAGATCTGAAGGAGAAAGCAAACCTTCTACAGATAATCAAAAGCTAAGAGATTTCTGCAGCACTAAACCAGCATTGCAACAAATACTAAAGGAACTTCTCTAGGCAGAAAAGAAAAAGCTACAACCAGAAACAAAAATACCACAAATGACAAGGCTCACCAGTAAAGGCATATATAGAGTAAAGACATGAAATTATCCATGCACAATTGTGTTACCAAAATCAGAAATCATGAGAAGAGAGCACAAATGCAGGACACTGGAGACACACTTGCAATTAAGAAACCAACAACTTAAAATAATCTTGTTTGTATAGAGACTCCTATACCAAAACTTCAGGGTAACTGCAAACCAAAATCTACCATTAATGCACAAACAAATAAGAAAAATCAACTCAAACACAACATTAAAGATAGTCATCAAACCACAAAAGGAGACATCAAGAGAATAAAAAAGAGCAACAAACAAAAATCCAAAACAGTTAATAAAATGGCAATAAGAACATACATATCAATAATTACCTTAAATGTTAATGGACCAAATACCCCAACCAAAAGACACAGACTAGCTAAATGGATACAAAAAAAAGACCCATACATATGCTGTCTTCAAGAGACCCAGTTCACTTCTAGGGACACATACAAATTTAAAGTGAGAGGATGGAAGAAAATATTCCATGCCAACGGGAATCAAAAGAAAGCCAGAGTACCAATACTCCTATCAGACAAAATAGACTTTAAGATGAAGAACATTTGAAGAGACAAGGAAGGGCACTACATAATGATCAAGGGATCAATCCAAGAAGAAGGTATAACAATTTTAAATATCTGGCTGGCATAAGGTGGTACCTCATAGTGGTTTTGATTTGCATTTCTCTATTAACGAGTGATGTTGAAATCGTTTCATGTGTTTTTTTGGCCATCTCTATGTCTTCTTTGGAGAATTGTCTGTGTAGATATACTGTGGTGATCCTATGTTGGGTGCACAGATATTTAAAATTGTTGTGCTTCTTGGATTTGAGTGAGTGGTTCCTTTCCCATGTTAGGGAAGTTTTTGGCTATTATCTCTTCGAATATTTTTTCTGTCCCCTTCTCTCTGTGTTATCCCTCTGGCACCCCTATAATACGGACGTTGGTGCGTTTAATGTTATCCCAGAGTTCTCAGAGATTCTCATTTCCCTTCAATCTTTTATCTGTTTTCTCTTGCGCATTAGTGATTTCCACTAATCTGTCGTCTACCTCACTGATTCGTTCTTCTGCTTCCTGTATTCTACTGTTGGCTGCTTCTAGTGAATTTTTTATTTCAGTTATTGTATTTTGCATCTCTTCTTGCTTAATTTTTACATCTTGTATTTCTTTGCTCAGTGTTTCCTGTAAATTATCAGTCTTTGCCTCCAGTTTATTTCCAATGTCTTACATCATCTTCAGCATCAACAGTCTAAAGTCTCTTTCTGGGAGACTGATAATCTCCTCATCACTGAGCTGTTTTTCTGGGGGTTTTTTCTGGGTTTTTTTTCTTTCTCCCTTATATAAGTTATAGTTTTCTGTGTTTTCATTTTTATAGGTTTTTGGTATGGTGTCCTTTTTGCAGACAATAGAGTTGTAGCCTCTCTTACTTCTGGTGTTTGCCTGCCCTGTGGCTGAAGTTGGTATTGGTGGGGAGGGGCTGCTGCAGGCTTCCTGATGGGAGGGACTGTTTTCTGTCCACTGGTAGGTGGGGCTAATTCCTATCCCTCTGGTGGATGGGGCTTTGTCTCTGGGTGACAATAGAGGTGGCTGTGTGCCTGAGGGGTCTTTAGGCAGCCTGTTCACTGATGGGTGGGGCTGTGATCCTACCTGGATTATTGTTTGGCCTGGGGCTTCTCAGAGCTGGTGGGAGGGGCCAGCTTTCCCCAAATAGCCATCTCCAGAGAAATGCAGGCTGTTGAATGTTCCCAAGAGCTTTGACTCCAATGCCCTTCCCCCACAACAAGCCGCAATCACCCGTTTTCCCAGGAGGTCCTCCAAGAATTGCAGTTATGTTCGACCCGGATTCCTATGGAGACTTTTCTTTGCCGTAGGACCCAGTGCAGGTGAAAGTCTGTGTGTGCCTTTCAAGAATGGGGTCTCTGTTTCCCCCAGTCTTGTGGTGCTCCTGCACACAAGCCCACGGGCCTTCAAATGCCAGATGCTCCAGGGACCCTTTCTCCCTGTGCCAGATCCCCAGGCATGGGGATTTGACATGGGGCTCAGAACTCTCAGTCCTGTAGGTGAGTCTCTCTGATACAGTTACTTTCCAGTCTGTGGGGCTCCCCACCCAGGAGGTATGGGGTTGCTTATATCGCATAATCGCCCCTCCTACCTCTTTTTTTTTTTGTCTTTTGCTTATATCGCATACTATGAAGAATTGTATGCTAACAAATTGGACAACTGAGAAGAAACAGACAAGTTTTGAGAAGCATAGAGACTGACAAAACTGAGTTAAAAAACATTATTTGAAGAGACAAATCAACAGAAATGAAATGGAATCTGTACTTTAAGAAAAAACTCCCTCAAACAAAAGTCCAGGACCAGACAACTTCACTGGGGAATTCTACCAAATGTCCAAGGAAAATCTTATAACTATTCTCAAAGTATTCCACAAGACTGAGGAAGAAGGAACACATCAAAATTCATTCTATGAAGCCAGCATCACCCTAATACCAAAAGCAGTCAAAGATAATACCAAAAAAGAAAATTACAGGCCAGGAGTTCCTGCTGTAGTGCCGCAGGATGAGCAGCAACTCTGTAGCACCAGGATGCAGGTTAGACCCCCAGCCCAGCCCAGTTGGTCAAAGGATGCAGCTCTGCTGAAGGTGCGGTGTAGGTCACAACTGTGGCTCAGATCTGGTAGCTGGCCTGGGACTCCACATGCCTTGGAGTGACCAAAAAAGAAAAAAAAAATTACAGGCCAATATCTTTGCTAAATACAGATGCAAAAAGCCTCAAAAAAATATTAGCAAGCCTGGAGTTCCCAGGTGGCACAGCAGGTTAAGGATCTGGTGTCATCACTGCCATGGCATGGGTTTGAACTCTTACCTGGGAACTTCCACATGCCGTTCTGTGCCAACAAAAAAAGAAGCAAAATAATAGCAAACCAAATCCATCAACACATAAAAAAGATCATTCACTACAATCAAGCTGGATTCATTCCATGGTCACAAGCATGGTACAACATACGCAAATCCATCAGTATGATACACTACATTAGCAAAAGGAAAGACAAAAACACAGTCATCTCAATAGATGCAGAAAAATCTACATGAGCATCCCGTTTTCTCTCTTCTCCTCCTGAAACTATTATGGGAAAGTTGGCACATTTTCTGTTGTTCTGTAGATTTGTATGCAGCTTTCACTTTTTTTTTCCTTTGTATGTTTTCTGTTTTGATTGGATGATTCCCATTATTCTGTCTTCCAGATTACTTATTCATCTTTATGTGTCATTAGTCTGCTTCTAGATTGGATTTTATCTTGGCAGTTGAATTGCCTATTTTTGATTATTTATTGTTTCTAGATTCTTGTTACAGTGACCTGCATTTCTAGTGATAATTTTTCTTAATTCAGTTAGCATTTTTATTACCTTCTTTTTGAATGCCAGATCTAAATAGACTGGTGAGGTCTGCTTCATTATTTGTTCTTTCAGGGGATTTCTCTTGTTCTTTTAACTGGAAGTAGATCCTCTTCCTTTTCATTTTACTTAAATTTCTCTCTCGGATTCCCTGTGTGGCCTGCAGCATGACTACTCAATGCTGCTTCACTGTCTCTGAATTTAGGGGAAACAGTTAACTACTGTAGTCTTTACGTGGGAGCATCCCTGTGTAGACTTCATAAGTGTGATGTTTTTGGCATGAGGCCTGGTTTCAGTATGGATGCCAGCCATATCTTTCTTCAGTGTGTGCTGGCTATTATCCCCTTGATAGGGGGTGTGGCTCGTGGTAGAGTATCTACAGCCTGTGCTGGATGTTAGGCAGGACTTCTCTGTTCCATGTCGTGACCCTGACACAGGCAGGGTGTGTTCCCCAATTGTATTAGAAGCCTTGATGATTGGGTTCAATTAGTCTCTGTTGCCTTTAAGTGCATTCCCTGTCTCAGTGGAGGTAGATGCTGAAGCAAGTGAGGCCCTTGCAATCACGGAGGACCTATGCTCTTCCTATGTAAGTACCCACAGCTCCGCTCAAAGGCAGCCCTTTGAAGGCTGTGCCCTTTCCCCTGTTGTGTTTGTCTCAGATCTAGTGCAAAGCTGTGGTGTGGAGTGAGCTAGAAGTTGGAGGGTTGGGGCTATAGGAATTGAGGTGGCTATAGTGCCACCCGAGATCTGGGCTGCTTCCAAATCAAACCTCTTCCAGGATCTGTCTGTCGCAAATCTCGTGCTAATCTGGAAGAAAAACCACTGTGTAGTCCTAAGCATATTGACAATGGCCATTGCAGCTCCAACTGGACCACAAACCAGGCCTTCTGAGCTGTCTATTAGTAGCTAGATCATGTCTTCTTAAGGGCCTATCTGTGCCAATACATCTGGCCCTTGCACACTCCTGTTGTGCTGCTCATGCTGACATCCACTGCATCTAAACCCATCACCCTGAGTACTCACTGACTATGGCATCCAAGACTACTACTGGATTCCCAGGTGCCCTGCTCTGTCTCTGCACAGCTAGACAGTCTTTGCTAAGATCTTGTGACAGGCTATGGTGTGGATAGACGGGGGCCAGGAAATTTTCTCCTTTAGGTTAGGAAGTACAGCAAGGCAGCTGCCGCCAGTGTAAGACTGCCCTGATGGTCAGCCAGCCAGCACACACTCCTTACAAGTAGAATCTAGTCTTCTCCAGGCCTTCCATATCAGCAGATTTCCCAGGATCAAAGGAGGCCATCTACGCCATGCATGACCCCAGGACTGGGATTTTCAAATAGTTACTCAATCTGCTTACACCCTAGAACCAGGGTCCACGCTAGTAGACTTCCTTCTCCATTCAGGTCCTTCCCAGTGGCTCACATCCAGACATGATGCTTCCTCCCACCCCACCCCACCTGCACCCTACCCAGTTATGTGTAGATCTTTTTTGCAGCTTTAGTTTGTAGGAGTTCTTCTCCTAGATTCCATTTAGATTTCCATGAGAGGTGCTCCACATGGAGATGTATTTCTGATGTATTTGTGGGTGTGGGGGGACTCCATGTACACCTGCTCCACCATCTTAATTCTGCTTCAGACTTCAGCTTTTTTGGGGGTATGAACTTTTTCTTAACTTTTTTTTTTGTCTTTTTGCCTTTTATTAATGTAGAGCCGCATCCGTGGCATATGGAGGTTCCCAGGCTAGGGGTCTAACAGGAGCTGTAGCCACTGGCCTTTGCCACAGCCACAGCAAAGCGGGATCCGAGCCACATCTGCAACCTACACCACAGCTCACGGCAATGCCGGATCCTTAACGCACTGAGCAAGGCCAGGGATCGAACCCGCAACCTCATGGTTCTTAGTCGGATTCATTAACCACTGAGCCACGAAGGGAACTCCTTAACTTTTAAAGTTACTGTAATATACTTGACTTACAAAGTTTTGTTAATTTCAGGCATATGGCAAAGTAATTGTTATACATATACATATATCCATTCCTTTTCAGTTCTTTTCCCATATAGACGATTACACAATATTGAGTGAACTTTCCTGTGCTGTACAGCAGGTTCTTGTTATCTACTGTTTTACATATAGTAGTGTGTATATATTACTCCTGACACCCTAATTTCTCTGCCCATGTTTCCCCTTTGGTAACCATAACATTGGTTTTGAAACCTTTGAATTTGTTTCTGTTTTGTAATTTTATTGTGCCAATTCTATTAGATTCTACGTATTAGTGATCTCATATTTGCTTTTGTCTGATTTACTTCATTTAATATAATTTCTAGGTCTATCCATGTTGCTACAAATAGCATCATTTCATTCTTATTCATAGATTAATAATACTCCATTGTGTGTGTATGTACACATCTTTATCCAATCCTAGATGAACATTTAGGTTGCTTCCATTGTAAATAGTGCTGCAGTGAACATTAGGGTGCATGCATCTTTTTGAATTATGGTTTTCTCTGTATATATGCCCAGCATACAGCTAGATAATATGGTAGCTCTATATTTAGTTTTTTAAGGAACCTCCATACTGTTCTCCATAGTGGTTGTACCAGCTTATATTGCCACCTGAACGTAGGAGAGAGCTCTCTTCTCCATATCCACTCCATCATTTCTTGTTTGTAGACACTTTTTTTTTTCTTTTTAGTACTGCACCTGTGGCATATGAAGTTCCTGGGCTAAGGGTCAAATTGGAGCTGCAGCTGCCTAGCTATGCTACAGCTATAGCAACCCAAGCCACATCTGCAACCTATACCACAGCTTTCTGCAACACCAGATTGAAGTGGATACTAGTCAGGTTCTTAACCTGCTGAACCGCAGTGGGAACTCCTGTAGACTTTTTGATGATGGCCATTCTGATTGGTGTGAGGTGATACCTCATTATAGTTTTGATTTGCCTTTCTCTAATAATTAGTGATGTTGAGCATTTTTTCATGTGCTTTTTGGCCATCTGTCTTGTTTGTAGAAATGACTGTTTAGATCTTCTGACCAATGTTTAATTGGGTTGCTTGTTATTTGATATAAAGATGTATGAGATGTTTATATATTTTGGAGATTAATCACTTGTTGGTCACTCTATTTGTAAATATTTTCTTCCATCCTGTGGATTGTCTTTTTGTTTTGTTAATGGCTTGCTTTTCTGTGCCAAAGCTTTTAAGTTTAATTAGGTCCCATTTGTTCATTTTTGTTTTTATTTTCATTACTGTAGGAGGAAGATCAAAAAAGATATTGTTGAGATTTATGTCAGAGTGTTTTGCCTATGTTTTTCTCTAGGAATTTTATTGTATCTGGTCTAATATTTAGGCCTTTTAATCCATTTTGAGTTTATTTTTGTGAACAGTTTTAGAGAGCATTCTAATTTCATTCTTTTACATGAACTAACTGAACCACTAATCTGAAGAGATCATGTTTTCTCCACTGTATATTCTTGTCTCCTTTGTTGTAATGTGTGTGGGCTTATTTGGGCATTCTATGCTGTTCCACTGATATATGTGTCTTGTGCTAATAACATACTGTTTTCATGACTTTAGCTTTATAGTATAGTTTCAAGTCAGGGAGTCTGGTTCCTTCAGGTTCATTTTTATTTATCATCAAGATTGCTTTGGTTATTTGGATCCATTTTGGTTATTCAGATCCATTTTTATTTATCAAGATTGCTTTGGTTATTCAGAGACCGCGAGCTTTTTAATGACAGTTTGTCTTTTCTGTTTTTACATACTCACTATGGGGACTGGTGCAGAAACTGGAAACTATGCAGGCAAAGAAATTTTATTTCTGTATACATATTTTCCTTTAATAGCCACCAACAAGACTTTTTATTTCCTCTCACTGACCCTGTCCACCAGTTATGTTAGCCTACAAACATATTGCTATAGCAACATATATAGATATATATGATACATTTATACACACATACACACATTCTAAAGCATTGTAAAGATACAGACTATGCTTTAGCACATTTGGGGCCCTCAGATATATCACTTAAAATGATCACTGGTTTGCTTTACACAGACTTTCAGTGGGTTTGGTGTGGCCATTAGTCCCCAAATCCAGAGAGAAGGTAGGACAAAATGGGACAGCATCTTTAGCGTGAGGTCAGAACTCTTTTTGGAGATCATGAAAGAATAGAAACAGGAGATATAGGCTAAGCATGAGATGGCATCTGGAGTCATCTCCCACCATGTGGATTCAAAGAACTCAGGTACTGAAGTGTAGACTGATGCCCAACCTGATTGTAACTCAGCTGTGCTGGCCCCCAGTCAGGTCATAGGGCCCAGGCCACCACTGTCCAGCAGGGCACCGCTGCTCAGTCCTGTGCTTTTAGATCTGCCCAGGAGCTCCAGTGTGGGACCTCATGCCCCATTCCTAGAAGGCAGATCCTCCTGAGTTGACCTGCTGAGGATAGGCGCTGAGGTGAGAAATGTGCTGTTGCTGGTTCCCATGCCTTTCGCGTGTTCAGAAGCAGTGTCTCGAGGTCCTCTACAAGCTCGGCATGTTTTGCTTCGCACTGGGCCAGGTAGATCATGTTATTCCGCAACTGTGGCTGGTTATGCCACAAGTACAGGGAAGGCCCTCTGCCTTTTGCCCTGCCCCACCAGGCCACACCTCTGACCCCTTTCATCAGGTGTGGAGGAGTGGGACCCTGATCCTCCTCAGCAGACAGGGAGCTGTGCAAAAGGTGGGCAGGCCCATCCTTCCTGCTGTTTTAAGGACCTCTGGTGGCTTCGAGTCTTGTATGGCTCCTGAAAGGCAAGGGTCACGGGACTGGAGTGCATGGCAGAGCCCTTAGGGATTTCACCTGGAGACCAAAATAACACAAAGTAAGAGCCCATTATCAGTCCCTGCTGGTGGCTAACTGAGGCTGGAGAGAGAGAAGTGAGTGGTGACATGAGCCAGAAGCACAGTGAGAGGCTGTTAAGAGGATGAGCTGAGGGGATGTGCTGACGTCTGGGGGAGCACCTGGTGCCACAGGCCGGGGCAAAGCTTCTCACCACCTCCTGTGGTGATACCTCTGCTCAAAGCCACTGCACACCAGCTGGCTGGATCCTATGCCTCCCCCTTCAGGGACCAGTTCACTCTCCAATTCACTTTGGAGCAAAAAGATGGCTTTTGTGATCTCCCAGGAAAAGAAGTGCTTAGTATGAAATATGCACACATACAAACAGCCTGTTGTAGGAAGGACAGCACATTTTGCAGGGAGGTCCTCCTATTCAGTTTTTGTTCTATATACTTGATGAGAAATGGGAGGGGCCAAGTCAGCAGGGACCTCAGAGATCATCTGAGTCTAGTGCCACCTCCTACAGATGAGGCCCAGGGGGCTCACAGAGACTGGGGCCAGCCAAAGCCACACAGCCAGTTAGTGACAAGCCTGGAATTAGAACCCAGGCTTCGGGCCCTTTGCAGTGCCCTGGGGAGAGCAGAGAGGAATTCCAAACTGGGGGAGCCAGTGGTAAGAGAGGCAGTTGGGTTACCTTTGCTGGGACAGGAATAAGGCTTTACAGAGGCAATCTTGTAAGTTTTCTTCTAAAAAGGCTCAGGAAAGAAAGGAATCATCAGAGAAGAACAGAAGGAATTAGCAAAAAAAAAAGATAAGTCATGGCCCAACCCATTTTCATACTGTAGGGTCATCATTCTCTTAGATTACAGTTTAGAAACATTCCTAGGAATGTGCTCAATTGCTTATGGCAAAGCTTTAAAGTCCATGGTAAAAGATTTAGTTTCTGTTTTTTAAGCCATTTCTACACCTCAAGTTTTTCTTCAAAATGGTTGCTAGATAGTGTGTTAAGTTAAACTTAAAGGGAAAGATTCATTTATATGGCAGAATTCTTTAAGTTTCAGTTTTCTGTTACTACCGAATTCTCCTTTATATCAGTAGGCCCAATGACCTTCTTTTGTGCTGTTGCTTAAAGAAAATAAGTCAAAATAAAATTTCTGTTCTTAATGGTATGGAGTGAAATCAACTAATTAGGCTGCATCTTACTGTTATTTTTTCATATATTTGTATAGGAAATCCCAGAGCATATGACTGGCTTCAGGACCCCTTTACTGGAAGCTCATTCAGAGGCAGACCCTATGACTTCTGACCTTGACAATCAACTGAACCACATTTCTCCTTGGCATAATGCAGAGAGAATTGGATTCAAGAGAAGATGATGACAAAGTGAGAGTGAATCAAGAGGTAGAGGAGGTTGCTAACTGGGGTGGGAGGGCTGATGGGGATGGAGATTGACTACAGGGATACTCACTGAGGCCCTGTGCTACTACTAGGGGACCAGTAATCTCCTCCTGGAAGGTCAGAGCAGGTCAGGGATTACCTGCAGACTCTGATGACAACTGGTGAGGGGTTTGGGATGAGCTCGTGGCTCGACTGGTCCAGTGATTTCCTTACCTCCAAATTAGTCCTTGCCTTCTTCAAAACATCATGTGTCCTGGTCACTGAAACAACAAAACGGCCCCCAAGGTGAGAAATTACCAGCAGGGCCTTGCCTTGGGTATATGCTCTAAAGGCCGTTCTTTCTAGACACTTAGCTCGGGGTCTCCTGCTGTCTCCCACTCCCTCCCTCTGCCTCCCTGATTAGTGATGGCACAGGAGGTTCAGGTGTCCCATCAGTCTGCCCTGTCCCCCAGCCTCTCTGGTCACTGTCCATCCACAGCGCAAGTGGGGAATCTGCATCCCCTCCATTTCCTGTCACATTCCCTGGCTGGGGGTTACCCACACTGGCTGAAGATGAACTGCTCCATGCTCTCCTTCTGCTGGTTGGCAGTCCTTAGACGTTCAGTCGTGCTCTGAAGTAGACTCTCCTGTTTGGATAGTTTGGTTTTCAGTTCCAGAAGCTCCCTTTTCACGGACTCTCCCTGGGGAGAGAAACAGACTCTCTGTCAGTGGTCAGAAGGCCTAAAGCCCCCTGTGCATGGCGGCTCTTTACAACCCCAAGTAGGATTTTACAGTCTTTTCAACTGTTTCTAGACTGGATTCCCCTCATTAAAACCTCTACAGCCCCCCAGGTGATGATGGCTTGGGATGGGCCGTTAGGTGGGAATACTGAGGACCTAGAAGCCTCTGTGCAGATTAGCACAGACTACATTCCTATTGCTGCAGAGAATCTGACTCCAGGCTCACAGATATTCCCAGCTGTGAATAAGAGCTCAGATTTAGTGCTGACATAGTTAACACACTTGGGCATCACGAGTAAGACTTGGCTTTTAGGAATATCATGCCTAGGGAGACAGAGCTGGCTGAGAGAGTCAGCAAGTCTGTACATATTTGTGCCAGCCTCAAGATGGCAAAACAGCCCCTTCTTTGAAATTAGCATCGTTAGGTCCCCTAAGGGGTCAGTGATTTTAGTCTGGAGTTGGAACCCTTTTGCAGGGATCCTGAAACCTGTGTGTCCAAGATCACCAACCAGAGAGCCAGCCTGAGATCTGAAAGCACCTGGGGGGAGGCTGACTCTCCCTAGGCCTGACCCAGAGAAGCTGATTTAAGTGATTTTTGGGGGGTTCCAGTGGGTGGCTAAAAGAGGGCTGGTTGACTTCTGGTGACATTCTCTGATCCTGCCTGACTGTGTGGACCTGGGGGTAAGGTGGGGATGATGGGACAGGAGGTATTGATGTTTCAACGTGGCCATGAACTTCAGCTCAGCTAAACTTTGGAAAAGTAAAGAAACTGAAGGTTTATGGGTTACCAGGGCTCTCCTGTCTGCTGATTCCATATCTTTTCCTTTTTCAATGTGATTACTTATTTGGGGGGTCATGAGTGGGAGGCGAAGGGATATAGTCAGACTGCAATCAGCCATCACGGAGAAGTCTCCCTCCAGGGACACTCCCATCGGGTCCCTTTGTCCCAACTGACTGTTTGGCTCCTGATCTTCAGGATCGGCAGACCAAGGAAGAAGAAGGATATTGGGGGCCAGGACCAGTAGACGATGCTGGTTTCTTACCGCTTTGCCAGCCAGGGCAGGGCTGTGGGAGCTTGGCAGGGCTGCTCGCCAGAACATGGTGAGGAGGGAGGTCGACTCCTCCAGCCGCTGGTGCAGAGTGTTGGTGCTGCTTAGGAGCTCATGGACACCTTTGCTGCCCATCTCCTGGGAAAAGGGGGAAGTAGCCATGAGTATCCCTGGGGCTGAGAAATCACTTCTTTTTTCCTGGGCATAGGCCTCAGCATCTTTTGTGAGTGAGGCACAGACACGGCCTTCTTGACCCTGTGAAACCCTTTTTTAGCCCAAAAGCTGAGTTACTCTGACCTCAGCAGGAACCTCCTCTTGCAGGAATCCATTTGGTTCCAGCTTCCCCCATACTCTTCTAGTCCTGCTTTGTGCTTTAGAATCTAAGGTCCTCAGTTTTTGCATTGGCCCCGTCTTGCCCTTCCCTAAATCACACCTTATGCATCAAATGGGCTGCACCATTCGTAGCTTGAAGACTGAGGTGCCATTCCCTTTATCTGGTAGGTTCTACTCCCCACAGAACTTAGGCACCCCCTGTGAATCTGTTACTTTCCTTGCCTGGGATAACAGCTGATTCTAGGTTCATGCCGTCACTCCCACAGCACTCCTAACACCATGCCTGGGAGCCAGGTGTTGTGCTTATTTACTTCGGTTGAGGCTCCCTCTCTGTTGTAGGGGATCCTGGGGTCAGGGCTGTCCCTGCATGTCTGGACATCTTCAGTAGCCCAGAGAGCAGAGGCTGGCGCCTGGTCTCTCCCTCATGAAGGGCTCTGAGAAAGCTTGCTGTCCGCTTTCCTCCCCTGCTCAGTCAGAGCAGGGAAATTTCATGGTTGCCGTGTTCCTCACCCCTTCCACACATTTGGCCCGTATGGATTCAAATTTTCAATTTCTAGCCAACTGACTGATTTTTTTTTCTGCCTACAGATGGTCATGTGCAAACATGATTTCAGTAGATAATAAGCAAATAAAAGGTACTCAGTACAGCACCACATGTATGTTGACACTTGACATGCTCTACTGATGAGGATGGCAATGCTGCACAAGCTTTTCTCTAGTTCTGAGAGGGATATTCAAGTCAGCTACATATAGAACAAAGCAGAGCTTAGAGTGAAGTTAGCAGATGAAAATGAAAGGCATATCTGGGTATAAATGGAAGACTGCAGCCAGCTTGGAGGTCTGGAGCATGAAAAAAAAATATCAGGAGAAGGAGCTAAAATCAGAAGAAAGGCCCTAAGGAAAAAGGTGTACCTAAGAGCTATGACATGATTACCTCTAGGCCGGGAGCTTCAAGGCCAGGAAAGCTGTAGGTTGATCTCATGAGAGACGCTATCTTCTTGACCAGCAGACTGCTCTCCCCAATCTGTTGTCTTAGGGCACTGTAGTCATCAATGTGTCCAATGACGTGGCGGCCGTGCTTATTGGCAAAGCAGCCGTCAGTAGCATCACCTTCCAGCTTGGGAGGGTGAGGGTTCTTCATCACTGGAGAAGCATCCAAACCCAGCTCTGACGAATAATACCACAATACAAGAGAATCCACTGTTAGTCGGAAGCACATTCTCAGTTCAATCCAAAAAGGACATCAAGTAGTGAAAGAGGCCAGAAACAAGAAATCTTGACTGTCTTGGAAAGTTAAGTGTGAAGTCCATAGATATTCTGGGCTTTATATTTTATAATCTTTCTTACATCACCTCATAATAATAAAATTGCCAGGAGGCAAGTTTTTATCCTTATTGACAAAGGAAATATTCAAGACAGATATTATTAATAAAAACTTTTAAATTGGGTTGAGAAGACACAGACAAGAAGTTAAGTTCGATACAGAGAGCACTTTCAAGAAGGCAGAGATTATAGTGCAATGACGCAGTACCAGAGCGATAGGAAGAGCATAGGAGAAAGTAAAATGACAAAAAAGGCAACCACAGAAGGTGCAATGAGTAGGGCTAAAGGCCTTGGGACATGCAGAGAAAACTCTCTAAATTTAGATAATATAACTTGCCATCACTAGACTCTTGAGTCCTATAGTTGCCCTGCTTACCATTTGTTCTATTGAAGGTTGTGGTCTCTGAGCCAGGAGGAGCAGAAGAGCTGGGGAAGACAAGAGCTGGAGAATTCATGCCCATGTCCCGAACTGGAGGGGAGGCAACTGAATCTAGCAAGTAAAGATAACCACAACTTTAGGAACCCTGGAAAATGCTGCTCCCCAAACACATGCACAGCCTAGGCTTTACCATTGGAAATCTAAGGCAACGTGACTCTCTTATGTAATCATCATCCATGTACCACAGTCAAAACCAATGGTAAATAAATCACTTATTTTGGACAATAAGATGTTGCTATAATTGAAGGGCGTTCCATGAGAAAGTGACTTCCAGTTTGAAAAATTGTTAGGTATATTTTTCTAACCCCAGATTTGAATATAATTTTGTATGTAGCATGTATAATACAATGCTTTATAACTAAATATAAATATACCTAAATATATGCAGTATATGTGTTAAAAATATTTCATCAAAGAATGAATGGGTTTATGTGTGATTAAACTCAGCACTCTAGTCACCATTCTTTTTTTTTTCTTTTTGCCTTATCTAGTGCTGCACCTGCGGCATATGGAGGTTCCCAGGCTAGGGGTCTAACAGGAGCTGTAGCTGCTGGCCTTCACCACAGCCACAGCAACGTGGGATCAGAGCCGTGTCTGCAACCTACACCACAGCTCACAGCAACGCCGGATCCTAACCCACTGAGCAAGGTCAGGGATCAAACCCGCAACCTCATGGTTCCTAGTCGGATTCGTTAACCACTGAGCCATGACGGGAACTCCTAGTCACCATTCTGATGAGTGAAATATATATGATAGTATGAGAAGAATAGGAGATGGAAGCCCTGGTAAGTTTGAGATGCCATGAGCTGTGGCATAGGTCACAGACACGGCTCGGATCCCTTGTTGCTGTTGCTGTGGTATAGGTTGGCAGCTGCAGCTCCGATTTGAACCCTAGACTGGGAACTTCCATATACTGTGGGTACAACCCGAAAAAAAAAGAAAAAAGAAATCTGGAGTAGCAATACTCAAGTCAGACAAATAGACTTTAAAATAAAGATGGTTACAAAAAGCAAAGAAGGATGCTATGCATGACAGTACAACAATCAAAGGATCAATCCAAGAAGAAGGTATAACAGTTGTAAATACTGCACCCAACACAGGAGCACTTCAATATATAAGACAAATGCTAACACCTATAAAAGGGGAAATCAACAGCAACACAATAATAGTAGATGATTTTAACTCCTTACTTACACCAATGGACAAATCAGCCAGACAGAAAATCATAAGGTAACGCTGGCCTTAAAAGACACATTATACCAGATAGACTTAAGTTAATAAAATTAGAAATGAGAAAGAAGTTACAACTGACACCACAGAAGTACAAAGGATCGCAAGACAATACTAAGAGCAACTCTATGCCAAGAAAATGGACAATATAGAAGAAATGGACAAATTCTTTGAAAGTTACAGCCTTCCAATACTGAACCAAGTAGAAACTATCAACAGAGCAATCACAAGTTCTGAAATTAAAACTGGGATTTAAAAACTTCCAAAAAACAAAAGTCCATGATCAGATGGTTTCATAGGATAATGCTATCAAACAGAGAACAGTTAACACCTATCCTTCTGAAACGTCCAGAAAATTGCAGAGGATGGAATACTCCCAAGCTCATTCTATGAGGCCACCATAACACTGATAACCAAAGCCATATGAAGACACTATGATAAAAAAAAATTGCAGACTGATCTCATTGATGAATATAGATGTAAAAATGCACAGCAAAATATTAGAAAACAATGCATTAAAAGGATCATACACCATAAGTGAGATTTATCTCAGGGATGCAAAGATTATTTAATAGCAAATCAATCAGTGTGGTACACCACACTGACACATTGAAGAATGAAAACTATATGATCATCTCAATAGATGCAGAAAAAGCTTTTGACAAAATTCAACATCTATTTATGCTTAAAAACTCTCTAGAAAGTGGGCATAAAGGGAACATACCTAAACATAGTAAAGGCCGTATATGACAGACTCACAGCTAACATCATTCTCAGTGCTGAAAAACCAAAAGCCATTTCCTTTAAGATCAGGAACAAGACAAGGATGTCCACTCTCACCACTTTTATTCAACAGTTTTAGAAGTCCTAGCCACAGCAGTCAGAGAAGAAAAAGAAATAAAAGGAATCCAAATGGAAATGAAGACGTAAAACTGTCATTGTTTGCAGATGACATGATACTATACATAGGAAATACTAAAGATACTACTAGAAAACTACTAGAGCACATCAATGAATTTGGTAAAGTTTCAAGATACAAAATTAATACACAGAAATCTCTTGTATTTCTATATACTAACAACAAAATATCAGACAGGGAAGTTAAAGAAATAATCCCTTTTACCATCACATCAAAGAGTATCAAAAACCTAAAAGTACCTAAAGAGGCAAAAGACCTGTACTCTGAAAACTGTAAGACACTGATGTAGGAAAGCAATGACACAAACAGATGGAAAGATATATCATGTTCTTGGATTGGAAAAATCAACATTATCAAAATGACTATCACCCAAGGCAATTTACAGATTCAGTGCAATTTCTTTCAAACTACCAATGACATTTTTCATAGATATAGAACAAAAAAACTTTAAAAGTTTTTATGAAACACAGAAGACCTCAAATAGCCAAGGCAAATATTGAGAAAGAAAAACAGAGTTGGAGGAATTAGGCTCACTACTTCATACTTTACTACAAAGCTAGATTCATCAAAACAGTATGGTATTGGCACAAAAACGGAAATATAGATCAGTGGAACAGCATAGAAAGACAAATAAACCCATGCACCTATGGTTAATTAGTCTATGACAGAGGAGGCAAGACTATATAAGGGGGAAAAGATAGTCTCTTCAATAAGTGGTGCTGAGAAAACCAGACAGCTACATGTAGAAGAATGAAATTAGAACACCAACGGAAGAGAGCACTTGGAGATGGCGGAATAGAAGGACTGGAGTTCAACTTCTCTCCCGAAAAACAGCAAAACTACAACTAAATGCTGAGCAGCCTTCGACCAAATGGACTCTAAACTTCCAAAAAAAGGTATTCTACTCCAGAAGACAAAGAGGAGACCACATCAAGAGGTAGGAGGGGCGATTACGCGATAGAAGCAACCCCATACCTCCCGGGTGGGAAGCCCCACAGACTGGAAAGTAACTGCATCACAGAGACTCAGCTACAGGACTGAGAGTTCTGAGCCCCACGTCAAAACCCCACGCCTGGGGATCGGGCACAGGGAGAAA
>PVHT020000034.1:5193563-5266108 GCA_004024745.2 Catagonus wagneri
ATCACGGGCCTTGCCTGCAGCCCATCATGTATGCTTCTCTGTAAAAAGAAGCCCAGCCTGGGGGCGAGAGGAAAGAGGTGGGCAGGGTGGTAGTTTAGGATTTCACATTCAGAAGACTGCTTTCTTCCAGGGCTTATCAACATGGGCAGCAGAACAAACAGGTAGCTCCACCTAAGAAATAGGAGTGAGGTCATCATTTTTTCCAACAAGTCACCCCCTCCCCCGCCCCTGCCAGGTTTGAGCCTTATCTATAACTTTCTTAGATTTGCTACATACTAGAATCATCTGAGACACAGTAAAAACATGTGCCAGTGCTTGAATCCCTGGAGAGTTTTCTTTGGTTGGTGTGGGCTACAGCTTGGGCACTGGATATTTAAAATCATCGCAGCTGATTCTAATAAGCTGAAAAGTTTGAGAGATATTGTCATGGGTCTCTCCCTCACCAATTTGCAAAACACCAGATATTTACTAGGATCACTGGGAATTTAAGAGGGTGATGAAAGATATAAACATCTAAATTACAGTCAGGATTTAAAAGAGATGTGGCTCCCTTACTCCTTCACCCCCTCTTCAGCCGCCACCCCACACAAGGCCAAGGGGGAAATGGATGGTTGTTGACAGTCAGCTTACTTTCCAAGTCTGAAACAGTGATCATAATCCTCATTTTCCTGTCTCCTGGGACACACAGTGCAGAGCACATGCCCTGAAACCATGCAGAGATGCCACACAGACTCTTACACAAGAGGATTTTAGCCCCCGGTGACCTGAGAAGTTGCCATGCACCACTCTCCACTTGGAAGCTTGGTTTATAGCAAAGGAGGAGCCCAAGCGATGATCACTTAGAGAGGGCTGTGCTTCCACAGGCAAAAGAAATGGCTATGATCCTCCTCACCAAGGCTGGGACCATCCAATCTCTGCTCAGTGACACAGACCGGATATAACTCCCATTCAGCCCACGTCAGCAGACCCTTTCTCATACACAGTGCTTTCCTTTTTTTTTTTTTTGTCTTTCTGCCTTTATCTAGAGCCGCATCCGCGGCATATGGAGGTTCCCAGGCTAGGGGTCTAACAGGAGCTGTAGCTGTCGGCCGACGCCACAGCCACAGGAACGCGGGATCCAAGCCGCGCCTGCGACCTACACCACAGCTCACGGCAATGCCGGATCCTTAACCCACTGAACAAGGCCAGGGATCAAACCTGCAACCTCATGGTTCTTAGTCGGATTCGTTAACCACTGAGCCACGATGGGAACTCCACAGTGCTCTCCTTCTGTCTTTCCCTTTGGGCCAGGACCAACTGACATTGTGGGAAGATGAAGGAAAAGGAGGGAAAGAAAAGAAAAGTGACCTAGAGAACACTCTTGCCTTTTGTCATGGAACAAATTTGTTATCCATCAATTGTTGGTTCCAGAACTGCCATAGTGGCAAGTTCTAGGTCAGAGTGAACGGCATATTTCTATCATCCTTAAAGAGAGAGAAAAGATTGTTGCAAGGGGACCCCAGAGTGTCTTCACTGAGCTAAAAGCTCTGTGCTCTGAGCAGGATGGTAACAAAATCGTCCTAGATAGCAAAGGTATAATGGCAACGTGGAACTGGGTGCAGAAGACCAAGGTTCAAGCCCACTTCTCCCCCTTACTAGTGACCTTGAACAAGTAGCCGCCCTCCCCTGAGCCTTGGTCCCCTGCTGTGGTTCTGCCTGTCATACAAGGCAAGAACAGCTTGCTAGGTAAGCCTCACTTGCTGTACGTGTGTAACACTGATACCAGAAGGTACCTCTTAGACATCACCGCCTGCTGAAAGGAAGATGTGCAAGCTCTCCTAACAAAGGTCTTAGTCTGGCTGGTTCTGGAAATCAAACTGGTGTCAGAGTGGACAGTGTATCCATTTTCATGGTCGATAAATAAAGATGGTCCAGATGACATTTGGGCCTTCAGGTATACACATTTTCAGATGTGGTCTGAGGTCACTGGACACCCTTTGCCTGGTACCCTGCCATCAATCTCTGGCTCACTCAAGCTTCTTTACAGGCACAGAGTGTGGTCTATGGTAATTTCAAACTGATATCTAGTTTTTAAAGCACTACTAGAGAGCGCATTCATTATGCAAAGTTCTTTCCTTATTTTAGGCTATAAATTATCACACATTTTTATAACGAGGCATCCAGCCCTTGTGTATGGCAAACCTTTCTCTAAAAGATGACGGTATGCAGTCTACGAATTCTGTGACTTCATAACCTAAATTATTTTGGGGAGTTGACAGAATTCACCATCAGATATCACAGCCTATGCTTCTGGCTCTAGCTGCCCATGTGTTGCCTGTGTAGATGCGAAAATGTACCTTGTGCAAGGGGAAGAGGGGTTTGGCACCCTTTTTGAAACCCTCTTCTGCTATGCCCTCCCCATCCTGATGATGTCAGGATTTGAAATTTATTAAAAGCATTTCACAGCAGGAGGCTATAATGGTGACAGAAAGGATCCTACTGAATGCGGCCATCTTTTTCTGGCCACTTCATCCTACATAGGCAATGCACAAAACCTTTCTCTCACGCCCTGCCAGTGAACATGTGGCCAGTGTGTCAGGGCTTCAGCACACCTGGTGGAAGGTACCCCCACTGTCAGCTGTGGGAGCACAGTTCTAGGGCCTGATAAACATATATACCTATGAGATGCACACACGATAAAGATAACAGTAAATACATTTCCAAAAACAGCAAGCATATTCCCCCTCAGTCATCCACTGACAATGTGTACCACCCCTATGTTATTTTTTAACACTCTGCCATCCAGCCAAAGCCATGCGATAAAACACAGTGTGGGTCCATCACTCGCAAGCACACAAATGCAGCAGGAAGTGCTCACTTTCTCCCAACTGCTTCTGCAACATCTGCAGCTCCTGCTGAGCCTCGGCCAAGGAGACCATGGGTGTCTCACAGCAGCCAAGCGGGGGAGGGCCAGCAGAGCTGAAAGGCAGGAAGCTGGGTGGAGCTGAGGGCAGTGGTGCCTGGGGAAGGCTAACCAGCGTGGGTATGGATTGGAAATGAAGGCCTAGAAACAGAAAGTTAGGGAGAAAGGAGATACATCATTAGAAAGAAAGGAAGAGAAAAAATGGATAAAAAGATTGAGAAGATGAAACCTACTCTCTGACCAGATGTCTCCGTGGGGAGCGTCTGTCGTTCAACGTGGTGATGACTGAGATGGCCAAGGAGAGGCATTGCTACCCAAGAGGCTGGCCTGGCTGACGCCCTCCTCCTCCTTCCCTGCCAGGACTATCCTGCATAAACATTCTATGCTCATCTTGAAAACAGTCAGCTACAGAAGGCAAGGGGGCATTACTGTAACCCAGGGACGCGTGGGCCCCATCTTGCCATCTGGACATGGAGAGGTCTCCTGGAACTCTCACAAAGGCCCCTGGGGTGCTGCTGCTCGCATGTGCCAGTCCTGGCCCCAGGACAAGACCCTCCCTACACCTAGAACTCTTCTGAAAGCAACAAGACTCACCCTTGGTAGGGCAGGAGTATTCTAGGATGGGTAGAAATTTACATTACGAATCCACGTGGTTCAAGACTGATGGGAACAAATGCCAGAGTCCCGAATCAGCATGTTCATTCACCAAAGGAAAATAGAGGCCTTGGCAAAGGGTCTTAGATAACAGTGGCTTGCAAATCTGTCTGGACAGTTGAATGATTTTGGTAAAAATTCTTAACAGTGCTAGCTGAATAGTTTCCCCCCATGATTTCCTGGTTTAGCTGCTTCCCACTCCTGCCAGAAACGTTGAGCCCAGGCTCAGAAAGAAGTGGACACGTTCTTAAGATTTTGGTTCACTTGTCCTCAAGAGAGACAACAGCAGCAGAAGGAAAGCGCTGTTCTTCTGGGGACACCTCTACACAAGTCCAGCCTCACCACAGCCACACAGAAGGCAGCCAGCTGGTCTTGCTGGGGAGTAGGAGAGGAGAACAAGGTTTTCACTTTCTCTGCCATTACTGCTCTGGAGCTATAACTGAACAACATACCTCCTGGTAACAAGCAGAGGCAGATAAATGAAATGTACAACTCTAATTGGTCTGAGATACACACCATGTACATATCAAAGACTAGCAACCCATTCATAAATCCATGAATGATAATGTAACATGAACAGAGTCTTGTCTGAGGACACTGAAGCATCCTCAGCTGTGAGGTCAGCAGCCTCACCTACTGCAGAGGCTCCCCAGCAGATAAAATGGGCAGCATATATAGGAGGGCAGGAGATAGGAATTTCCTTTTGTTCCTTGGCTACAATGATCCTGGAAGAAACATTTTGCCTCTTTGCTTTCCAGGGTGAAATGAGGGAAAGAAGTGAACATGCTTATTTTAAAATGATTAGCCAACTACCGGTCAAAATTGGTGTGCAGTCTGTTGTGGATTATTTATTCTTCTCAAATATTTAAAGAGTAGCCAAACACAATTAGTAAATTCAGATAGTTTCTTGATTTCATCTAGGATTTGATACATTTAAGCCCCTGATGGTGCTTTTTATGTCCCTGAATAAAAGTCAGACAGGCAGCCGGAGGAGAGGAGATGAAGCCCCTGCCCCGTTGGCTGTTGCGTACCTGGATGGGCCTGGCTGGCCTCCTGGGGGGGATTCTGGGGAGCAGGCAAGCTGATGGGATTGCTGCTGGGTTCGGCCTTAACCCCCTGAGATGCACTGGTTGCTGATGGTTTAGAAGACAGTACAGCAGAATGACTTGAGTGATGGATGGAATCTACAAAACCCATGAATGAAAGAACATGTTTGGTGGTTTACAAAGAACTAGCATTGGCCTTATATTTAACCAGGGGGACCTGGGCAGAGCCTTGCTTTCAGGGAAAGCACCAAGCACTGCGAGTGGTATTCATTCCTTACTTGCAGATAGCTCCTTCAGTGAGGAAAGCCACCTTAAGGGGTGACAGTGGGGCTCAGAGCCTGAAACCATGAAAATGGCACCTCCAAAAATACCAGGCAAGAAACCCACAGATAGTCAGGGGATATGGTTCAGGAACTGCAGCTGGCTGGAGGGATAAACTACCCCATCGTAAAGAAGGAGCTCGGTCAGACAGATTGTATGCTCAAGAGGCAGTGAAGGAATAAGTCTGTGATCTCCTTCTCCCCACTGTGGTTCACCTGGCCCAGCAGCATACATGTGCTGGTGGAGACCCAGCCACAGGGGTCACTTGTCAAGTCAGGAGCAAAGCAAAGATCCTGACCCACTGGGGCCTGTGCTTGGTATAAGTTCAGCCTGATACACACCAAGGTGCCTCCATAAGGCTTGGCTGCAGAGGTCTCCTCTCAGCCTACAGAGGTGGTGCCCCTCAGAAAGTAGAGGCTACCTGAGTGACCAGGTGAAGTTTTCTTCTCTTCGTAGTGTGTGTACTCGCTGGCTATGTCCATGTCAGAGCAGGCTTCCAGCTCATCAGACAGGAAGGAGGAGCTGCTGGGGGAGCGGTGGGAGTCAGACAAGGCATGGCTGCTGGAGGGTGTTAGGGACCGGGCGTCCAGCTTGGCCTGCAGGACTTCAATCACTTTCTCCTTCTCCTGGAGCTCCCTGCTGAGCCTAGTGGAGTAAAGGAGGACAACAGTAAAACCAAAGTCACCGGACCAGCTGGTCCTGACTCAGGCACATGGGAAAAGCCACATAAGTCAAGGAGACCATTCCCGCAAAGAATAGCCCCTCTCTAATTAGGGGTGGAGAGTGGGGCGGGCGCAGGGAGAGGGGAAGCCACAGCTACTCAGTTCACTGGCCACATGCTACACTGAGGACTAGCAGGGAGGCTCATTAGCCGTCTAAGGCACTGCTGCTTAAAGTGTGGTCCCAGTACACCTGGAATCCAAGAACTGTGGGTTCCCAGTCTCCAACAAGATAAGTTCAGAAATGGAAGGGAAGCGTTGAGAAACACAGAGCAGTGTGGGATTCCTACAACATCCAAGAGTATGATAAGTAGAATCATCCGGTTGATTGAGGTACAGACCATGTGTGTCTGTGATGGATTAGAAATGAAAACAAAAACAAAATACATAGTGCTTCTCAAAATATCTGCGGGGAAGGACAAAGTGGCCTAAAGCATTCACAATACTGAACTAGTGACTACAAAGGACTCTGAGCCCATATTTTATTGCATATTATAATATGCAGTGATTCACTGAAAACTGGTTCCTCGGGTGCTGTAGCCTCCCAGTATCTGCAGTGTCCAGGCATTTTTCACTAGGAAATGTAAGGTGATTCCTTTTTTTATCCCCCAAGGAAATCGGGTAGCTATTAAATTAGCTGCCAGCTCGACTCAGGGTAAACCGAGTCGGCAAAAAAAAGCACACCTTGGTCTTACACACACAGAGGGGAAGCAGAGGAGATCCCTGTGGTTGCCAGACTAGCTCCCCTGGTCAGACTGGTTCTAGGTTACTTGAGAGTAAATATACAAATAGAAATCAACAGAACTATATCAAAAGAGAGTAAAGAATTAGGTTAAAGCAACAGAAAGGTGTCCATGAATGAATGACTTCATTACAAACAATTTTTCCCTCCCTCCTCCCCGATTTGTGAAGCTGCAGGTACCCTTGACCCCTTGAGCCTTGTTCCTGATTCTTTCACCAGATCTTATTTGAATTACCTCAGAGCTAGCGGCTCAAGTCCAGCTTGATCTTTCTCACTTTTATGATCCTCTGCAAATCAAATTCAGAAAGAAACAGTAAGAAATTAAACAGGTCTCACTTCACACATTATAAATGCAGGAGCCTGTCTGGGAGCAGAATAGTGACGCTCTACGCGTGACCAGGATGTGTGGGAGAATTACTCCAGGAGAACTCGGATTGCTTTAGAGAAGAGACCTGCAGGCTCTCCTAAGCTCACCAGGCCAACCTTCCATGATCACCATGATGACTTTCTCTGCCCTAAATTAATAATAAGAAAACATTTAAAGGCACTTGGCAGCTTCCCTCTGGAACATTCCAGCCTTCAAGCCTGCCACAGACTCCCAGGGGTACGGCTCTGTGTCCCATCAGACACAGCTCTCTAGTAGAACCTACTCCTGCTCTGAGGGGCTGACCAACAGCCCTGCACCCGCCACCAGGATGTGGGATGTTTGGCCCCCAAAACAGACTCTGCCATACTCCTTCAGATGCTCTCAGGAAATTCTAAGTAAAGGATTTAAATAATTACCAATATTCCGAGCCCTCATACTATGACATTCAGTGCCTAAACCAAGTTCAAAATGGTGTGGTGCTTTATCTGTGTTCAAATTACATTCGTGTATGATACCACACAATAAATGAAGAAGCAGATACCATGAGCTAAGTCACTGGCCCAAAACAGCTTAATAGCAGCATCCAGGCTAGAATTTGGGTGCTGTAATTCTCAGTTCAGGGCTCTTTCTACTACAGTGAGGTCCTACAATCTCTTCTCCCTTTCTTCCGCTCGTAGTTCTGGATGGACTCGGCCTCCTTCCCTAAAGATCACATTCTACGAATGATTTTTACACAGTAAGACCCTATGGTTCCTCCTCAGTGCTTCCCACTGGCCAGTCCTGATCCTGCAGTGGCTCCCGGAAAAGCAGCAGAAGCAGGACCTGGGGTAAAAGGCTGTGGTGGAGGCATGGCAGCCACCAGGGCCTGGAGCTGTGGGAGTGACCGAGCCTGTCCCTGTGACTGGGGCCAACCTACTGGTGCTGAGTTTACTGGTGAGCCTCTCCGTCAGCTGGCTTCCTTGGGCGAGTTGTTCCCGGAAACTCTGCCCCAGGTAGTAGTCAATGTCATTGCTCCTTAGGAGGTCCTCGAAAGACTTCACTGTGTCTTTCGCATGCTGGGTAAGAAGATAACAGATACCCCTCCCTTCTCGTATTTTCTGGCGTAGGTAAGAGAGTTCTCGGGCCTGGTCCTGAATCAGGGAATCATATTTCCTAAAGCAGAAAAGAAGAGGAAAGAATAAGAATGGGAAAGAGTGAAAATTAAGTTATGAGGGCTTCTATCAAGATTTTTGAGAACCTCTCTAAGGGATTCTGCCAAGCTGAATTCCGGCACAGGAACCAAAAGAGGTATTTAAGAGTAAATACTGTTCTGACAAACTACTGCATCAAACGACTTGGTGTGTCACTGTTTCTCCACTGTTTTATATGTTAGTCATGGGTCCAAAAATGAAAAATCGGCTCTGTGGGGGTAAATACAGTGCCGTATTTTACACCCCTGGAGTATAGCTGACTTACAATGGTGGGTTAAGGGTACAGCAAAGTGAACCAGTCATACATATAACTATATCCATTATTTTTTCCCATATAGGTTATTACAAACTATTGAGTAAATCTTCCTGTGCTATAAGTAGCTTGTCCTTAATCATTTATTTGTACAGTAGTGTATTATTCCCACCCTCCCAATTCTCCCCTCCCCTCAACGGTCTCACCTATCATGACCATGAGGTTGGTTTTGAAATCTGATATTGTTTCTGTTTTATAAATCAGTTTGGTATTATTTTATTAGATTCCACATATAAATTATATATTTGTCTTTGTCTGACTTCACTCAGTATGATAATCTCTAGATCCATCCATGTTACTGCAAATGGCATTATTTCGTGCTTTTTTATGGCAGAATAATATTCCATTGTATATATGTATCATTTTGTATATACATTGTATATATTCCATTGTATATATAGGTTTTCTTATTGTTCTCATTTAATAGGCAAAGAAATAGGCTCAGAAAGACTAAGTAGGTTGCGAAGCTAGTAAGTACCAGAGCTAGATTCAAACGCAGGAAGTCTGACTCCAGTCTTACTACTTATACTATATATCCCGTTGCTTTACTAATACAAGCCTAAGAGGAAATCCCAGCGACCTGGTATCTCCCAGCTAAGGCCCATGTCCTTCTTCAGACCTAGAGCTACCACTTAAAATAGGGTGCTCTTCTGAATAATTCTCTCTTCTACCTGCCTGGGCTACCCTACTTCAAACATAAACTTAGACATCTTCATCAAGTAACGGTCTAAAGACTGGCCTTCTTACCCAGGCCACGAGGCTGATCTCAGCTCCTCAGCCAGCTTCCCTTGTGTTCCAGTTTTTGGGAGCTGGGCTTCCAGCTGGGACACCCTCTGGATCAGACTCTCCAGATCCTTTTTAGCTTGAATCCCTGGGGGGTAGAAAGCCCCAGTGCCATCAGACAGCCACCCTTCGTCCTCATCAGTGACACTGTGAGGTGAAGATCCCTCAAGGGTACCAGCAGCCTTCAGCTTTCGGGGTCTCTCCAGACTAGATGAATAATCACTTGTAACTGAGAGGGACCGGACCCGGCTCTTGAGGTTTTGAATGACCTTGTTGGCGTTCTGCAGTTGGGTCTTCAGGTCTTTGATGTCCTTACGTAGGACAGATATGTCTTCTGACTTTCCATATGCCTGGAACTCGTCCTGCTTCCCCTGCTGGTTCTCCAAAGGCTTCTTGCCAGAGGGGCCGGCCAGTATGGAGCCCAGGTGTCCTTGCTCGGAACACAGCCCCTCCATTAGGACCGTTTCCCTGAGGCTGTCATGCTCCTCACACTCTGGAAAAAAAAAAAAAAAAAAAGACAAAGACATCCTCCTGAAACGCTAGGCATGCTGCTGTAGCCACTGCCCTCAAGGAAGGGCAGGTTTGTCATGAGCAAAGTACTTACTAGAGCAAAAGCTGAAGCAGTACTTTATTCAGCTCTGACACTGCACTAGTTTTGAAATACGGTATTTCCTTTTTTCCCATTTCTTTCTATGTTTTTTAGGGCCGCACCTGTTCCCAGGCTAAGGATCTTTAGAGCTTTATCCACTGGCCTACACCACAGCTTCAGCAACATGGGATCTGAGCCATGTCTGAGACCTACACCACAGCTCACAGCAACACTGGGTCCTTAACCCACTGAGCGAGGCCAGGGATAGAACCCATATCCTCATGGACACTATGTTGGGTTTGCAACCTGCTGAGCCACAACAGGAACTCAAAATACAGTATTTCTTATCCTCCCAAGAGCCCTGCAAGTTAGGTGTGGTCGCCTTTTTTACTCAGTGTTTTTTTCTCCTTGATTCCAAGTTGGCAGTTGTCCCTATAGTCACAGTGCTTTTATAATGGAAAAACAATTTTTAAAAATTTAAGTTTTGCATATTCCCCTCAAAGCTCATCCAGTTCTGTCACTAATAAATAGACCTTTGTATTTTTTCTTTAATAATTAGTTGGATAGAACACATAAAAAAAAAAACAGTATGCTGAAAACTAATTGTAGATATCCAGAGCCTCATTTTGCCCAAACTTCCTGGTCCTGTGTCCCCTTCAGTCTCCAACACCCCCTCACCCCTACTCCTCATCAGATGTGGGACTGGCCAACGGCACCCAAATGTGAAGACTGACTCCAGGGAGGGAAGATGGGACCCCACACCCGTGCTCTTACCAGGACTGGTGCTCTCCTCCCGTTCAGCCTCATTCTCGCTTCGGCCACAAGTCTCGTAGCCCAGGTCCTGGAGATCCACTTGCACCTGCTTGCTGTCCTGCTTCACCAGGGAGTCACCTTCTCAGGAAGAGACAGAGGGTATTACGGGGTATCTGAATTTTCCACATACACGCTCATCCTCAGTGGCACATTCCCTGGCCCTGAGGGGGCAGGGAGGTTGGATCCAGAGTGGAGTAGATGCTTCTGTGGACTTCGATGGGAGAAGAGACCACCTGCTCCAGGCAGCAGGACTTCCCTCTGCCATGGATGATCTCACCTAAGATAACCTGGGCTTAGCTGGGACCAGTCATGTTAAGGCAGGCATTGCATATGATCGTCTCCAGAAGCCCCAGGGAACCTAGCAAATGCTTTGTTCACAGGGAACATTTTGAATGGAGCGGAATTAATTCAGAGTTTCCAGACACCTAGATCTGCACTATTCCATAAGGTAGCTGCTGGCCACATGTGACTATTTTAACATTAAACTGCTTAAAATTAAATAAAACATAAAATTCCCAAATTGAATTAGCTATGTTTCATGCTCTTCATAACTACATGTGATTTTTTTTTTGTCTTTTTGCCTTATTAGGGCTGCACCCTTTTTTTGTTTGCCTTTTTGCCTTATCTAGGGCCACACACACCCCTTTTTTTTTGTCTACATGTGATGTTGATACAGAATATTTCTGTCACTGCAAAAGTTCTATTAGAAAGCACTGACTCTACACTAACAATGATATATTTTGATTCTACACTAACGATGATAAATTTTTGAAGAATCTGATGTGGTGCCAAGAGGAACAAAAGAGAAACAACTAATGTTTGTTGAGAGAGGTGAGGAGTGTGTTGATTGTACCAGCAATTTGCAAATCTAGATGTTAGCCCATTTCCTCTCTCTAGTCTTACTGCAAATTTGCTATACTCATTAATTCTTCTCTGTCATCTGCAAATTGAACTTAAGTATCCATTTCCACAATCATAGGGTCATGGTCAGGATTAAATTTGTTTTGAGGCTGGGGAAGAAAAGTAAAGTCTGCAAAGCATATACCTTCTCAGGGAGAAGACAGACACTTCGGTGATGCTGAACTTAAGACTTACTCAACATGACTCTGTATTTCTCCAGCTGGTTAGCTTGGGCAAAGACAGTGGCTTCTGATATCAGCAGCTTCTCCTGGAGATCTTGATAGCGTTGTCTGCATTGTGCCAACTGGGAGCGCAGGTGCTTGGTGGATCCCAGCAGGCTAACTTCTGACTGAGGCCCAGGATCACAGGCCTGGGGCCGGTTATCCGGCTGTAAAAAGAGCCAGCACAGGGGTCAGGGCAGTCTGAACTCATCCCCTATGCAGTGGTGGCCACTTCCCCTTGCAAACCCTGTGGACTTTATTCATGTGTCTGTCACAGCACTCCTCCTGCCATTTGGTAGTCTCTTGCTTTTTAAACTGAGCTCCTGGCTATCTGGAGTCATGTTCTATTCACCTCTGTATCTATAGCACACAGCAAGGTGCAAATTGAGTCTACAAGGAGATCTCAGTAAAACTTGTTCAAGGGTTGAAAAGAGAAGGGGTAGAAACCTCTAATCATCTCTCCCTGGATGCCTGCCCAGTTGTCCTCTCAGAATCCTCTGCTTTCTCCATTTTATTTAATCCTCAAGAAAGCCCCCTCCCTGAAGAGGATCTTGATAATCCCTTCTAAGGCTCAGGAACAGACACTAGTGGTGAAAATGGCAGTGATAAGGAAGAGATGTCACTATACACCACTCGTCTGGCTGCCTTAAATCCCCATGCACCCCTATACTGCGTCCTATTGAAGTGATCTGGTTTGGGGCCATTTTCCCCTGCCATATGGAGTACCTGAAAGGCTGAGACCTGCTGTCAATGTTTCATGTGTTATCTGGAAAGTACTCAAATATTTATGGAAAATTAATTACTCATGTAATATTTAGGAGATAAATGTTGTAACGAACCTTTCTAAAGGCTAACTGTGTGAGGAGTATTATCACTACTACCTGCAGTGCGAAGGTGCCCTTCCCTTGGTACCTCCTGACCCACAGGGCAGAACTGACATTTCCAGCCCTGCTGCAAGGGTCTTTCATTCCGTCTAATCCCACACTCACTTGGTGGGCATCCTCTGCGAGGACAGTCCCAAGGTCAAGGCTCCGGGGCCTGGAGCAGGACCTCATGGCCACATCCTCCTCTTCTTGGCATCGGTGCTTTCCAGGAGAGCAAACCAGCCCTGTGTTCATCCTGTCGATCTCCCTGGCCAGGTGCGCAAGGAGCTCGCGACTAAGTTTACTATTCCCTTCCTTGCTGCTCAGCACCAGCTGTTCTTTGAGGAGGCTGATGATATTGTGGGCATTCTTCAGTTTTCCCTGGAGCTTTCTGAATTCAGCCTGAAGGCTGTTCTCATTCAGACCCCCTTTGGCAACCACAGTCTCCACCATCACCTCGCCCTTCTCCTTGTCTTCCTCCATCTCCCATCCATCAGACATTGCTTCTCCCATCTGCTCTTTCAGCTCTGCATTCTCAAGGCAAAGGCTCAGCATGGTGTTCCTGCAGGAAACATACACAATCGGGCCAGGTCTAGTCCTGCCTTAAGTTCCTAATAGCCCCCTTTATCCCCAGATCAGTCAATCAGGAACTCAGAGACACCTCAGAGCACCAAATGTTCTCAGGGACCTACAGCAAGACCCTTATTTTATACATGAGGAAACCGAGGCTGAGGAAGAGTTAGAAGTTGCCCACACTCCACAGCTACTTGATGGCAGCATCATCACTGAAAATCTTGGATTCAAGACACTCAGTCTATTTGTCCCTTTTTTTTCCATATCCACACCATATGGCCTTCACAGTGCCTGCTGCATGAAACGTTCACATTTATTGAGGAAATAGAATGGACTAAACAACTAATTTTAACCAAGACATTCTAGATCCAGCCTTTCTGCCGACCAAATCTTTCACTAGGATTGGGTGGAAGCAATAAAAAATATAGCAATTTACTTAAGACAATTCACTTAACCTCTAACACTGACCTAGTGGAGTTATTGGATATTTACATGAACTTACATATGTGGTATGGTTAACTCAGGTTCTGCAACAGAAAGTCTTTTAATTCTGCTTGTACTAGCTGCAAACCTGTGGAATACTAACATTAAAATCCTAGGAGGTGCCTGTTTAAAAAGTTTTAGAAATAAGGCCTAGGAATCCACATGTTCTTACTTTCTACAGGTGATTCTTAAGCTTGCTAAAATGAAAACTGCTGTCTAGAAAAGGCAAAGGAAGTAACTAATACACAGCCTGAAGGACCAGTGCTTGGCTCTGCCCCTAGACTGCATTTCTCAGAATCCTCAAGTTTTAAAACAGAGCACAACTTGTCTAGCATGAATCAAGGATGAAAGTACTTTAGGACACAGGAATCAGACTGCCTAGGCGTGTTCCACGATGGAGAAAAGGAGCACAGGTATTTTGCCAAAACTGCAGTGTAAAGGGGAAAGAAAGGGGCACACATGTGGTATAAAGAAGAATATTTAATATTTAATATTATGTGATAACTCTATATTTGGGGGAAAACCCTGCTGTTTTCGCAATACAAACTAATGAAAGCAATACTCAACAAAATCTTCTCAAAAGAGGGGCTACTAATTACATAGATTCTATCTTCCACAGTATCAGTGCTTCTTCATGTTGGAGGGAGAGTTAAATCAGTTTCAGGTTAGTAACTGTGAGGAAAAAAGAAAATAATCCATGAGGGCACTACATCTGGTTGGACTATATATTCAACTGTAGGATCAGAGAGATGTGCTCTCTTACAACAGCACAACCCAGTATACGGGACTTAAGAGATACGGTAATTTAAAGAACCAGCATGATTACAAGAGTATTTCAGCAATGAGATCCTACTGTATAGTACAGGGAACTGTGTCCAGTCTATTGGGATAGAACACGATGGGGGATGATATGAGAAAATGCATAAATAGGTATGACTGGCTCACTTCGCTGTACAGCAGAAGTTGGCACATCACTGTAATTTAAAAAAAAATTAAATGTCATAGCAATAAATAAAACAAAAGTATTTCAAAAACTGTTTGACAAAGTGCATAATATAGAGGAAAAAGCTTAGAATTTAATCACTTGGAGCCAGGGATCTAGCCAGGGGCTATTATGCAACTTTGAGCCAGTTACTAGAACTTTTTAGGCCTGAGTTTCCTCAACTATGAGACAGGATGTTCTGATGGATGCCAGCGCCCTTTTCAGTGTGAATATTATTCTGTGATTCAAAGACATCGAGCTGGCACACAACAGGCAGGGAAACAACAGGGTGTGAATTAGAAGTTGTATGTGTACACTTATGTTCTAAACAGCAGGCCGAGACGACTATGACCCTCAGAGAGGAACAAGTAAGTGGATTAGTCCGACATTAGGAGCATGTTCCCCAGGCATCTTTGGGGTGGGGGAAGCCATTAAAAAGAGAGGGGCCACTTTAGTTAGTGAATAAGCTACCTGCCACTTTTGCAAAGTAAATAAAACAGAAGAGATTATTAAAGCTGCTATTCTGAGAGAGAGCTGAGTGGAGATGGAAGGGCCTCTGCTTAAATCCCCCTCCCCGTGGACTGTTCTGACTCTGCACACAGCGATGAAGCGTTGTGGGGAGCAAGAGACTCCTTATACATTCCAGTCAACTCAAAAAGAACAATGCTAGTCAAACGACTAGGAGACTGCCACTCATGACAGCACTATGCATGGCTATTAATGGGCATTATTATGTTGAATTAAGACCACTTTAGGAGTTCCCATTGTGGATCAGCAGAAATGAACCCTACTAGTGTCCATGAGGACGTGGGTTCAATCCCTGGCCTCGCTCAGTGGGTTAAGGATCACAGCATTGCTGCGAGCTATGGTGTAGGTCTAGGTTGCAGTCCTGGCCTTGGATCTGGCATTACTGTGGCTGTGGCATAGGCTGGCAGCTGCAGCTCCCATTTGGACCCCTAAACTGGGAACTTCCATATGCCTCACCTGCGGCCCTAAAACAAACAAACAAAACGAACAAAAAAACCAATTAATTTGAATAGTTTCAATGATAATTATTGATAATCACCACTGTCCAATATTATTAGTTTTTCTAAGAATTTTTAGAACCATTAACACATGGAGCCTGGGATGTGGACCAAGAAAGATGTGGCAGCACGAATGCTGTGGCCGCAGCAACGTGAGTCCCTTGGCTTCAGTGGCCTCTCGATCAGCAGGCTCCCCTTCTGTGGGGCAGGTCCTACCTGATGTGGGCCACAGAGGAGAATCCTGCTTCCTCAATTTGAGCCTTTAGCTCCTTCAGTTCCCCCTCAGCTTTCCTCTTCTCCTCTAAGTGCTGGTGGATCTCAGCCCTCAGGTGGAGCATTTCCTCCTGAAGACCCCTGTTACTGTCCTCTCCTGCTGGGGAAGGGGGGGCAAGAGATGCATTCTGGGTCTCAGCAGCTGCCAGGCTTTTCTCCAAAGCCACCTTGATGAGCTGAAAGAAAATCATGGTTTAAAGAAGTTAGGTCACTGAAGAGGATCTAAGAGGAACATCAGATCACAAAGGCAGCCTTCAATGAGACCAAAAAAGGCAGACATAAAATGAACTGCCTGCAAGGACGTCCTCAGCCTTCGGGGCCCTGGAGACTGGTTTGGGTGGGAGGACACAGTATACAGGCAGGGAGAATTGTCGCCAGAGGCAGGAAGGGGAGACTGCAGAGGTGGCTGAGGGAAAACCACAAGCATACAATAGATTTAAAACAAATGCAAACAGATGAGGTTAAACAGGACTGGAGGCTGTGGACGTGTGGTTCTTCCCTTCCTGAGGGGTCCTGAGGAGAGTCCCTGGGAGTCTTCTCCCAAGTCAGGAAGCATCATCGGCTCCACAACACACGAGCCCTTGACTACAAAGACCACAGTTGAGATCAAAGTCTGAGGCTGTGCCATAACCCTGACTCCTAGAAGGATGGTTACAGGGAAGGGCTCTGGGCACTGGGGATGGGGAGCCTAAGTCACAGAATTTAGAATATATGTGGAGCTACAGGTTAGACAGAGCAACCTTAATTCCACTGGCAGCAGGAGAAGGACACTTGGCAACTGCTGAGAAGTTAAAGTGAGGCCACCTGCCTGGCAGCCAGTTTCCCTTGTTGGTTAACCCTGTACTGAGGCTGCCAGCCAAACTCTCTGCAGATCCAAGCACGTGGGCAGAAAACAATTTCCGATTTTTTTTTTTTGAGTATACTCTTGAAGTTACTCCTTAATGTTTCAACTAAAGCAGATCATGTGGTTTTTCCTCAAATAAGTTTTTTAACTTTTAGACTTTCTTATTGTTCGTCTTGGTTTCCTCCCCAGTTTTTCCCACTCTTCTAAAAGTGTAGAAACCAAAACCTGAGTACAATCATCTACTTCGTGTATGACTAATTATTTTAGTACATGAATTTCCTGCTTATCTAGCCAATGTTAATCTTACATCCCAATGTTATACTGCCTTCTTTTTCTGCTCAGTGGCAGCAATTTGGGGTTTTACTTAACTTCAGGTCAATTTTGATGTCCCAGTTTTCCACCTCTCCCCACAGCTATTTCTGAGTCATGTTGTTTTCTTTTATCTATGAATATAGTGGCTTGTACTTGTCACAAGTTCATTTTGGCTATACAAAAACGTTTCCCAATTATCAAAGTCAAAAAATATTTATGTGCATCTCCAGAAATCATTCAGTGGCCACGTGACTGGGGATGATTTGTAGAATTAATCACATGCTTTATTCCTTCACTGAGGTCAGAAATACATTGAACAGAACAAGGCTCAGAAGAGCCTAAATGGATCAGTGATTAACAGAGCTGCTTGACTTGGCACAAAACCACAGACCTTTGGTTTGGGCCTTCTAACAGTGTAGTAAAATCCAGGCTTCAGGAATGTGGTGGGTCGCTTCCTTTGTGGCACAGCAGATGCAGCCGTAAAGAGCTGTGCAAGATATGCATCCACGTCCAAGAAGAAAGAACTGCAGGACACAGGTGCTCACTTCCTAGGCATCCAGTCCCACTAGGGTTGTGAGCCTGAGATTCAGGAGGCTCCTTGGAATGTCTGTCTCGCTGGCTCTGCGGCCAGGCTTCGTTAGACTGCTGGCCACCCCTGCATGCGTCACAAAGCACTTGGGACCAACTGAAGGTGGACTGGGTGAAACCACTTTAATAGTTTATAACATCTCCCCTCATTTAAATTATGTGACAATGTCTTTCTGTATAAACCCTTTGCAACTTAACTAAAATAAACATTGCCTTCACGTTTGAATATGGACACACTATTCTAAAGCTTAAGGGTTCCTACTGCTTAAAAACAATGTCTAACTTTAATGATACCATCTATTTTTAAAGTGCCTTCTGGATGTCTGTTATCTTCTTCTATTGATTTAAATTTACATACTTTAAAAAGAAAAAATAAGGCCCATGGACTGTTAATACCAGAAGGGACCTTAAGGTTGATCTGGTATATTTTTTAATTTAGAGTAAGAAAACAGAGATCAGGTTTGTTCCTAAACTAATTTGAGTTTTCATATTTCCATGTCCAAGGCAGCTTTCTTTAGCTAACTTGTCTTTAAATTTTAAATATAAATGCATGAAAAGTGACTCAGGATCTAGCCTTTTATTATTTTTCCTTTGTCGTCTATGGAAAACTAATAATTCTATTGTTTTTTCTCAGAACTGCCGGGCTTCCAGTACATATGGTGGTAGTATGAATCCTTTAGGTCCGATGTTAATTATGTCTCTTATAGGTTGTTGTGGCTGTTGCTGTTTTTCAGATTTCCTAATTCATCCATTCTAGTGCTTCCACAGAATATAATTCAACTTTTTTATAGGCTGTGTTTCCATTTGCCCCACAGAGGACCATGTGCGCATCTGATCTCATATTTGAATAGAGTGTTTTTTCTTTTTAGCTCTACTGCTTCCTATCTCACACACTATACTTTGTACTCAGACAGCATAGGGGTATTAAAAATGATCCTTTTTCAAGTTCATCACTGACTTTCTCGCCTGTGCACTTGAATCTTGATTGTTGATTACCTTTTTTCTGTTGCAAAAGTTCAAATGAAGAAAGGCAATGATTGATTACTCTAGTTTCTTTCACAGAAATTTCTTAGGTATTTATTATAGATCTTACATTTGACTGAGAAGAGAATTTTGTGAGAGATACCTGGGAAATATTACCATCATAGCCAGACTTGAGGATTCCTGAGGAGGGCGAAACCAAAAATAAAAATGGAGCAATTTGCTTTGGCAAGCAAGGTGTTCCTTGAAAGGAACACAAAGTTGGATGTGTTTGTTAGGGGAAGTGAATGCTTGAGGTAGGAAGGGAGCCTAGTGTTTGAGAATAAAGTCTACCTCCTAAGAACACAACTGGGAGAAGCTGAGAGCTCAGTTTTAAGGGACCAGTTCCCTGGAAACATGCAAACACATTTCTGAGAACGTGGACACAAAATGGTTATGGCAAAACAAGCTTTATTTAATTAGTAGCAGGAGGGTCACGCCCTTGAGCTTCAGAAAAGTTGAAGTAAATTTACAATGACTTCATAACCTCCTTCCCCAAACTGAAGGCTGATTTTTCAAGGAACGGTGATGCAAAGAAAAATGGTGCTTACCCAAGACAGTCTTCATCCAACAGGTATACACTTCGTCTAAATTAAGAATTGCCTACCTATGCCAAGTGACAGGGAAGACATTGCAAGGGTAATACACATGCCCGATTGTAAGGGTTTACCCCATGGTTGGACTGACTTCAAAATGTGGTCTGGTCATTTCCTCACACTAGGCTGTAGGAAAGAAGGGTGAGGAAGAAGTGACTTTATAGAGCAGTTTCCCTGTAACTGAGAATGGGAGTGGAGAATTTGCACTTTCAGGATGGTTTGGACCACATCCGTCGGAATCTGGCTCTCCTCTTATCTGCGTCTCCTGTTTATTTATTCTGAAGTTAATGCTGTCCACAGCTGCAGTAACCAATGACGTCCCAATCTTGTTCTGCCTTAAAGCGGACACTTGCTCATCCTGCAGATCACACTCTCGCACCCAAGATCCTCAGTGAAATCAGGGAGTAAGAGGTGAGGGATCTGCCCAGAGGGGCAGTGGTGCACATAATTCAAGTTATAAGCATCAGTTAGGAGGACTCAGTAGAAGCTGTTCAAGCAAAAACAGAAGTGACACTCATGCAGGAACTCAAGGGAGAAGTTAGGGTCACATGTGTCTAGAGTGACCAAAAGGGGATCTTGGTGGAAGGTAAAGAAACTGTGATGAGGATGTGAGGTATTGCAGACAACTGTCTGTGTCCTCAAGAGCCAAAGACTGTGGCAAACCCTGTGAGATTTAGGGATTGCTCACTTGGGCTCTTTCTGTTGGTTTATTAGATGTGTTCTTTTTTTCTTATACATGAGCTGAAGAGGTAGACCCAGAAAGCTTCATTTCTCCTACAGTTTTCCCAGTAGGTCCAAGGAACCTATCACTGGAAAAGCCCAGCTGCTTCTGCAGAAGGGCAGATACCAATGATCCACTTTCTTATTACAAATCAGAGAGTCACATGCCTTGTCCATCTAAGACATGTGATAGCTCGATGTCACTGGGAAATGTAGAGACACATAGGAGTTCTACTGATGCTATGGCATCATCATTGGTGACTTAATCTCTGAGGTCTAGGACATTCTACTCTTGAGCTCAAGAACATGCTGGTTCTGATGGTCGGTGAGAACAGTGCTTCAGCCTTGGGTACCAGGTTCTGACGCTTGACAGGGACTTGTGTTTGAAGTGTCATCTACTGGTCACTGAAATGTCACAACCTGGGTAGACTGTCAGGTTGCCCAACAAAGTTCTCTTTTATATAATGAAACTTCATCAAGAAAGATCTCTGCTTTGGAAGCATTCCAGTGTGCTTGGAGTTTCTCAGAGAACATTCTCCTGAAGCAGGTCCTAGGCCTGCCACCTCCCCAAGCAGCCCTTCGATGACTCCTTGTCTTCTGTGATGTATTTCAGTTACAAAAACCCAAGAGGGTAAGTGTCCACGGTCTTGTAAGTAAAAATTCTTCAGAAGCTATAGCTATAGACAGTACATGGGGCAAAGGTGGGGAGGTGGGGGTAGGGAGCAGAGCACAAGATAGAAGGGGTAAAACAGGTGGATTGGAAAGAAAAACAGTGCAGACAGGAGTTGGCGAGGTGCCTGGGGAGCTCAGGGAGGACAGGAAGAAGACTGGGAAGTGGTTTGTGTAAAAAGATAGCTTCTCACTCCAGGTCCACAAGGGCTTCAGGAGACCACCAGACCCCGAAGGCTATGAGCCTTCCATCCCCAGGCCCCGGACCTGACTCGGACTTACCTGCTGATGGCTATTGTGTGCAGCCTCCTCCTCAATACTGTCGGTGAACTCCGTGCTCGCGTCCTCCGTGTCATCCCCTGCAGCTGCACCTATAAGTAGATCCAGAAGAGAAAGCTGACTCCCATCACAGGTGCCTTCTGGACAGCAGCTAAAATTACACTTTTCGCCGTCTGCCTCTGATTTCTTCCTTTCCCCACATGTGTGGCCCCCTCGCTGGCAGGACTGACAGGCAAGGTGGCATCAGTGTGCCAAAGCTGTAGAAAACCCTTCTACTTTCACCTTAGCACCGATACTTTCTTACAACACTCAAGCTTAAACCTCAAAACATCAGCTGGCTTGACTGCACAGATCTGTAAGTAAGGAGCCGACCGTCAGAGTGGTTTCCCCTCGCACTTGTATTTTTCTCTTGCCACTGACTGGCCATATAACAACGTTGCCTACCGAGACATGGGCCTAATGTGACAGCTTTTTTCCCACCACTGAGTGCTGAGAGGGTCCCTGATTTCCTTGAGATTAGGGCAGCCCTTCTCCTCTCACACTTTTCCATTGTTGGGGTCAGTTGTGCATGGGTGATAATCTCAAGACCTAACGGTCCTGTGTTCTACAGAAGCTCAGGTCTAGTCAGGACCCATGGCTCAGGATAGTTCAGCTGTTTCCTAACCCCTTCCTCTAAACTCCCCAGCTCCCTCATGTCCTTGTCCAATGCCAGCCTCCTGTGCCTGAACTGTTTCTTGCACTGCTGTGTGCAGATGGAATTTATTCCATTCTTCCTTTCCCCCTGGGGCACAGGTTTCTCTGCCCTGCACTAAGGGACAACCAGCCACAGTTCATCGTCTAGATAAAGTCTACATCAGTGCCAATCACTAGGACTTTCTGTAATTTTATGCCTCCGCTGTTCAGTTCAGTAGACACCAGTCACATGTGACTACTGAGCACTTGAAATGTGGTTAGCATGACTGAAGAACTGATTTTTTAATTTAATTCAAATAGCCCCACTTGGCTGGTAGTCAACATATCAGCATAAATCTAGGGCATTTCTTCTTCTCCACATCTTCTAAAATAACACTTTATCAAATTTCAGATTAAGACCTGTGGCCCACATTACTAATTTCTTTGGAGAGTGTAGGGATTTATAATGGTTAATTCATTTGGAATCACAGAATAAATACTGTGACCCTCCCTGGGTCTTACAGAAGCTGCCCAAGTTAGAGAACCTTGAGATCTAGTTCTGACCCTGGCCTCAGCAACCAGCCTGTTAAAAACTCTCTGACTACTGGGTAACCTGGGCCTCCAAGAGATTAGGTGGCTTGACCAAGGTTACATGGCTAGTCCTGGGAAAGAGCTGTGCCTAGATGGCAAGTCTCTGGACTTTCAGGCAGAGACGACTCACTGTTACTTCTGGTGACAAATTAGATTTTTGTTTCTTCTTCCAAGAGCAAAGATCCTGCTGGTGATCTCAGATGTCCATGAATGAAAGGCTCTGTCTGAATGAAAAATGAGCATTCACTACCCTCTGCAGGTAAGGTGAATAGGGCCTGTTCACACCTACATTCCATCTCTTGGCATCTGCAAGTTCATGCCAGGGTATTTGCAATGGCCCAGGCCAACCTCATTAAAGTACTAAAAGCATGTTGCCCTTACAGCTCAATCTTATGTCTTGTTGCCTGATCTTCACCATGAATGGTGGACCAAGGCAGCATCCTATTCAATAAAGCCGAGCTCACAAGGAGGCACCTTTACCACTCAGCATCTTTAGAGACCTGTGGCAGACTATGTATAGGAGGGATTTCCAATACTTACTTTTTCAAACCACCCCAGAACCATCTCAGTCATGATACTGATGGTGTAGAGGTGAATGAACACACCTCCTAAGCTTTGGCTGCTTGGAAAGTCACTGAACCCAGGACACTAATCCGCTTGAGGACATCCATATCGTATTATGCTTACTTTGGAAAATCTTTCCCTGTACAATAATAGAGATCAGAACCCCCCCCCCCTTTTTTTCCCTGCAAAGAAAATGCATTGTTAGAGTTCCCATTGTGGCTTAGCAGTAATGAACCCTACTAGTGTCCATGAGGATACGGGTTCGATCCCTGGCCTCACTCAGTGGGCTAAGGATCCAGCATTCCCATGAGCTGTGGTGTAGGTCGCAGATGCAGTTCAGATTCCATGTTGTTGTGACTGTGGCATAGGCCAGCAGCTACAACTCCGATTCGACCCCTAGCCTGGGAACCTCCATATGCCATGGCTATGGCCCTAAAAAGACCAAAAAAAAAAAGAGGCATCGTCCCATTCAGTGATAGATTAAGAAAACATACTTTTCATGTTGTTTCCCTTTTGAGTGTTGGACTAGAGAATAATCCTGTGGTTGAAGAAAGTTCAGCTCTATGAGGCTGGGACCCTTACCCCAAACCATGCTGGGCCCACATCCTACAGTGATTCCTGTACTAGGTTCAGGATTAGTCACTGGTCTCGAAGGCTTCTGCCTAACCCTTTCTGCCCTCTGCTTACCTTTGCAGACCTTTCTGCTGCCACATCTGCATTTCTAGGTAATGTTCTCTAACTCACTCTGAGGCAGGACACCATGATTCTGACTTCACTGGGAGTTGAATGTAGACAAATCAAAAATGCCCATTTCATCTGGACACTCTGCCTCATGGGGTTTTGTCTTCCTTATTTTTGTTTAGCTAGCTTTCAGTCTACTACGCGTCCTTCAGGGCAGCTTGAAGGGTTGTTCTGGCCTTTGCCAATTTGACTCAGAATGCTGAAAGCTTTTCTGTTTGTGTTTGAGGAGTAAAAATTTTTAAATTATAGAAAATATTGGAATAAGTTATCTCACATGAGGTCTGAGCTATAAGATTACATCAGACATCCCCTTTTCTGTTACCATTTTTTTTTAAATGATAATAAAAATAAAATGACAATAAAGAACTTCTCTTGTGGGGAATACACTTTTCTAAGCTTTTACAGTGCAACAAAACATTATCTTCAGAACTAAGTTGGAATAGTACTTTAAGTTTCTAATTTAAAGGCATATATAATGATGAATTTACTGCTTATTTTTGATAAATGTGAAATAAGACGGTCTGCCATTTTTAGAATTTCAGAAAGCTAAGAATCTGTTCATTCAAATTTAACTTGCTTCTCCAGGCTTTATCTCCAGGACCAAGTTTTACATGTTAGACTGGAAATTTTATTTAAAACTTTTGTTTGAGGCTTCAAAGGTATTTCTCAAGTTGTAGTTCTTCCAAGTTTCTGGGCTCTGAAACACATGTAATGGAACCTCCCATTCTTAGATTTAGAAAATTATTTCCTAGCAACTCTGTGACTCCATCAAGTATACAGAAACAAACTTTAAAAACATAATACTATAAAATTCTTGGATGAAAATGTACATGGTATATAAACATAAGGTCTTCTTTTTTTAGCACTGAGGCAAAAATTCACATTTTATGCTTTTTAAAATTGATAATGACATGATTATTGAGAACATGGATTCTGGAGCCGGATTGTCTTAGGTTAGATTTCCACTTCTGTCACTAGTTATGTGACTTCCAGCAAATGACCTTTCCGTAACTCAGTTCCCTCACTTATCAATTACAGTTCATAGTAATATCCACTTCACACATTTATCAGCTTTAAAGGGTTTGCTGCTTTTGAATTGCTTAGAACAGTGCTTGGCATATACTGTGTACTCAATAGCTGTTGCCTTATTATTATTTTTGTTTTACATTATTGTTGGTAAACTGATCTGTGGGCTGAGGAGTTGAGGGTTGAAAAAGGCCGTAGAACCTAAATGTACTCAGCAGAAGAAAAATTTTATACCTAATGTTATCACTGCATGATCTTAATTGAGTCTACCTGTACTTCTTCCCTGGGGAAATGGCTGTTGCCTCAGCAGGAGGTCTTACATTCTCACTACTTCAAAGGACAGTTGAAAGAACAGGGAGCTGTGGGTAGAGTACAGTAAACTCTTGGCACAGATGCTTTACAAATAGGGTTCACCATCATGAAGTAACAGCTGCCTTCAAATTCCACCGTGCACAAATAAGCCTTGAGGGGAAGTCATGAAGTGTTATTTTTAATTCTTCAATAGTGAGTCCCAACTGGGTGGCAACAAGACCAGTTCCTTCCAGTTCTACTCGGTGGTTATTTCCTTTTTAAGCCACTTATATGCAGCCAACAGAGAAGGAGTAATATTTCTCCATAAAGTCACTCAGAACATAGGAGTCATATTTGACTAATTTTGAAAGCGGATTCAAAGAGCCACGAACAAGTTTGCAATGCCAAGATCCCAGCCATTTTCCCCTCAGTGCCAGGCTCTTATGTCCTCTGGGCCCATCTCACTTTCACTGCTAGGCACTCTGCCCTCTGCTCATTACAAGAACTCACGTGTTTACGTCATGAACCAACTACTGCTGACAAATATTATGGAACTACATGAGACGATCAAAGAAAAAAGGTCCTATCAAACTGCAATTTTACCTGCATCCAATCCTGTCTGGACCAATAGATAACTTTAAGATTTCATATAGTCTTCTAGAAACTTCTTCAAGAAATAAAATTCTTTAGCAAGATAGATTCTGATATTGGAACAGAAATCTGGAAAATTGTTGTTTGTAGTCAAGCCCATTTATGGTGTATTACTGTCTTTAAATTGCAACATCTCTTAGGTACCCTTCTAGCTTGTACTTAATTCAGAAAGCAACTATTTTCGGTGATTTAAAATTCTGTAATGTCAAGGAATTCTTTCTGCTAATGATCTTTTTTTTCCCTCAAAAAACCTGTTGTTACGGTGGATATGTTTCCAGGAACATATCCACCGTAACAACAGGCTCCTCAAATTTCAATCTCACTTTCTATTACTCTCCTTCAGCGAGGAGAGCAAGAAAGGGTTTTTAAGGTAAAGGAGGACATTTCGCACTTCTGGGGATGTATAATAATGTCACTTCTCTGAGAGCAGAAAAATTCAGGTTTCTTCTTCCTTTAGGCCAATAAATACAAAGGCGTTCACTCATTCCAGGGCCTTATTTGACTTGGAATTTTAGTACAATAATCACAATAATCAATCAACTGATCCTCTTATAAGGGGAAAAAAAAAGATATTTGCTTTCTCTGATTTTCTCATAAATCTTTTAAGAATGAAACCAAATAGTTACTGTTTAGCCTTTGATACTTTTATTGGATCAGGAACAAATTTTTTGTGTCTCCACTAGAGTAGCTGAAATTCTAACAATTATATATATATTTAAAAAAAACATGCTCCATTTCAGCACAAATGTTAACATAGTTTAATACAACAGAGTGCTAAGAGGAAATGAACTTCCAGAGGAAAATATACAGCTTGTTTGGGTAGGGAAAGAGTCCTAGAATAATCTAGTGCCAAGTTACTGGATCATTTAACATGTCACTTCCTTTTTCATTTAAATTGTTATGAATCAATTTTTCTTAAAAGCCCTAAGATCAAATTTTTAAGTGAAAAAAGTAAACCCGCTTTTATTATCAAACTGATAATACTTAATGAAAAGAGAAATTCATGGTTTATAAAATGTTCTCGTATATATATACATGCCTTTAAAATTTACAGATTGAGAGAGCGATGGGTATTTCAGAGCAGTGATTTTGATAATTGCAAAAGGAAGCACTGTGTACTCACGTTATATACTAAAAACAAACCTACCTGCAATTGTTATACAATTATGGAGTTCTCAAGGGACTAGGGAAGTTGATTTGGTTCATGTACTTAATTAAAACCCCTACTCTTCATATTATTTTAGACCAAACATTTTCTGATATTTCTGAACTTTCTATTTTATCCTTCCAGCTTTAGCAAGAAGAAAACAGTACAATAAAGATTTTTATTTCTGGAATTTGACCTTAAACAACAAAAAGGGAAAGTAATGCAAAAAGAATTACTGTTTATAAGCTTAATTATTCCTATTTGAAATTTGATAAGATTCATGAGCTCTACAGTTTTATATTTGCCTTCCACTTCCCATCCTTTATAGGAAGCAAATTACAAATGCTAATTTTTTGCTTTCTTTTTTTTTTTTTTAGGGCCACAGCTGTGGCATATGGAAGTTCCCAGGTTAGGGGTCAAATCGGAGCTACGACTGCCAGCCTTCGCCATAGCCACAGCAGCGCCGAATCTGAGTCACCTCTGTGACCTACATCCGGCAATGCCAGATCCTTAATCCACTGAGCGAGGCTGGGGATCAAACCCAAATCCTCATGGATCCTAGTCAGGTTCATTACCACTGAGCTATGATGGGAACTCCCACAAATGCTAATTTTTTATTTGGGAAATTCATCCTGGCTCATGTGATTATACAGAAAGAAGCTGAAGACTTACCTTACCTTCCATCAACACACAAACTACTTAAAAGCAACATGGTTGTATTTTAATCATTATAAAAAGGTTTAACAAGTTATTGCTCCAAATATCTAGTAGTAGGGTGTCTCAAATCCATATTCCAAAATGCAGTAAGATGCAGAAACTATTACCCCTCAGAAATCACTGAACTGTCCTAGTGACTCAAAAATGTTAGATCAGCAAGCTCCCTCCAGTGAGCATAGTTTGCAAGCCTTATTCCAGCTATTAAGACCAGAAATCAGTACCAGATTTCAGTCGCATCCATGGTATCAAGATCAAACTTTTAATTTCTCCTTTGCCACTAAATTGCCTAATTTTTCAAAATGTTTCCTAAGGACCAATATCAAAGGCAAATAACTATCTTTTACTCTATCTTTTCAGGATCCAAATGAAGACCAAAATTCACTTATTTTCTCTCCAAATCTATGTATTTTGTAAATTTTTCAGTAGGGAGTTGGGTTTCTTATTATTTATCCAATTACCTTAATATTTCCAACACTTAGCAACTATCAAGATACCTGGGGAAATTCCTACTCTGGTCAGAGGATGATAGAAACAGAAGCGGTAGCTTACATAAATTATTGTAATCACTATGAGCCATTAGAACCCAACTATCACCCATAGTTGAATCTTAACTGGAAAGTTATTAAGCATAGTGGTCTATTAGTAAAATTAAGGGAAGAAATTTCCCAAATGTTCTGTAATCATGACAGGCTAGTTTTTGATGGGTTGACATTTCTACAGCTCAATTACCCACCTCTTCCTTTTTTTTCCTGCTTTTTAGGGCCACACCCGCAGCATATAGAGGTTCTCAGGCTGGGGGTCGAATCGGAGCTACAGCTGTCAGCCTACACCACAACCACAGCAATGCCAGATCTGAGACTACACCACAGCTCACAGTAACGCTGGATCCTTAACACACTGAGTGGGGACAAGGATCTAACCCACAACCTCATGGTTCCTAGTCGGATTCGTTTCCACTGTTCCATGATGGGAACTCCACCCACCTCTTTACTTCTATAAAGTTACAAAAAGCTTTGTGCAGGAATGGGTCACTAAAGATTGGAAGCCTAAGAAAAATAGATGATTCTTCTTACACTTCCCCTCTCCTTTTTTAAATGACCTCTTTTCCCCACAAAGCCCATTAAAACTGAAAGCATCTCCATTAAGAGGAAGGCTTATGACCATCAGTCTTTTGCAAACTACTTTATCAGGGAATTCCAGGTATTTCTCCATAGAATATTTTCTTCCCTGTCCACTTTAGAATGACTGATGCTCTATTTGTTATAGGCATGGCTAAGGTTACAGAAACTTGAACAGAATTTAGAACGTAAGCAAGCCATGTCAACCATGAAAGTGAAAGAAATAAAAGTGCCATGTAAAAAAAAAAAATGGAGGGAAAAAAAATCATTGTGTTCTGCCTAGTGTAGAAAGGGTACTCAGTCACATTTACGGTGCTGAAGAGCCTCAATCCCTATGTACCCAATTCCATGTCTGAAAACTGAAATCTTAGCTTCTAATCTAGGAAATTTATATCCAGAAGCAGTAACAAGCCTCATGGATGAACAAAGCTCCAGAGTAATCTTGGTTACTTTTTATATTCTTGACATTTAAAATACCAGAAATATAATCTCAGGGACCCCTTCCTTACATCTGTCATGCTGCAGTAAGAAAGCACTGAGAAAATGACCAAAACTTACAAAGAGCCATGACAATTCTTTTTAAACTATTCGAACACTACAAAGCCAGAAGCCTGCTTTAATATAGAGAAATGTAAAAGCACTAAGAAGTAAAAAATACAGGACTCCATCTAGTGCCACTAACAAATGAAAAAAAATATATAATAGTCTCCTTTGGCTACAAACAGTTATCTGGTGAAATACAGAATTTGAAGGGGAACATTACATTTGAAATTATCCTTTCATATAGAGAATTCTGACTCTGGAAGACCTGGGAGATTTCTTAAAGTTGTGTTCTAACTAAATAGTATGCCTTTGGTTTAAAAGAAAAAAAAATTCTAATGGAATTGAATTTGCACTGAATCTAATTTTACTGTCACTCAATAATCAAATCTGAAACAATCTTAGAGATAAAGGTTTACTATAAACACTATAATAATCTTTGCCTCTGCTCTTTAACTTGGCCCTCCCAATACGTGCAGTCTACTATTGCAAGACTTGGTTTTTGTTACCCTCTGATGATGATTACACCACTTTTGTGAAATTATTCTTATAGACTCGCCATCTCTCTCATGCTGAAACTTCTATTTGATTAAAAAAAACTGCTGTCAGGAGTTCCCTTGTGGAGCAGTGGGTTAAGGATCCAGCATTGTCACTGCAGCGTCTTGGGTTGCTGCTGTGACGCGGGTTCAGTCCCTGGCCTGGGAATTTACACTTGATACAGGTGTGGCCAAAAAAAAAAAAAAAAAAACTGCTCTCAAAGAGCAGGAGTTGACTGAATGGCAAAACGAATACACACGCATGCATTTACGACATGATACAGAATATATGAAATGGATTGTGAAAGTGGGAGAGGAATAAACTTTATTGGCCCATAGAAGGGATGAGGGAAAAGAAGGAAAGGCTGAGAAAAAGAATGAATATGGGTGGGGAAACTAAAATGGAATGACTTTAAATGTGCAGATATATTTCGTAACCTCCACCATTCAACTTAGAGATAGATGTGTACAGTGAAATACAGGTAGACTAAAGTGAGTTTCACTTTGCAGGTGATGCTACTTGTACCAGTTCTACCATTAGTAAGTCACCATTTAGTTTTGCCAAAGTCAGACAAGGCTCTCTGGTTAGTGCAAACAAGGGGTCTCCATCCTGGGCTGCAGTCTGACCCGCCAGTGCTCAGAAGGCATGCTTGTGACGAATTTGCACACTTTCCAGTTCCCCACCTCCAATGGCGGCCAGGGTCTCCAGCCTGCTTAAGCGCTCCAGGCTTCTTCCAAGAACTTCTTCTAGTCGACTGCGTATCACCTGGGCCCCTTCTAGTTCCACCTGCAGAGTTCGGTCTCTCTCAGAGCTGATTAAACATGCCACATGGAAGGAAAACGGATTAGCCAGCAATGTAATGAGTCCGCAGACGCTTCCAAAGAGCCATCGGTGCCATTCCGAGCCATGATATTTTTCAAGTAACTGTTCTCTAGGACACACTAAATGTATGTAGTCTTTGTTGTGGCACTTGTGTTCAGGGCTGGTAGATTAGCAAGGCCTGCTTTCTATAAAGTTTGTCCCTTTATCCTAGATTCTGGACCAATTTCACATAGAATTACAGTCCACTAAGAGGAATTTCTTTTCCTTTTTTTTTTTTTTTACTAAAAGGGGTAGTTTCTCCAAAATCAAAACCCAAGAAAAATTAAATTCAAACAGAATCAATATTAAGCCAAGTAGGACTGCTACTAAAGAGACTTGTTTTCTCATTTGTCAACCAAACTTGACAGTGCTCTGAAAAGGAATCCAGTTCACAAAGACCAAGAGATTCTTTAAAAAGTAACACAAGTGGTCCTATTGTATCCTTCCTCTGCCTTCATTTTCTTCAAGGGGGAAAGGAAAAAAAAATTTGTAAGTCAACAACAAATTAGAAAAAAACGGAATGGTAAAGAATAAAAATCAGGAAAGAGAAAAAAGGGCTAGGAAGTAAGGCAAAATGAGAAACAAAAATAAGAGGAATATAAAATGAACCAGAAGGATATAAAATACATGGCCAAAAATGAAGAGGTACAGGAAAATATATTCATCATGGTGGCTGTCAGCGATCCTGGGGTGATATTAGCCATGATGACAAATACATTTTCTCCAGTGATAGTCAATGAACATCGGTGCCCTTATAGTCCTACTCTTATAATGAAGCAGCCCTTAATAGGACACAGAACAGAGAAAGGAAAGACACGTACCCTGAGCGATTACTATATTCAAGGCATTATTTTAGAAACCTGACAAGTCTTCTCGTTTGATCTTTGCAACAGCTACATGAAATAGGCACTATTCCTGACTAAGAGTTAGACACTGAGGCTCAGAGCTGTCAACCCACACGACAAATGACAGACTGGGTAGTCCCAGTCATTGTCCACTTTCCTTTTCTCCACCCTTGTAAATTGTAAGCATCTGCATTTAATGTGGAATTAAAGGAAAAACATTGCTGTCACTCTCTCACCTCTCTGGATGGGCATGGAACTTCACCAGACTGCTGTAGAGTTGTCTCTCTGCTTGCAGGGCTTCATTGAGCCGACTCCGTTCATCCACCAGTCCTTCCAGCATCAGCAACAACTGAGGGAAAATGAATAGAAGTGATATACAAATGGAGACATGAAGCCACAGTTAATCCTGAGAAAGAGAACAAAAGAATGTATTAACGTGGACTAAAACTCAAAAAACTATCTCGCCACTGACTTAATCTTTCTATAGTGTGTTACAGCGTTCAAACCAATGCCACATTATCTTTTATCTTTAAAACTCTAAAAGGCAGAACTGAAACATGGGAGCAAGAAGAAGAAAAAGGAGAAATAAGCCAGAGGCACAGGAAAGAGGCTAAGACAGAGGGGTGGGATAAATGAGGAAAGGCAAGAGAGGAACCTACAACAGGACTTCCTAGTATTGTTCATTCATTCAGTAAACATTTACTGAGCACCTTCTATGTGCCAGTCTCTGTTCTAGGAATAAGCTTACTATTTAGTGGGGAAGGGATGGAAGACATTCATCAGTCACAGACACATGTAACAGTGAGCTATAATAAGTGCTCAAAAAAGATGAGCTCTGATGTGCATAACCGGCCATAGATCTGTTTACATGAACTGGCTGAGTTAAAAGCCAGACTGGAGTGAGATAAGTAGTCAGTGAGAGAGATGATAATGGAGACTGGGAAGAGCACAGGCAAACAGGTCTTTTTAAAAGGCTTGATATTAAAGAAAGGTCAGATATGAGGTAGTAGTTATACAGAAACTAGACATTAGAAAGGAGCATCTGAGGCTGCTACTGACCAAGGCGGGGAACTTGAGAACACAGATTCTCTATGAAATTCCATCAACGGAAACGTTCATAAGTAAATGAAATCGACAGCTTTTTCAGTAAAAATAAGTTTTTTATCCCAATAACTTACTTGTTGTCTTCGGTTTCCGGAAGTATCCTGACCCTGTGATTCAACTTCAGCAAGTTTTTCCCGAAGGAGTAAGACTTCTTGGGTCAGGCGTTCCATAGCTGGGATGTCTTCAGGATCAACCAGCTGCATCTGCAGGTCCTAAAAGTCAAAAAACAAGTATGGTAATATAAATAGTAATAAAAACTGTTCAGCAGAGGAACAGGAGTTCCCGTCGTGGCTCAGTGGTTAACGAATCCGATTAGGAACCATGAGGTTGCGGGTTCGATCCCTGGTCTTGCTCAGTGGGTTAAGGATCCGGTGTTGCCGTGAGCTGTGGTGTAGGTTGCAGACGTGGCTCGGATCTGGCATTGCTATGGCTGTGGCGAAGCCAGCAACTACAGCTCCTGTTAGACCCCTAGCCTGGGAACCTCCATATGCCACAGGTGCAGCCCTAGATAAGGCAAAAAGACAAAGAAAAAAAAAAAAAAAACCTATTCAGCAGAGGAACAAAGGAACAAATGCTCCTGAAATAGCATGCTATATTGTGAGTGGGATATTAATACACCATGTTTTATGAAATCTTAGCAGGTCTGATATAAGTCAAAGAGAACATGGCAATATCAAGAGGCTCAAACTAACAGTGCATCAAGAAAATAAGCACTGGCAAGGGACTCAATGTATCCAAGTGAGAAGGTGCCCTACAGGTATTCTAAAGCTGTAAAATGGTTTACAATAGTCTCTAAAAAGCTTTGAAAGACCTTTATGAGGTCTTCTTTAATCTGTATGTTCCTGGTCAGAGACTCCATATCGGCAGCCTGCACCTGCAGCTCTTCCTCTTGCACAGCCATCATGGACTGGAGGGCAGAAAGCTCCATCTGTGGAGAAAGAAATCCCGAAGTCAGTGGACAATTTAATAGATGAGTCAATTACATTTTAACACCGAAGCAAATGTTTTTCCATATCATGTCCCTATCAGCCAGGAGTGCACAAGAAAACTAGAGCGTGAATATTGGGCTAATGAATCAATCAGATCAATAAACCACACTGTGGTACCAAAGGATGTTTTACGGGAAGTTGTAATGTAGTTTTAATGATGTCTTCTACTTTTGTTAGCACTACAAAACATATTAAATTTGTTTAATTAATGCTACTTTAAAAAACTGGGGGGGAGGGGGAGTTCCCATTGTGGCGCAGTGGAAACAAATCTGACTAGGAACCGTGAGATTGTGGGTTCGAACCCTGGTGTCGCTCAGCTGACGCTGTGGTGTAGGCCAGCAGCTGTAGCTCTGATCAGACCCCTAGCCTGGGAACTTCCATATGCTCTGGGTGTGGCCCTAAAAAAAGCAAAAAGAAAATGGTCACCATTAGCAGATGCAAAAATAGATGTTTCTCTTTACCTAAATATTTAGCCAGTAGATGAACAATGACAGAATATCTCCATCTTTGTAATCCTTAATGAATTAATGGATACAGGCATTGACTACCAACAGCTGCTAACATCACAGGAGATCACCAAACATTACACACCTCCTGATGGAAGAACACAGCACCACCCAACTCCTAACCAAAGTTAACAGTGCAGGCCTAAACTTCCAAAGTTGTATCTTCCATCTCTCCTCACTGGAAAATGACAGCCAAATATTTTACTATGACAAATTTTACTAAAAATCATGATAATTACCACAGCTGCTAATATTTGTTAGGTGCTTACCATGTTCTAGCCCATATAATAAATACTTTGCATATATTTAATCCTTTTAATGAACATAATGACTTGGCTTCTGCCTACTTCTCCAACATCAAAACCTACCATCTTCCACCTCATTCATGATTTTCTAGACACACGGGACTTTTTCTGCTAGGAACAGCAGACTTTCTCTCGACTCAGGACTGCTGCACCTACTATTCCAGCTCTGCCTGAAATATCTTCCCCAGAGTTGCCCTCTTCTCATCCTCAAGTCCCAGCTTACATGTCATCCACTCAGAGAGGCTTTCTCCAGCCACTTTATCTCAAGTGGTCCCATTCATGCTACTTCCTATTATTTCCCTCATATCACTTATGACAATCTATAGCTATATATTATTTATTGTCTGTATTTCTCCACTAGAAATTAAATAGATAGGGTCACGGACTTTGTTGATCTTTATTTTTTTGGGCTAACCCACAGCATGTGGAAGTTCCCAGGACAGGGCTCAAACCTGCGCCAGCAGCAACCCGAGCTGCAGTGACAACACTGGATCTTTTAACCCACTATGCTACCAGGGAACCCTTGTTGATCTTGTTCCCTACTCCTCCCCACCACTGGCCCTGGCTTAGGGAAGGTACCCATACAGCTGATGAATGAATGAATGAGTGAATCCTCCCACTAACCCTATAGGATACCTACTCTTCTACTCTTCAATGTACAGATGAGGTTACTGAGCAAAGCCAGGGATCAAACCCTCAACCTCATGGTTCCTAGGTGGATTTGTTTCCGCTGTGCCATGATGGGAACTCCTCTTTATAATTATTTTAGCCCAGTTAGCAACAGGCAAAGAAAGCTATGTTTTTTCAGCATACAAAAAGTTTTAATGGCTCCCCGTTTACAAAAACAAGAGCATCTTGGTGAGATAATGTGTATATAAAGCAACTTCTATTCCTTAGAAAGAAAAAAAGGCTTAATTTGCATTTAGACCCATATACTAGGAGAATTTTACTCTTTTGAAAAAAAGTAATTTAGAAACTGGGCTTGACTAGAAAACTCACCCGGCTTTCTCTCTCTTTTTTAGCCATGAGCTCAAGTTCCTCTTTGGCATTGCTCAGTTCTTTTTCCAGCCCTGCAACTGTATCCAAGTCTCCTAAAAATGAATACATAGTGCAAGTTATAATCCGTATTAACATAATGTGATCTTTTCTGCCTTGCTTCTGAGGAATTTATTCTAAGATATGATCCAACAAAAACAAAACATACATGCACAGGTTGTTCCCTGTAACAGCAAAATACTGCAATCAACCTACATGCCCAATAAAAAGAATGAATTAAAGCATAATACATCCACACAATGAAGTACTATATATAGCCATAAAAAAGAATATGGAATATCTTTTTGAACTGATATGGAATGACTTCCAAGATATATCATTAAATAAAAGATAGGAAGCTAGGTACAAAGGAATATATCCAGTGAAGTTTGTTTTATATTAGGAAGGGAGGAAATAAGAACATACATATCACATACACACGGAGGATTAATCTGCATATTTTTGCAAAAAGAAACACAGGAAAGATAACTCAGAAAAGAAATGGGCTGCCCTAAGGGGATGAGTGGAAATAAGAAACACACGAAAGATAACTCAGAAAAGAAATGGGCCGCCCTAAGGGGATGAGTGGAAATAGTAGAGAAAGGATAGGGAGGGAAATGGGACTTCTGAGTATACTCTTCTACATTTTTGACTTTGAACCATGTTAATGTTTTATTTATTTTTTATTTTTATTTTTTTTGTCTTTTTAGAACTGCACCTGTGGCTTATGGAGGTTCCCAGGCTAGGGGGTCTAATGGGAGCTGTTGCTGCCAGCCTACGCCACAGCCACAGCAATGCCAGATCCGAGCCACGTCTGCGACCTACATCACAGCTCACGGCAACCTACATCACAGCTCACGGCAACGCCGAATCACTAGGGCAATGCCAGGGATCGAACCCGCAACCTCATGGTTCCTAGTTGGATTCATTTCCACTGCGCCACAACGGGAACTCCAATATTTTATTATCAATGTGTGTAGTCCAACAATAATGAGGAAGAAAAAAAACCTAAAATTGAATACGAATAAAAATAAATGAACGAATGTAGCAAACAGATAATTTCCCCAAAGAAATTTTAAAAAATTAATCTGAATAACTTCTGAACTCATTATTCTAACTGTTCACCCTCAGTGGGAAATATTCCAGGGATAAAAAGAATTACAAAGAAATTTTAAACATTATTTAATAGATTTATTGTTTACAGTGGTATTCATGTAGCCATTCTGAAACTATTTTTATGTACTGCACAACTGTATAAATATAGAGATGCTATTATAGGTAATCGTTGGGAGAAGGAAGATACACATATGAAATATGGAAGAGAAAGAATTTGTGCTGTTAAACTGGAATTAGAGGAATCAGTATCAAATGGAGACTGTACACACACACACACACACACACCCTTAGCTGTGTTCACTTAAAAGGCCTAGAAGCAAATGACGTATCTGTAGCTGTGAACCTTTCTTATGCCCAGCTATTAGTATATAAGTGTCATTACTTACTAAAAGGAACCAAAGAGCTCCTTGAAATAATGAATATTTTCAGGTCTGAGGCAGGCAAAGTAAAAGGTGGTCACAGATCTTATTATGCCAGAAAGTATGGAAGTGCTAACAAACTGATGGGGAAATATCAAAAGGACAGAGGAATAGCTTGAAGGGGCTCCAACTGGCCAAATATGGGATAATTTGGTCGTCTAATGGAATACTGACAGAAGTCAATAATAAAACGATTTTTTAAAGCATCCACTAGTCCACAGTGATATAAACAAACAAAAGGAGCAGGAAGGCTAGGGAAAGGGCATTTCTTTTGGGGGGGAAGGGCGCACCCAGGGCATGCGGAAGTTCCCAGGCCAAAAGCTGAACCTGCGCCACAGTAGTGACAATACTGAGTCCTTAACTGCTGGGCTACAGGGAACTCCAAGAGCATCCCTTCTTTATAAAAGTATAAATAGGAGTTCCCATTGTGGCGCAGTAGCTCTGATTCGACCCCTAGCCTGGGACTCTCCATATGCCATTGGTATGGCCCTAAAAAGCAAAAAAAATAAAAATAAAATAAAATAGAAGAATAAATATAAGAATATATACTACTAAATAAAGAGGGAAGTTTAGAAGCAGAAAATCACTTTTTTAAACCAAAATAATAGTTGGTTCAAGTAGGCTCAAAGGATGCCAAAAACACTGGGTGAATAACTGTGGGAAAGCAGAACTGACAACATCTCAAAGTGTTTGCTGTCAGATCACTTATAAATCACAAAGGGGAAAATGAACCTTTACAGTGGAGAGACCTGGCAGATACAAGCTTAACCAAATGAGTGAACAGTATCACAGAACTTAATACAAACTGATACCATGTGCTTCTGACACCATGCACTAAGATGTCACCCATGTAGTATTCTTGCCAAAAATGTTTAACTTGAATCTAACCATGAGGAAACAACCAAAACCAAAGTGAGGGCCACTAGCTGGTCCAGAGTTCTAAAAAATGCCAATGTCAAAAAAGATAAAAAAGGCCAGAAAACTGTTCTAGATTAAAAGAGACTAAAGAACTATGACAAGTAGGTACAACACATGATCCTTTAGTGGGGAAAACCACCAGTTATCAAGGACATTATTGGGGAGTTCCTGTCGTGGCTCTGCGGTTAACAAACCCTACTAGTATCCATGAGGATGCAGGTTCGATCCCTGGCCTTGCTCAGTGGGTTAAAAATCCGGCGTTGCTACGAGCTGTGATATCGGTCACAGACGAGGCTCAGATCCTGAGTTGCTGTGGCTCTGGTGTAGGCTCGCAGCTGTAGCTCCAATTGGACCCCTAGCCTGGGAAACTCTATATGTCACAAGTATGGCTCTGGAAAAACAAAAGGCAAAAAAAAAAATTATTGAGACAATGGGAACTCCTAATACAGACTGTACATTAGACACTAGGGCAATATTAAAGCTAAATTTCTTTTCTTTTTTTTTTTTTGTTTTTTTAGGGCCACACTTGTGGCATATGGAAGTTCCCAGGCTAGGGGTCAAATCAGAACTGCAGCTGCCAGCCTATGCCATAGCCACAGCAACTGAAGATCCGAGCCATGTCTGCGACCTACACTCACGAGCGAGGCCAGGGGTGGAAATCAGGTCCTCATGGACACTAGCAGGGTTCGTTACCACTGAGCCACAGCAGGAACTCCAAAGCTAAATTTCTTGAGCATGACAATTATACTGTAGTTATGGAGGAGAATGCCCTTGCTCTAAGAAGTATTTAGGTATTAATGAAGTATTTAGTAATAATGAAGTATTTAGGGATGAAATGTCATAATGTCTGTAATTTTTAAACGGTTCAGAAAAAACACGTGTGTATGTGTTTGCGCACATGCAAGGAATAATGCAAAAGTGGCAAAATGTTAATAAGTGGTGAATCTTAATAAAAGTATATGTGGGTATTCACTATATTATTTTTGCCACTTTTCTATAAGTTTGAAATTTATAAAATAAAAAATTGGGAAAAAGTGCTTTCTAAAAAAAAAGATAGAGAGTAAATTCCTAAAAGTCCAGCATTCTTTACTCTTCAACTAGCATAAAGTTTCCCAACTTGCTTGTGATGATTTATGTACACCTATAATTGAAATAAAATTCATTAGGTTAAAAAAAAATGACTATTTGCCTGACTTATCTATGGGATTCCCGTAATACACTACACTATAACACAAAGTTTTTACATTCTTAAAATCATTAAAAAATGATTCATAAGTTAATTCTTCAAGTCCACAATGCTTCTTATCACAGTACTCTAATTGTTACTAATCATGGTGAGCCTCTGTTTCTGGAACTCACTGGGTAATATGAAGCTTCCCTAGATCCCAACCTTTTGATCTGTGAAAGTCCGAGAAACTCTAATCCGAAGCACCCATTTGAGATTTGCCCCCACCATGCACAGAATTCGGTTTTTTGAGAGTTCAAGGTCTTCAACTATCCCTTGGATGGAACAGAGCTTGGCAAATGAGTCAATGGACACTGCCTACCCCTCCCAACACTGCAATGTGAGTTATGTCAAGTTACAGTGAATAGTCTTCAACTGCTTAAGATACCCAGGAGAAGTGCCATCCCCATGGTCCTGCTGTGCAGGTTTGGAAACCCTGCCTCCTGCATTCCTAAATCTCTGCAAAGCTGTCTGTAAAGAGGAATAAGGATGGGCCAAATTGTGTAGCCAGAGCGACAGCTTTAATTCAATACAAGGTAAGGGCAGTTCTCCCTAGAATAGATATGTCTTCAGCTTTTCAGTGGAATCCAAACTTATTTTTTCCATTAAAGTAGGAAGAAAAAAGAGTACTTTGGCCAAACTATTTGCAGAGGGTTATAGAAAGAAAGATAGAAGATTCCTTAATGAAATAGAATTTGATACTTACCTCCTGAGGACCTGGGTATGCTGGCATCCCCTCTGGCAGTCAATGAAGTGCTATCATCTCTGGAGTGTATATGCATCAAACCCTAAAATTTGAAGAGCCAGGGGATTTAGGTAGCTGCAGGAACCGTAATCACAATGATTTGGAACATTTTCATACAACTTAGTAGTAAAATGATCACACTTATGCTTCAGATATAAAAAGAGAATGCAGTTGGCATAAACATCTAGACAAGTCTACAGTTCTTACTTGATCAGTCTGCTCTCCGAGATGGGGGCTGATGGAGGTAACTTCGGCTGGTCGGTTAGAGATGAGTGCTTGGGACATCGTGAAATCTTTCCCTCCCAAATACTGGCGCAGGGCCTGTAATTCTGAATTTCTTTCCATTAGGGCTTGTACCATCTTTTCCGCAGCAGCCTGGTAAGGAAATCACACATAATATTAGAAAGCTATTTTAATAAAACAAAATTTGTGTTCTGAGAAAAGCCAGTGGGGCCCTAAGAAAGAGTCCTTTCTTTCATTTTACAGGAAGAAAACATAGTCAATGAGTGGAAAGAAAGTCTTTCATAGGCAGAATATTAGAAAAATGGAATTCAACACACCTATTATGGCGAAAATAATCTGAAATTGGTTCTGCTAGAACTATCGGGCTAAGGTATTAAGATTCTGGTTTAAATTGGGTAACAGATGTCTCTCTTTACTCTGGATACATCTGCCTCTGGCCTGGATGTTCTTCGCCCAAACGGTTGGTTTGTTCCATTAAGCTCTTTCTTCTAAGGGCAAGTACCATTATGTTTTGTTTAGTGCTGAATCCCAGGCACCCAGAACAATGTCTGGCACATAGCAGGCACTCAAGACATATTTACTGAACAACTCAATTACACAGAAACATTTTTATCAGACCACACGATCAGGAGAATCTGAACCTCAAAATCACCAAACCCAGTTTATTTCATTTCAAACTCCACAGCTTTCTAAGACAGACGATGGCACGATAAGGAAAAGATTTAGAACTTTTTTTGTGACCATTACCACATAGAAACTCCGCATTTAACCAGAAAATCTAGAAATAATAAACTAAGACTAAAATTACTGAGGGTAGGAGTTCCCTCATGGCTCAGTGGGTTACGGATCAGCATGGTCACTACTTTGGCTCTGGTTAAAGCTTTGGCACAGGTTTGATCCCTGACCAGGGAACTTTTGCATGCAGCTGATACTGCCAAAAAAAAAAAAAAAAAAACTACTGAGGTATAAGATGATGAATATATTAGGTATGTTAGAGCATCAATTGTCTCTGGGGAGAATTACTACTGTTTTAAACATGAAGCTGAGCTCTTGCCATAATTTCTAAGGGAAATAAAATAATAATCTTTCAGTTTTAGTGTAAAATTCAGGCTTTTTAGGGATCTGGACATAACCATCTTAGAGGTAACAGTTTACCTTAATAAATGTTAATTTTCCTTAATAAATATCTCTGAAAATTACTATGGAAAGAAACACAGTAAATAATACACAAGAGATCTTGTGTCATATATATGATCTATCTGGCTTGGTATTCTTTTTCTAGTAATGCTGTTTTTAGCACTGATCTTCCAAGTGTGGTTCATGGACAAAAAGCATCTCCATCATCTGGAAGCTTGCAAGAAATGTAATTTCTTGAGTCCTACCTATACCTTTTAATTTCTATCTCTGGGTGGGAGTTTTGGAATCTATATTTTTAAAAAGCTATTCAAGGGATTCTTCTGCATATAAAATGTGAGAAGGAGATCTAGAAGAATACAACCATTACTTTTTCTTGAAAATCTTTTGTAATTTCAGTCATCTCCTAGATTTCATTATTTTACTACCAGTGGTATATTAAGTACAGTGAGACTAATTCTTTCAAATTACAAAGGGGTGCAAAAGGAAACTCAAAGACTTTTCAGCCTCTTGCTAAAGACTTAAATAACTCACAATGATTTTCTTAGAACTACCTAGAAGCAATTTCTGAAGCACATGGCAGCATGATTCTGACAAAATGTATACTTACTTTGGTGAGCCTAAGAATTGGATGAATGGAATATAACCATCCCATAATATATAAGGATGCATTAGAGAATATTATAGTCAAATAACACAGGTATATAGTAAGAATATAGTTCTGAGAACTGACTAGGGGGAATTCCAAGTGACTGGTCCCTGAAATGTAGCACAAGTCAACTATACCAGTCTCTAGCCTTTAAGAGAAAGATACATGGAAATGACGATAAATTAAAGATTTTTTTTTGAAATATCTATCATTATTTTGAGATTACTATATTTATATTACTGTGAGTTGTTTATTCTCATCGTGGCCTTTGAAAAAAACAATCTTCTTTCCCTCTTAAGGTGACTCATATTTTATATGAATTAAGAGAAAATATATAAAGTGTACATTTTTCCCTATCCTGGTTAGAAACAAAATATCACTCAAGTCTTGATGATTTAGAATAAAAATCAAAACACTCCAGACAGGAGTTCCCTTCATGGCACAACGGAAACAAATCTGACTGGGAACCACGAGGCTGCAGATTCGATCCCTGGCCTTGCTCAGTGGATTAAGGATCTGGCGTTGCCGTGAGCTGTGGTGTAGCTCGCAGAAGCAGCTCAGATTCTGCGTTGTTGTGGCTCTGGTGTAGGTCAGTAGCTATAGCTCCGACTGGACCCCTAGCCTGGGAACCTCCATATGCCGTGGGTGCGGCCCCAAAAAAACAAAAAACCCACTCCAGATATATTCCTTTCTGTTAGAACATTAAGGAAATTATGGAAATATCAGAATTATCAGAACATTAAGGAAAAGAAAATGTACATAATGAAGTCAGTGGGTGGGTACATGTATTATTTAGGCACCTTTCCAAATGCAAAGTGTTCTAGAAGTATTTCATACTTTAATGACTGATGTAAAACTGTAGTCTAGTTAATAAGCTAAAGGAAAAACACTAACAGAATGGACTGTAAAATGACATAAATACACACGTATGAGGTTCAAATGCTTCCTGTTTGCAGACTATAAACGCACTAAATGATATTTTTCTGGAGTGTGTGTTGGTTCTTACTTGGCTCTCCTGCTCCCTGGTGCTCATGGACTGAAGCAGGCCCTGAATCTCCATTTCATATTCCACTGCTTGCTTGTTTCGATCACTTAGAAGGTCCTGCAGCATCCTATCCTTTCGCTGTAGACGCTGACACAGCTCCTCAGCTATCTCACTCCGCCCTGGTCCGAGTTTGCACAGCAACGTTGCACTAAGATCCTAATACAGAAGGAACAGTTAAGTTTTGGAGCAAAGAATTCCCTCTACTACATATCAAAAAGCTTTTTAAGAATCTGCCATAGAAGAGACAGCAAGTATGATGTTTTATTCATTTTTGTTGCCCTAGATCTAGCACAGTCCTGGTACATAAAAGACTGTCAATACATGCTCAGTGAATGAACATTAACCATAAAGAAAAAACACGTAGGAGTTCCCATTGTGGCTGATACAAACTCGACTTGTATCCATGAGGATGTGGTTTCGATCTCTGGCCTCGTTCAGTGGGTGAAGGATCCAGTGTTGCTGTGAGCTGCAGTCACAGATGTAGCTCAGATTCCACATTGCTGTGGCTATGGCATAGGCCATTAGCTGCTGCTCTAATTCAGCCCCAAGCCTAGGAACTTCCATATGCCACAGGTACAGCCCTAAAAAGAAAAAAAGAAGAAAAGGGGGAAAAAATACTTCGAAGGACAACTTACATACTGTTTTCTGAAATAAGTCCCTTCCCCACATGCTCAGGCCATGTAATATCAGATAAGGATAAGGACACTCAGTTGATTTATTTCACTTATTTTCTCCCCAGTTTAACTTTATAGGGGGAACACAAAATGATAAGCTGAAAAAATAAGGAGGACTATATTTATTAGCATGGTGATGCAATTCCAATTTTACATTGAGAGGTAACGTGTGGTGGTGAGAACTGTGGAGCCATACTGCCTGGTTGCACACTGGCCTCACCACTTCCTAGCTCTGTTCCTTTGGACAAGTTACTTCACCTCAGAAGACTGTGTCCTTGTGTGTAAAAGAGGAATAACAGTATGTACCTCATAGATTCATGAGGATTCAATAAATTAACGTCCATTAAGCTCTTAAAAGAGTGCACGACACAGCAATGAGCACCACAACAAAGGTTAGCTATTTTATTCTAGGTGCACTTCTTACATCTCCTTAATTCTCACATAACTACTTTGATAAAGATAATTGCTCCCTTGAGTTTATAGGTGTAGGAGAAAAAGTCCTCATGAAAGCCAACGACCTGCCCAGACACAGGGTGGAACTAAAGGCCTGGGTCACAGGTCTCTCAGACCTCAAGGGTCATAATCCAAGACTGGGATTATGTAATCACTAAACCAGCAGCCTTTAAGTTAACTAAAGTCTTGCCTCCACTTCTTTGTTCCTGTCATGCAGAGATGTCTGTAACTGCTGAATGATACTTTCTTGCTCCTTTTGCCAGTGGCTAAATTTGGTTTCCATTTCTTCTTTCAGCCACTGGAGGTTCTGACAGGTAGCAGATAACTGTTCGACTTCCAGGCCTTTGGCCCTCAGGAGACTCTCCATACTCTACGACCACAAAGAAAGCACCTGTAAGTCAAAGCACCACCCCACATTCCTCAGGATAAACAGGAAACCTGATCCACCTCTAAATTATTTCCTAAATTATCTATCAATTTCTCTTGTAAAAGGAAAAAACTCAGCATCTAATCTAGCAAATACCATACTAGTCTTTCTTTTGTTTTTAGAAACTCTCATCTAGTTTGTAGAGAGATAAACATAATGTACGTGATAAATGAAGTATTCCGGGGGAGTGAAGAACTTTAAGAAGTAGCAGATGGTTAGATATTCGAGTTCTAAAAAAAAAATACAAAAATAGCTCAGAGTAAATATTAATAAACAAGTGTTCTGATTGTGGCTATACATGGATATGTATATAATATTAATTAGCAAAACAATATAGTAGTTGCACCAGAACAATGTTTATATGAAAGTATATAATACAGACAAGGACTGGAAATAAATTAGAACTATGTATAGAAATTATATCCACTGCCCTCTCCTACAAAGTTCATAGTAGAAGTGCTAAAATTTTTCACATCATAATGATGGAACTAATTGCTGGTTTTGTTTGCGTACTTTTTTTTTTCTTATAAAGCAAATACTCTAGTTTTCAGAAAGTGATGGAAGGAGCTGCCACTTCAGGTTTAGAATGCAGGTTGGACAGGGATGCCAAGTCCTGACCAATTTTGCTCTTACCTGTATAGTAGCCTCATTAGAGGAGAGAACACCACGCAGTCTCTCTAAGTCATGATCTCTCTCCCTCACAGCAAGGTGAAGTTGGCGCAGTTCCTTTTCTTTTTCTTCTAGACTGGAGAACTTCTCGTCTATAGCCCGCTGCAAGCAAAGTAAGCATCCCAGAGCTCCATAAGAATCACTCTTCTCATCACTCTTATTCAGTAATAGTCCAAATATAAAGGAAGGGAAAGCCAACTCCGAAAAGCAGATTAAGTGAACACACTTATCTACAGTCTCTATCCCAGTGGGCCGGATAATCCCCAGCATGGTGAGCACAGTACATACCTCTAGAGCGACATCTCTATCTTGTATTCTTTGCCGAAGTTTCTCAAGCAACATTTCATTCGCTTCAACAGTTTTGTCTGAGTTATCTCGGTACTGCAGGAGTTCCCGAAATTCCTAACGAAACCAAAAAATACTTTCCTTTATTCATTTATTCAGTAGTAACTGAATTCCTACACTTTGTCAATAGGTAGGAATTCCCTCAAGGGGAACACAGTTTAGCAGAGATAAGAGACATCCATCGTCATATGTATGCGTGTGTGGTTAGCTACCAGGGGAACACAGGATGCACTGTCTAACTCTACCTGAAGGTGTCACTAAAGTTCTCACCGAAAAGGTTACACTTGCTTGAGTCTTTAAAGGACTAAGAGTTTCCAGAGAGGCTGTGGGGATCTCTCAGAGAAAAAGTGTATCACAATATATGCATGTTATGAAAAAAATGTATGCTCAGTGAATTGTAAGGGATTCAATATGACTGAAGCTTAGAGTAGGTAGTAGAACTGATCACTGTCTTCTTTAGTGCTCCATTTTCCCATACGACCTTTATTCTACCATCTAAATAAACTATACAGAGGTCTTCATCTTAGTAGGTGGGAGCAGTGGCCATATCTGCACCTCCTCTTCCACCTATCTACCACAGTACCTGACTCACAGAGGTGCTTAACTATTTGTTGACTAGGAGTTCCCGTGGTGGCGCAGCAGAAACGAATGCGACTAGGAACCATGAGTTTGTGGGTTCAATCCTTGGTCTTGCTCAGTGGGTTAACGATTCGGTGTTGCCATGAGCTGTGGTGTAGGTCACAGACGCAGCTCGGATCTGGTGTTGCTGTGGTATTGGCCAGCAGCTGTAGCTCAGATTAGACCTCTAGCCTGGGAACCTCCACATGCCGCAAGTGTGGCCCTAAAAACGACAAAAACAAACAAACAAAAACTATTTGCTGACTATTGCTTAAATCTTTCAAGTCTAGAGTTACTGTTTCCTACACTTACATTTATTGTTTCCTACATGTTGGTTCATATATTCTACTTTCCATTTCTTTGGAATCCTCCTGATTCCCATCTCAATGTTCCACATGCAGCAGGTACTCAATGCAGGCAGACCAATATCTTTTTTCTTGCTTTTTTTTCCCATTGACACATGGAAGTTCCCGGACTAGGGGTCAAATCGGAGCTGAATCTGCTGGCCTACGCCACAGCCATGTGGGATCCAACCCGCATCTGTGACCTACACCACAGCTCACTCAATGCAGATCCTTGACTCAATGGGCAAGCCAGGGACTGAACCTGCATACTCATGGATACTAGCTGGATTCGTTTCCACTGCACCACAACGGGAACTTTTTTTTTTTTTTCAGACTAATATCTTGAGATGATATGAACATAAATTCTGGAGCCAGAAAAGCCCAGGTTTAGTGGACATCATTCTGCGGACTCACCTGAAGCAGCTGCTCTTTGTGACTCAGACTGTGGTTGAGGTGCTGAATGTGTTGCTCTTGGGTTCTAATCTCATTGCATTTTTCAGCCTCTAGGGTACGAAGCTGTTGGCTCTTATTCTGCAATTCTCCTCGTAGCTGCTGCAAGGCTTTTCGCAGTTCCTGAATTAAACAGATTCCCTTTTCAAACAATCTAAAATTTTCATGTGGTCATTAGATATGGAGACCTTAAAACTTTCAAGACATAGAGAACAAAAAATAACGTAGCAAAAAATGCTATCTTAAAATTACTATAGAAATACCACACGAGTCAAAAAGGGTGTGGAAAATTATAGGAACTGTGGGTGGGGACAGGATGTAAATTTGATATTATAGTTCAATACTTTTTTTTTTTTTTTGCTTAAAAACAGAGTACTAAGTGGCACTCTGTTCCACCATAAACCTGGATCCTTTACTTTATAATAAACTCCTGGGTATTACTACCTATCCTTTTAAATCTTAAAAAAAAAAAATGATAGCATATGCTCTAACACGATAAAGGAACCAGTAAAGAATTACGTGTTTTATATTTAAAAAAAAAATACATGGCTAACTGTGCATGCCATTCTTCTGACCTTGGTTGTCTTCCCACTTTTCAGTCCTGCTTTTAGTCATGTTTCAGGAATAATCTCAGATAATCTCCTCCTTTGTGAAGCTTTCCTGACGCCCTTCCTCAGCCCCTCCTACATGGAGGACCCTATAAGCCTCCTCCACGGTATTTAACAGAGTGAAATTCTGTTTATGAGACTGTATCTCATCCTACCTCACAAGCAACTTTTGAGGAAGGGGCCTGTGATATCTACTCTTGTATTTCCAGAACACAGCCTACCACCTGGCACATGGTATATAAATACGGGCAACAAATGTGGAACGAATACTTAGATAAAGTAAGTGACTCAAGGGTTCACGCAAGCTACCTTTATTATAAAGAGTCACTATCAGGTCAAAGTCAGCATTTACACAGTGCCACAAAACGATTAATGATTTACCTGGTTATGTTTCCAAGAAGCCTCTTTCTGCTGCTCTCTCTCCTCTGCCGCTGCCTCTACAAATCGTGCACAGCGTTTGGCATCAGCCAGTTGCCGTTCTTTTTGTCGTACCGCCCTCTGGAGCTTCTGGATCTCAAGCTGGCTGCAGAATAAAGCACTCTGAAGATCAAGCAAAGCCACCTGTTGTTGAGCTGGGGAAACGCCCTCCGAGGTCTGAAAAGAGAGTGGAAATCGTTATCACAAGGAGGGCAAGCACTGAGCGGCTGAGAAGACCAGCAAAATCGAGATTGTGACTGAGTCGGGTCTCCCCTCCTGTCCTCCATGACCCTCACATACATGCAATTGTCCAAGCTGGCTCTGGTGCAGCATTTCTCGAAGCTTTGCCATTGTGTCGTTTTGACCTTCAATCACCTGGTACAACTCTTCGGTCTGAAAATGAGAGAGGGATTACCATACATATTAGCCAACTAAATAAAAACTCCATTATCTCATCTGTATAAATTTTAGCAGCAAGACTATTCCAAAATACCAATTTAGATGACACTACGATTTTTCTCTGTTAGTCTGACAATACCCATTTCTACAAATTATAGAATTATTGGCCACTTTGATGGGAAAAATTGTTTCCTCATAGGTCCTTGATTGCCAAACATTTTACCTCGCATTCCCTGCTTTTCAGAGTTTCCTTGAGGCTTTGAATTGTACTATCTTGCTTCTGGGATGACTCCCGAGCAGACGTTAGTTCACTGCTCATTTCATTCAGTTTTTCTTGAAGAATCTGAATTCAGCAAAGAAAAAATTTCTTAGGTCAATGGTTTCTCTTAAGCTCCAATGCAACCATGAAGTCCTTCTTCAATCCTAGGTTTAAAGGATTTCTTAGAAATATTACCTTGTTATTTTCTCCCCACACACAGTAACCATTCAAGTCCTAAGTTAATTAGCAAGAGAAGGGAGCAAGAAATATGAAATACTTCAACACTCTCTTGCTTCAGTTCTTGTGCACTGTGCTTTCTATATGCTGGCAGCCATACTGGGCTCTTGTCCACATGAGTCACTGTGGATCCTTTACACAAAGACCAAGGAGCCACTACAGGACAGGACACAACAAGGGCACACCAGACCAGGAGAACAGCATCCCATATTGTGGGAATTTTCTTCTAAGCAGATGTTAAAAATCTATGGGCTATAAAGGGGTGAGAAGGTAAACCAAAATCAAAAGCATAAACTTCCTGTCTCAGTGCCTTATACAGTTAAAAAAAAAACAAAAACAAAAGCAAAAACAAAAAAACGCATGCAGGCCTAAAAGGCACCAGAAATTCTGATCTGTGCAGAACAGGCTAAAATCTTGATGAGAGATAAAGGAAAGAAGTACACTTTTAATCATATATTCCACAGAGCACCAGGCATACAGTCTCCATCTCCTAGATCCTACTCAGAGAGGTTAATGGATACAGCTAGAGCCAGTCACATTCTCAAGAAACCCTGAGATCCAAGGCCATGGTACCAATCATACCTTGTTGGTAGCCTCAGTTTGCTGGATTTTTTCCTGGAGTTCTGCCAGATGGGAATCAGATACAGACTGCTGAGTTATAACAGTCTCATCTGAATTCAGCTTTTGCTGTTTGAGTAACTCTTCAGTCACCGTCACGGGCTAGGAAGAAGCAGCAAGACAAGTAAGCTGAGTTAAATGTAGCCAACCATAAATTTTAATTTTAATCTTCAAATATCTTTGGCATCTTTTGCCAGGGACTTCAAAAACCAAAGCTGATGTATGGATTATGAGTATGAATTCCTGGAGACAGTCCTTTTCCCTGGTATGAGTGCTGATTTACTTCCATCCTTACCATACCCCCTAGCTCCCCTCCCTATCTTTCCCTGTGAGCCTGCACAAAGGGAAAGCAAATTATTCAGAGATTAAAAAGAAGGAAGCAAATTCAGTTAAAGCAAATTATTCAGGGATTAAAAAGAAAGGACTTTTAAAAAATATTTACTTTATCCTATTTTTCAGTCAGGCAGTTCAAATGGTCAGACTTACACCATTCCTGAGAAAAAAAAAGTTGCAGTTCAACTAGTTTTCTTACAAACACGCCTATTCACATTATTAGAAAAATGGGTAAATTTTGAATATGGACATACATTAGATAATAGTAGTTTATCAATACTAAATTTCCTAAATTTGGTGATTGTGCTGTAGTCATGTAAGAGATGGCCTTGTCTTTAGAAAATATATGCTTATTGAGTGTAAAGATGCAAAGTATCTACGACTAATTCTCAAATAGTTCAGGAATTTAAAAAAAAGAGGGTCTAGATAGTGGGAGTGATAAAGCAAATGTAGCAACATATTAGCAACTGGTGAAACTGGGTAAATATTAGCAACTGGTGAGTCTGGGAGTTCTTTGTACTTTATTTAAAACATTGCTAAGTCTAAAATTACTTCAAAATACAAAGTAAACCAATAAAAATAAATTTAAAAACCTACAGTGGTCTGGGAAGGAAGTACGTTTTACAGGAATATGAATTTGCCAAAAAGATTTAGGAGAGAAAAACAAAACACGTATATTTACATTTGGGAGATCAATCAGACTAAGATAAACTTACTGAATTATACCTAATATTCATTATGAGCTAAGATACAAAAATAAAACTTTAGCGATTCACTGTGGTATTAAATTCCATCTCTCTCCCTGCTCTGCTCCTCTCCTCGCCTACCTCCATCAGGAACAATACGAAACCCTTAGAAAGAGAAAAAAGGCAATTGCTGTTCATTTTTTCTTTACCTTATATGTTCAAACTCTATGATTACCACCTTCCAGGTAGTGGGGTTATGCTCACCCTAAATCTCTTCCTGCCAGCAACTGGAAGTATAAAGATTTCAGCAAAACAAAAACAAAAACCTTTTCTATCTCTTTAAAAACTTCTGTGAAGCACTGTGGGAGCAGGAATGGAGAGTTACATAATAAAAGAACAAGGAAATACACAAAATATAAGACAGTGACAAGCCCTATGCTCTAAAATGGGAAATATGACAAAGTAGTTAAGTTATTCTAAATTGGTAGATCTGTGTAAGGTCTCTATCATGCAGCATTAAGTGGAGATCTACATATCTACATGATAAGAAGCCAGCTCTGCAAAGATCAACACAAAGAGTCTAGGTAGAGGAACAGCTAATGGAAATGACCTAGGGTAGATTATGGCCCTAGGAAAGAGAAAGGCTAAGTGGTTTAAGTAGCACTTTCCAACAGAAGTATGTGAGCCATACATGTAATTCAAAATTTTCTAGTATCTTCCTTGACTAAAGTAAAAATAAACTGGTAAACCTAATTTCAATGAAATATTTCATTTGACCTACTATATCTAAAATATTATCATACATTCTTTCTGTACTAAGTCTTTAAAATTAGGAGTACACTTTACACTCACAGCATATCTCAGTTTGGACTAGTCACATTTCAGTTATGAGATGAAACAGCCACACAAAACTAGTGATCTGCCTTGCTGGACAGCACAGGACTAGAGCATAAGGAGCAAAGGGGATGGTAATAGATGATGAGGTAGAGAGGCAGGCAGGGGAAGATCATATGCGCTTCTGTACACCAGAGGTAATGAAGTTGGATTTCATTCTCATTGAAATGAGAATGGACTGCAGTGTTTGTAACAGAGAAGAAATCAATCATATTAAATTTTAAAAAGATGACTCTAGCTGCTCTGTGCTCAATGGACTGATGGAGAGCACCAGTAGCAATGGGAAGACCAGCCAGGAGGCTGCTGCAGGACTGTAGAGGAAGATAATAGTGGCCTGGATTACAATGACAATAATGGAGGGGGAGAGAAATGGCGGATTTGGATGTTTTGAGGATAGAGTCACCAAGAATGCTTGGTGGGAGAGGGAGAAAGAGAAAAGCAGCATGGATAATGACTCCTAGAAAAAACTGAGATGTTGTTCTGGGTAGAAGAGGGAGCCCTGAGTGTAAAAAATGCATAGATGCCCCGAAACAATGTGAATTAATGTCACACCATGGGAGAGGTAATTATTTTAACAGATTTTATAACAATTCTAACTGACAAACAATTTTATGATTTATTTAATGATAAAACATTCTCTACAAAACTTGGCTTCTTACTTCCTTGGTATAAAACAATTTTCCAAGCAGAATTTTCCAAGCAGAATTAAATAAAATAGCTTCACATTTTAAATGGCAGAGAAGGTGGCCATATTTAATCACTTTAAGCTAAAGAATCTTAAAGCTATGAAAGACACTTTATAAACTAAACATCTGGTCCAATCCCATCTTACATTTGAGGAAAAGGAGGCTTAGAGCAGGTAAGTAATTTATCCAAAGTTACCCTGGAAATCAGGAAAAGTATCCAATTAAACCAAATGCACTCAGGCTGGTAACTTATCTTTCATTTCTATAAACCCACTGCCTACCATAATGGCTGAAATACTGTACAGGGCCAAAGTTTTTGTTTAATAAGTGAACAAGAATAAAAACAAAAACAGGCCTGTCTAATTCCCAATCAGATGTTCTAATCCTTCAGCAGCTCTCTTAGAAAAAAGACTTAAGATAGAAAGGTAGATGGTGGAGTTCCCATCGTGGCGCATCGGAAACGAACCCAACCAGGAACCATGAGGTTGCAGGTTCAATCCCTGGCCTTGCCGTGAGCTGTGCTGCAGGTCGCAGACATGGCTTGGATCTGGCGTGGCTGTGGCTCTGGCATAGGCCGGCAGCTGTAGCTCTGATTGGACCAGTAGCCTGGAATCTCCATATGCCGCGGGTGTGGCCCTAAAAAGCAAAAAAGAAAAAAAAAGGGGGAAAGGTAGATGGTTTAGATATTTTGACATCAACTTTAATCCAAAGAGTGCCGCAAGAAAGTTCATAACAAATCTGGATCTCATCTGAACCCATCCTGGCATGAATAATCATACGAAACTCGTAATTCGATAAATGTAACATATTGACCGAAAAGCTGGAAGACGTCTGTTTTTTCTTCATTCATAGTCTTCTATTATTTTAAATCTCAAGAAAAAATTTCTTTTCAGGTAAGCCTGAAAAAGAGCACTTAACAAAGTGCCATGGAGTAAATAGCTCAGAATGAATTCTTGTGAAATGTCAAGTACTTAAACCAATCACTCCTATGAAGATTTTTGTAGAGCCTAAAATCAGTAATACTTGATTTGGTTGAATCAACGTTAATCTCTATGTTACCAGCTACTAAAACCATAATTTTAAATTAAGTTGCTTTTGACTCAGGACGAATGCTTTTCAGCATCAGAAGAGAAATGCTTCCAGGCCTAATGTTGCATAACGTAAGATCTTTCGGCTAAAAGGCAGTTATTTAGATTTTCTGGATTAATAGCACTTTTCTTGACACTTTCCTAGTCATAATAGCAAGTCACAGAGATCAAACCGCTATAAATTTCTATCCTATTGTTAGTAATAGGGGATGCACAAGAACTATCACCTAGCATAAAATTAAAGGCCTAATCTCTGACCAGCATCTAATGTTTACACCTAAAGGGCCTCATCAGGATTACAGAGCTAAAATACAAGAGGGTTAAATTTATCACAGTCACACAGGAGCAAACCATAGCAATGCAAGGTTTGAAACACAGATCTCCTGCTCTTTGAATTTAAATAAAAAAAGGAAACACAAGAGCCTTGGCTGAACTGATGTTTGCTAAGGGACCACACCCCTCCTATCGCGGCTTTTCTAGTTCAGGGCCAGACAATAAATAAAGTACCAGCTGGAATAAGGCTTCAAACCTTTCCTTAGGTATCTGAACAACCCTGGGTCTTCAGACATAAATTTTGTAGACAGCAAATAGATCAGCTTGATTATCAGAAAATTAGCAAGCAGAGCTACACTGTTGCTGTTTTCCTTTAGTAAGGTAAAGAAAGAAAAAAAGAGAGAAAGAAAAAGAAGAAAAGCAACCAGGAGGAATTCTGATCGTGATATTTAACACTGCCTAGAACAGGGTAACTAGATTCAACAAAGGAATCACAACGACCTTACAGAACAATCCTGCTCTTGGGGATAATAGCTTTTCTTCATATTTGTAATAGAATTTAACTAAAGGAAAAAATTTTTTCTTTCTTTTCTATAAACTAAAAAGAGAACTGTCAAAAATAATTTACACTTATTTCTATTCTTTCCCCATTGGTTCAGAGAAAAGACAAAAACCAGTCTGCCTTTGTCCTACTTAGCTCTGGTATTGCCATAAAGCACAAAAGGCCTTAAGCAGCTTAAAAGTTAACCAGACTTAAACAGATCCAATATCCAAAACAGACGTTTTTATTTACAAACACTCCAAGTCTAATTAACTACTTCCCTCCACATCCTTAACTACTGGAAAAAATAGCATAGCAATTAAATGCCGTGATTCTCCAAGCTGAAAGTTTTTTCCCTCTCAATGTTTTTCCACGAACAGTAAAGACTGTAAGCCAGGTGACAGAAGAAAGGTCATCCATTGCTGTTTTAAAGGTTTATTTTTTTCTGACGCCTAAATTTAGTGAAGTAAGGGGATTTGCCCTAAAGGTACAGTTACCATATATTAAACATGTTGATTAGCTTGACAAATCTCTTTACAGAATTCCTAATGAATCTCCACGAAATCCTTACTTTACAGAAAGAAGGCTCTTCATTTAAAATAAGTACCCACTTAATTCAATGTACATTAGGCAATGTGGTTTAATATACAGAATAAAAAGGTCTTGGCTGAGAATGGTTAGGAATCTTTGGCTCTGCCTGTGCTAACCATAGGCTTTCCATATCTCTAAACTTAGAGCCCGCATGAGATGATCTTTAAAATCCTCCCCAATTCCAAAATTTGCTGAGTCCAGGCACCAAGACAGTATTCTTAATTTAAAATGGAGAAAAAAATTCTTCTTGTTTTACCTGTAATTTTCTAAGTCTTTTCTATGATATTAGCAATTTTTTGGGGGGGCGGGGCTTATTTCCCACCCACTTTACTTAGATTTGCCCAGACTACTTTTAGATCCAAATGTGAAAACAGCATATTTAATTTGTGACTTCTATGTCTGCTCACAGAAATATTGTAATGTAAAGCCCAAATTTAGCTGTGAAGTGCCAATGAGGGAAAAGGAAGCAATAGAAAAGTATACAAGCTTTAGGGATACTAAACATTTTATACAAATGAAAACGTATTTTAAACTTTTTGGTATTTGTACTTTTTCATAGCACTTTAATGCACGCTGTTTCTGACAATTTTGTACAAATTAAAAATATTTCACCCATCTTTTTCCTTATTGTAATGCAAATTTAATACAGAACTACTTTTCAAATATTTCAAGGGACAACAGGAAATTTCATTTAGAAGTTCTAATTTTCTGGGATGATGTTGACTGGTAGCAGGCTTTCCAAAAATACCTTCTAGATTATCCACCTTTGTATTGGTATCACTAAAGAATTTGTATCAAGTAGAACATGCCAGATGTTTCGCAAAGTTAATTGAATGTAGCATTTACTGTTGCTACAGAAACAAAACAGCATCTGTCAGGTCCCTGTACATAACTGAATTTAAAAGGTTGATATGAAATCAACTGGGCAGACATGAATAGCTCAAATTAAGATCAACTGTCATCTTCCAGTCATTAAGAAATTCAAGAATATAGGAGTTCCCGTAGTGGCTCAGTGGTTAACGAATCTGACCAGGAACCATGAGGTTGCAGATTCGATCCCTGGCCTTGCTCAGTGGGTTAAGGATCCGGCGTTGCTGTGAGCTGTGGTGTAGGTTGCAGGCACGGTTCGGATCCCGCGTTGCTGTGGCTATGGCGAAGGCCAGCAGCTACAGCTCCTGTTGGACCCCTAGCCTGGGAACCTCCATATGCTGTGGGTGTGGCTCTAGATAAAAGGCAAAAAGACAAAAAAAAAAAGAAAGAAAGAAAGAAAGAAAAGAAATTCAAGAGTATAACTCATAAAACTCTATCACCCAATAATGGATGAATCCCTACTTAATATCAAACATCTTCTAATAGAGCTCAGTATATACACTGGCTGTAAACATATTTGCCTTAACATTTTATTTTATTTTTTGCCTTATCCAGGGCCACACCAGCGGCATATGGAGGTTCTGAGGCTATGGGTCTAACAGGAGCTATAGCTGCTGGCCTTTGCCACAGCCACGGCAACGCCGGATCCGAGCCGCGTCTGCAACCTACACCACAGCTCACGGCAATGCCAAATCCTTAACCCACTTAGCGATACCAGGGATGGAACCTGCAACCTCATGGTTCCTAGTAGGATTCGTTAACCACTGAGCCCCAAAGGGAACTCCATTGCACAGATGTTAATTTATAAATATTGCCCAGATGTTACAATACTTTGGTGGGTTAGTAGGTTTTCCCCAAATCTTTACCCTGTGCTCTAATCAGTCTGAGGCACATATGAGGATGAAAGGCTTAATGCTCTAGAGAGTACTAACTAGAGAACTAACTTCCTTACAGAATAGAAGAAAACATTTATAAATCCAAAAATGAAAAAAAAAAAAAAAGGAAGGGGGGTTGGATAGGAAAGAGAGGCAAGAGGAAACAATTCTAATGCCAGAAATAAGATTAAATGTCTTTTTATAACGTAAAAAGTGAATTAGGAATCTTTATCTTAAAAGGTGTGCAATTAATGGGAAAGCCAATAGATAATGTATTAAAGAGGATTGTGACATGCAAATTATTTGAGTGAATCACATTTGCTAAGAGGGAAACAAGCAAAAGGTGAGGGAAACAAGCAAAAGGTGAAGCAAAAGTGGGCTCTGCTTAATTTTCTCAAGTGTAGAATATTATCCATTACCTAGACAGAAATCATGTGAGGCCTGAGGCTAGCTAACTTTAATCAGAAAGGTACTATGCAGCCATTTTGTATACCTGGACCCGAAGTGGCAAATATTCTTCACAGAGATCATCCCACAGCTCCAGCAGGTCTGAAATCTCCAAGGGATAAGTCACAGGTGTCTTGTAAAGGGGTTTCAAAGACCTGTTAAGGAAACCAGAACTAACTCCATCTGTCATGACATGGCCGGGCCTGGCTCCAGGTGGGCTGGATTTCACTGGAATAGGAAGCTTGCTTCCTCGGGGGCTCTGGATGGGCTTATAATCAAGACCTTTAATCATGCTAAGAACTAGCTCCAGCTTGGGGTTACACATATGCTGTGAAGCCTGTTCCTCTGAACAACAGTCACACTTTACAAGTTCCTTTGCACTTCTCTCAGGTTCTTCATCCTTTTGTTGTGGAGGACTAGCCTGGACACTTGCATCCAAAGATTCCACAGAGGATCCCGGTGTCTCTTCCTCCATGCTTTCTCCATCTGGCAGAACTTTAGTACTTGGTAAATCCTGTGGCCCAACTTCAGACAACGCTGGTTCTTCAGTGCAAATGCTGGTGGACCACCTGGTAGAAGGGCCACACGAGATACTTTTGGCCACCTTTCGAGGCACCTTGCAAATGGCTTCATAGTCAGAATCCGCAACCCGCAAAGCTGCGCAGCCACGGCATCTCCTGGGTCGGTTACCAGCGCCTTCCGGAGCATGACAGCTGTGTAGCTCCTGAATCTGATCCTCATTTTCTACCCAGCACTCAAACCCTGAATAGGCAAAGTCTTCCTGGAGCAGCGCAGAGTATCTCACATCGGGTAAGCCGGAAATGTCAACAGTTCCATTCCCCGCCTTGGTCTCCGCGCCAGAGTCATCGTTATTCTTCCGATACATGCTCGCAATGCAGAATTTGAGGCGGTCCTTCTCCAGCAGCAGCTTCTGCAAGCGCTCAATAGAAAGGGCTTCGATCCGGGCAATGACGGTGTCGAATCTATAGATCCGGTCAAGCATGAAAGCACACTTGCTGCAAGCAAACTCAGCTTTGCCATCGCGAGAGACATCCTTGCCTAGGACGTGCGACAACAGAACTTGGAGGTTGAGCTTGGATGCTGTATGGAAGATCCAGCGCCTCTGGTTTCCGCACAGCTCCCGGGCACAGATCCTGCAAATCTCCTTCATCTTCCCTTCCGCGGTTGACAAGTTTCCCTGAGGCGACTGCTGCTCGGTGATCACTCAGTGGCGTTTGGTTGCGTTCTGTCTCCCACCTCGGTGGCCCCTGGCCGTCATGGCACAGCCTGGCGGGGTCCCCACTCTGCAGGGGCGCTCCTCTGTCACCCACGCGCGGGCTCTGGGTACCAGAGTGGTCAGCCCCGCCCCTCGGTGGGGGGGGGGGGACGAGGAAACGCTTCAAGGGGATGCTGAGTGACAGCAGCGCAGGCCGCGCGCGGAACCAGCCATACCTCCTTCAGCTGTCTCTCCCGCCAGCCACGGTGTCCTCAACGTCCTCCCTTTTAAGCGGATTTGGTTCACGATACACAGACTGCCGCCCGCCGCTGACGCAAAAGCTCAGAGATTGAGGATCAGATTTCAAGATGGCGCCAGCCGCTCGGCGCCGGCGGCCACCCGCAAAGTCCTCTGGGAACTGTAGTCCGAGAAGCCCGCTCTTCGCTCTGCGCATGCGGGGCGGTGAGTGCGGGCCCCTAGCCTGCAAACCAGTCACTGCTCCTCGCAGTAGAGCGCAGACGTGGCCTGCTTGGGTACGGCGGCGGAGAGCAGGACAGATGCCGTCCACTGTCAGGCCACTGTCATCTGCTAAAATTTCACTCAAAAAGCGCACCAGTTCCCTCGCGGGTCCTCGCGCCCGCTCCTGCGGGATGTCCCGAGGTTCTCCGTGGGGAGGAGTAATCTGAATCCCCTCCCCCTCACTCCACGGGTACTGCCACGTACTCTGGATGGAGCAGCCTGGCAGCACCACTAGGTACCGCTGCGCGCCGCCTCCCTCCCGCCTGCTGCCCCACCTCCTCTCCCTACCCAGTTTGGTGCCTGGGTTAAAAGGCCCTGGGGCTTCAGCAGCGGCGAAGAAGAAGGGGTTGATAAACCGGAGGGAGCAGGTAGGGCGGATTTTAGGAGGCTCAGTTCAGCCTCTCCCTGTCGGGAGTATCTAGAAAAGAGGACACGTGTTTCTCCCCTAGTGATCTTGCGGTTGAGTTTAGCCTCCTGGATGATCTGCCCTTTTTTAGAAAAGAAACAGCACAAAGCAGTCACCCAAGAAAGTCCAACAAAACCACATAAATGCAGCTGGTTAACAGAGATTTTGAAGATAATAGAAGAGAAAATGAGCTTTTTCAAGAATGTAGACATCTGAGGGTAGATTCCCATCACTAAGTCCTCTTTCAGGTTCAGGTAGACTGCAGGCCTTATTTTAGGGGTGGGGAGGGGAGACAAACACTAGAACAAAAGGCTTTTTTATTTGAGCAAGCGTTCCTAGTGTCAGCGAGTCCTGCTGTCTGTAGAAGTGGGGCTGAGAATTTCACTGACTTCACTTAGTATCCTGTCTTATTCAGCATCATCCAGTAGTAAGTCACTCACCCTTGGGTGTAGAATTTGGAATGCACGCAAAGAATGGAGGGAAACTGAAACTCTATACAAGTGTAATTGAGGTGTCAACCTCCACTTATAGTAAAGAACTCTCCCTGGCTTGAGAGGTATCCAGCTTCCAGATGGAAGGGAAAACAGTCCCAAGTAATCATTTTCCCAGAGCAGAGCATTTCCCAGTTACAATAACCCTAGATTTCACTAACTTGACCTTGTGAGATTGTAAGGCCAGCAACAGTTTAAGTATTTCTGAACCTGATTTCCAGGCCAGAGCCAGCGCTCCTAAATCTGGAGACATTCAGATACTTTCTTTTCGACTTTTTTTTTTTTTTAGGGCCACACCTGCAGCATATGGAGGTTCCCAGGCTAGGGGTCAAATGGGAGGTACAGCTGCCGGCCTATGCCACAGGCACACCAACCGATATCTGGGCCGCATCTGTGTTCTACACCACAGCTCACAGCAACGCTGGATCCTTAACCGACTGAGAGAGGCCAGGGATTGAACCTGCAACCTCATGGTTCCTTGTCAGATTTGTTTCTGCTGCACCACGACAGTACCTCCTCAGATACTGTCAATGAAAGCTCATAATAAACCCCCAAAATTTCTTACTGAGGATTAAATGAGATGATTTGGGGGAAGTGCTTTAATGGAATTTGGTTCACCAAATAATAGCTAATATTATTTTAATATAATACTGGGACTTTTAAAGTTTGATGGGGGCTGTGCACATATAAGTTTTATTGCTCTTATTTAATCATCAAAACATCACCTTATTAGCTCCATCATGACAGATAAGGGCAGTCTTTAGAGCTTTGGGTTTAGTAGGGTACAGAATTTTGCATCTGTGATTTCACCTAAATATGCAGTTCTGGCCCCAAAACCAAGAATGTAAAATAGAGTTCCAAGTAAAACTCACTACAGGTGCATTTTTGCCTATCTCTAGATAAATGAGCTTCAAAATTAGAAGAAATTAAGTAATAATCTTTGGAATTTATAGTGATCTATAGAGAGGCAAAGAGCTTCTGGCCTGCCAGGTCACTACCCTGCCCTACCCTAAGTATTGCCCTAAAGAACAGCAATGACTCAAAAGACCAAAATCTGCAAATTAAGACATTAATCAAGGCCTCATCGTTGATTGTTAATGCAAGCCACATTTTCCCATTGGGGAAAATGCTAATGAAACAAAGTAATTACTGAAATAAGGTGCTCTTCAGAAGCAAACTCTAAACAATACTTTGCAGTATTCCCTATTCCTTAATAAGATTTTACATCTGACTTGCAGCCTCTAAACTTTAATGACAGTATATAGCTAGTTGACATACAAGTCAGTACAAACGGAGAAAAGGCAATTTACCGTTGAAGAATATGTTTTTTCAATGGTAAAGATCAACATACTGAAAGAGAGCTATATATATCTAGGCTTCCAACAGCAGATAGGAATAAATTACTCAACAATCAAAAAATCTGAAGAAAGTACTCTTCACTCCCAGAGAAGTACTAGTATAGTACTAGTATCTCAAAACAGATAGTAGAGTACTAGAACTACTCCTAAAGTGATCGTTTGGTATTATAAAAGATCATTTCTGTATAGATAGCAAAACTTGAAAAGAAAAATTAAAAAATGAAAGAAGAAAAATTATATAGTAACAGTTCAGCACTTAATGATCCTTATCTTGCTCAAGATTTTGTATTTAGTTAACACTGGCTACCTACGGGGAGGCAAGCAAAATAGGGAGCTGAACAGGAATATTTACTTTTATTTTATATATCATGTATCATTTGAATTTGGGGCATGAATATATATTCATATATTATTTTTCAAATGTTTTAAGGTTAGGAGATATTCTATAGATAAAACGAAGAATTGTGCCAGTTTAAGACAGAGTCTGAGTGGTAAATCTTGAACCTTAAATGAGAATTTTTATAAAATGTGATATATATATATATTATATATGTGGACAACTTATATAAACAAAGGTTCACAGGGATATACAAGTTATTAAATAGTGATTATGTCTCAAAAGTAGGATAAAGTATACCCATTTTCTTCTTCATTTGTATTCTATCATTTTCTATAAGCATGTATGGATTTGTGATAAAAAATATTACTAAGAAAAAGGCAGGATAAACACATTTTCATATGTTCACATATATAATATTAACCACCAATAAAAATGAATTCTGATACCCACACATGAATGGATCTCAAAAGTGCCTTACGTGAAATAAGCCATATCACTACATTCTGTGTGATTTTATTTAAGTCTAACAATTTCTATAGTGATAGAAATTCCAAAAGTGGTTATGGGGGGTGAAATAAGGTGAGAATTGGTTACAAGGGGGCACAAAGGAACTTTCTGGAGTGATTAAAACGTTCTATTGTTTTGGGTGATGGTTACATGGATGTGTACAATTTTAAAGCTCATTGAACTGAATGCTTTATCTGCAGATTTTATGTGTTAGTATAGTTCAATTTTAAAAAGATTAAAAGGTGTGAATAACTATAAAAATATGTATTACCCATGAAGTTTAATCTGAGGGATTAAAGTAACCCTCATTCTAGCATAAGAATAGCTTTGAAAATTAGGAAGATAAAAATATAGCCCAGAAGAAATTCTATGAAATGTTCAATTGTGACTTTAAATTTTCATAGTTCCTATCCAAAGAGCTTTGGAAAATATTATTTTATATACATATACACATCACACATTTATAATTGAAGCAAAACATTGTTAAGGTGAGATATAAGGCTTTTGTGATGATTTAGAACAAGATAAATACTTCTAAAACTTATCAGAAGTACATAATAAAGGAAAATTTTACTGAGAAGAGGTTTCATATTATGATAACCTATAATGAATTAAACAATGATTAATTTTATAAATGTGCAGTTTGCCTTCAAAATGAATTTTTTTAACTTAATGAATTTTATTTCAATTATAGGTGTACAAAAATCATTACAAGTCAATTTGATAGATTCAAAATGGGTTGATAAGTGCATTCATAAGCACATATTTGCTATCTGTCCTAAATCAAATCACTTATATCTGGCCCTTAATTTCCTGACCTACAAAATAAAACACAATGAGTTTAAACAGTGGGCTTTAACTTTGGGCATGCTTCAGAATCACCTGGAGGGTTTGTTAAAGATTTAACAAGTTTTAATTCAGTTGTTCTGAGAAGGGGCCCAAGAATTTGCATTGCTAGCAAATTCCTGGGTCATGCAGCTGTTGCTGAGAACCACACTTTGAAAGCTACTGAATTAGAACTCTCTTAAGCTGTATTCAGACAAATCTTGTCAAAAGATCAAAGTTCTGCAGATAAATGGGAAAACCCATTAATAAAGAATTACATTCAAAATTGCTGAATTTAGAGAACTATCTGCCCATTTGGAACAAGATTCCTAAGTATTACTATAGTGGGGATCTTTTGCACTATCTCTATTTTGATTTCTAGATTTGGGGGCCTGGGAAGATTCTCTTAAAGTCATAGCTACTTTTGTACTCACTATGTTGTTGTGTTTCTAAGACCTAATTCTGGGCTGGAAGGGAATTTCCAAGAGGTGGAAAATCCCCATGTCCCAAACCAGTTGTATTAGGTTTCATTACCCTAGTTATGGCAGTGGAAATAGCTGTTCTAATTACTAAAAACTATGCCAAAAAAAAAAAAAGTGATTCTGGCAGAGAAGCTAAAGCAAATGAGGAAATATAAGAATGTGAAAAGTAAAGGCAGTTAGGCTTTATGGTAACACCATAAGCAGGTGCATGATTTCCTCTGCTGGCTGGAAACCTTTAAGAAGCCAGAAACAATCATGCCTTGCATTAATAACAATATTACAAAACACTTTTTTTTTTTGGTCTTTTTGCCTTTTTATCGTGGCATATGGAGGTTCCCAGGCTAGGGGTCTAACAGGAGCTGTAGCTGTCAGCCTTTCCCACAGCCACAGCAACACGGGATCCGAGCCGCGCCTGCAACCTTCACCACAGCTCACGGCAACGCCGGATCCTTAATCCACTGAGCAAGGCCGGGGATCGAACCCGCAACCTCATAGTTCTTAGTCGGATTCGTTAACCACTGAGCCACTACGGGAACTCCACAAAACACTTGTTTTAAAACCAGATTTCCTATTCAAGTACAGATTGCAGTAATATGGTTATCAGCTCAATTAATCTTAAAACAGTAAACATTTGAATCTCTCAAGTTGTTAGTAAATATCCATAGCTAATTAAATAAATTCCAAAATATTTGTTAAATCACATAAGACACGACACCATAAAACTCCTAATAGAGAACACAAGCAAATCATTCTCTGACCTAAATCATACAAATGTTTTGTTAAGTCAGTCTCCCAAGACAATAGAGATAAAAATAATCAAAATTACAAGCTTTTGCACAGCAAAGGATACCATAAAAAAATGAGAAGACAACTTATGGAATGGGAGAAAATATCTTTAAACAATGCAACCAACAAGGCTTAACCTCTAAAATATACAAAGAACTCATACACCTCAACAACAAAAAAACAACCCATTCAAAAATAGGTAGAAGACCTAAACAGATATTTCTCCAAAGAAGATATACAGATGGCCAGTAGGCACTGAAAAAATACTCAACATCACTAATTATTAGAGAAATGCAAATCAAAACTACAATGAGGTACCACCTCACACAGGTCAAAATGGCCATCATTTAAAAGTCTACAAATAATAAATGCTGGAGAGGGTGTGAAGAAAAAGTAACCCTTCTATATTGTTGGTGGGAATATAAGTTGGTACAACCACTATAGAAAACAGTATGCAGGTTCCTCAGAATTACCGTATGATCCAGCAGTCCCACTGTTGCATGTATCTTTTTGGTAGCAGCACTATTCACAATAGCCAAGACATGGAAACCACCCAAATGTCTATTAACAGATGAATGGATTAAGAATATATGGTGTGTGCATATATATATATATATGTATATATATATATATGTGTGTGTGTGTGTGTGTGTGTGTGTGTGTATACACACACACATATATATACCACTCAGCCATAAAAAACCAAAATACATCCCATTTGCAGCAACATGGATGCAACTAGAAATTATCATCACACTGAGTGAAATAAGAAAGAGAAAGACAAATGCCACATGATATCACTTATATGTGGAATCTAAAATATGGCACAAATGAACCTATCTACAAAACAGAAACAGATTCACAGACATAGAGAACAGACTTGTGGTTGCCAAGGGGGAGGGGAGGAAGAAGGATGGACTGGGAGTTTGAGATTAGTAGGTGAAACTATTACATTTAGAAAGGATAAACAGAGTTCCCATTGTGGTGCAGTGGGTTAAGAATCCGAGAGCAGCAGCTTGGGTTGCTATGGAGGCTCAGGTTCAATTACTGGCCTGGTGCAGTGGGATAAAGGATCCAGTACTGCCACAGCGGTGCCACAGGTCACAGCTACAGCTCGGATTCAGTCCCTGGCCTGGAAACTCCCATATGCTGTGGGTAAGGCCATTAAAAATATACACGTATAGGAGTTTTGGTCATGGCTCAGTGGTTAACAAACCGACTGGTATCCATGAGGAAGAAGGTTCAGTCCCTGGCCTTGCTCAGTGGGTTAAGGATCCAGTATTGCTGTGAGCTGTGGCGTAGGTCGCAGACACGGCTCGGATCTGACATTGCTGTGGCTGTGGCATTGCCAGCAGCTGCAGCTCCGATTTGACCCCTAGCCTGGGAACCTCCATAGCCACAAGTGAAGTCCTAAAAAGACAAAATATAACTTAGGCTATGTATATAACTCAAATGGACAAACAACAAGGTTCTACTGTACAGCACAGGGAACTCTACCCAGTCCCCTGGGGTAGACCATGATGGTAAAAACTATAAAAAAGAATACATATGTGTGTCACTTTGCTGTACAGCAGAAAGCAGCACAACACTAAATTAACGGTACTTTTATAAAAATTTTTTTAAAAACAAAACAGAAAACCCCAAAATATTTGTTAAATCAACCAATGAGAAAGAATTTATGCAATCTCAGTATTTTTTCCCTCTGTCTTCAGGGGGCTTTTAGTTTAGCTGAAGGGGAGAGAATGTACATGCTTCAGTTAGAACAACTGGTTGGCAAACTAAATGATTCTGACAATGCCAATGTAAATGGAGAAAAAAGTTGAGGTAAATATGAGCTGATACAGGTGAAGGAGGCAAGAATGGGACTGGAGATGAATCTTAGGATGGAGAAAACAAAGATAAGGATTCCAGCAGAAGAAAATAATATTAGAAGTTGGGTTAAATATGGTGCTAACCTATAGGGAAAGGTAATGGGATGTATGAATGCCAGATTCATCCTATTCTATACATCTATACATATACTCTGTACATCTCAAAACTGTTCATTCAAAGAACATGTATAAAGGGCCAAGTGAAAGTCAGACACTGTGCTCTGGAGGCTTTGGCAACTAGAATCTGGTTAATGTTTGAGAAAGACAAAAGAATTTGGACTTAATGTCATGAATTTGGACAGAGAATGGCATGATGAAAAGTAAGTCGGGAAAATTAGGCAGCAGGGTAGCTTGGAATTTCAGGGACAGGTTTTGGGATAGTTACAGGAAGTCCTGTTAAAAATCCGCTGCCATTATTCATATGTGGGATAATAAAGGTCTCGTATAAACATGGAAAGAAAGTGGCAAATGTGAGGGTCAGTTTGAAGGAATGAACAGCAGGACTTGACAATGTACATGCAGAGAGGATGACGGGGAAAAAAGGTTAAAATGGAGAAAAAAATTTTCTTCTGGAAGACGGGTAGAAAAAAACTCTAAACAAGCGTGGGGGTTGAAGATTCCACTTGCAAAATGATAGTTTAAAATTTGATTAGGGACATGCCAAGCTTAGGTGACTGAGAAAAAAAACTAAGTTGAGCTCTTCCACAATGGAAACACAGGTGAGAGGGGGACAGAGTTTCAAAAATGAGGGGGGTGGTTAACACTGTCGATATCTAGAAAACGATCAGGAGAGATGAGGAGAGACATCCCATTTTCTACAACAGGATAGACTTGTAAACTAAGCAGTTGTTACCTTCAACTCCTCAGACTCCTTCCCTATCAAACCAAATGCTAAATTCTTTTGACCCTACTTCTGAACATCTCTCGTGTTCAGAAATGTTGTTTCACATTTTCCCTATACTGTCCTTTTCAGGTTCGTAAAACCTGAAACTTGAACTAGGCCACACAGCCTCTAATCATTCTGCATACTATTTACAGAACATTCACAGTAAAGTTCCCTAACTGTCCAATACTTATAGCGTGAAGGTCAAATCCCTTTCAGCTCATCTTACATTCTAACCAAATGATAATGGGATAAATAATCAATCAATCAATCAATAAAATTATTTATGTGTGTGTGTTTTTAGGGCTGCACCCACAGCATATGGAGGTTCCCAGGCTAGGGGTCGAATTGGAGCTGCAGCTGCCGGCCTACACCACAGCCACAGCAACGTGGGATCTGAGCCACATCTGTAATCTACACTGCAGCTCACAGCAATGCTGGGTCCTTAACCCACTGAGTGAGGCCAGGGATTGAACCTGTGTCCTCCCTGGATACTAGGTGGGTTTGTGATCACTGAGCCACAATGGGAACTCCCAGACAGGGTAAATTTTTAGATATAGCTATGTTGTGTTACCTGCATATCCTGACCCCTTCCCTTTCCTAGTCTTTGGTGAAGCCCTTAATATTCTCTTGGGACTTTCTGCAGAGCAAAGAGCAGAGACTAAAGTCAAATGCATTTCCTGACTTTGATAAAATTCTAAACCCACTGAGAAGATTAAGCCAGGTGCAGAAAAGGAGAGAGAGAAATGTCTTCAAGGTCAACAAAAGAGGAGAGGGTGAGATTTCACCCAAATTGGGAAGAGACTGGGGGTCAGAGAGTAACAAGGACCCACCTCCATTATCAGTGCTCTGGGGAGGCAGCAGGACCTCGGGGAGAAGGCACTGGGTGACCTGGAAAAGCTAGACTCTAGGCCAGGAGGCTCCATAAGAGTCCAATGTAGCAAGCAGTTAGGATTGGTAGAACCATGTGTGCTAGGGCAGGGGTGCTTCAGTAGTGGACCAATGATCAGAGTGGTCTCCTTGATGCTTTGACACCTGATAAAGCCTAGGGAGCTTCATTTCCCCTAACTGAGAAAGTGGGGAGGAGGCAGTACCAAAAGAATGGAATTTAATTTCTCACTAGCTTGATTAGAATAGGGACTCAGGGTAGAATTAAATTGTTTTAAAGTAAATGTGAAAAAAATTTAAAAAAAAAGAAAGTCAAAGTGATATTTCCTGCATAACCAAGTTCATGAATTCAAAGTTAGAGTCATACTCACTATGAATCGTTTGTAGCTGTTCAATGAAGGACAGTCCTAGGCCCTTTTCACCTCTTCCTTTTAATTCTATTTTAATATCATCTCATCCTTTTCTATCTTTATGCCAGTAACTTCCAATTTATATCTGTTATATTGTGATTTATAATAAAAATATATATTTGGTTTGTCCCCTTTTTGGAACAGAGCTCCTAAAACTCTTGGAATTTCCTAAGTAAGGCATATTTTGTTATGTTAATGAGGTGACTTTTGGAATGCCACTAGGTCACCCCAGGGCGGACATTAGTTGTCAGAGGAACGGACCACGTGATTATAGGGTAGGAACTTTCAGTTCCACCCCAACCTCCAGGAGAGAAAAAGGACTGGAGGTTGAGACAGTTACTGATGACTGATGATTTGATCAATCATGCTTCTGTAATGAAGCCTCCATAAACCCAAGAAGACTTGCGTTTATGGAGAGATGCTGGGTTGGTGAACACATGGAAATTCAGAGACGGTACTCTGGCTGGTGAGGGCATGGAAGCTCCACACCTCTTCCCACATACCTTACCCTGTGCATATTTCTCATTTTGCTGTTCCTGGGGTATATTCTCATACTATAAACCTGTGGTCCAAGTAAAATGTTTCTCTTAGTTCTGTGAGCTGCTCTAGGTAATTAATTGAACCCAAGGAGGGGGCTGTGTGAACCTCTAATTTATAGCCACTCACCTAGAAATACACCTAACAATCTGGACTTGCGACTGGTGTCTGAAGTCCAAAGCTCAAGGAGGGGGTTGTTGGAACCTCCGGTCTATTGCTGGTCAGAAGCACAGATGATAATCTGGGATCGGGATTGCTGTCTCAAATCCAGGGTGGGATAGAGGGAGAGGGAGAAGGGTGTGGAGGCAGTCTTGTCAGACTGCCGTGGGCTCTGATGCTATCTCCAGGTAGATAGCATCACAACTGGGTTGAATTCTTGGATACTCTATGGTGTCCGAGAATTGCTCATGTTGTATGGGAAGTGCCTCTGCTCTCAACACATATTGGAATTGATGATCAGAACCATTAGAAGAATATCTTTGTCCCAGAATTCTCCTCTGAGTTCAACTCTGAAATGACCAACTACCTATTTGTATCTGTATCTGTATGTGTTAGAGACGTCTCAAAACTAACCCAGGAAAGACTGAACTTTCTTTTTTTAAGCCTGGCCCACAAAACTCCGAAGTTCCAGGCCAGGGATCAAACCACACCAGAGCTGTAACAGCAGTGACCAGAGCCACATCAGATCTTTAACCCACTGAGTCACGAGAGAACTCTATGACTGAACTCTTTGTTTTTTTGTTAATATATAATCATTGCAGACAGTCATGGGCATTTTTTTTCCTTTTTTCTTTTGTCTTTTTAGGGCCAAACCCATGGCATATGGAGGTTCCCAGGCCATGAGCTGAATCAGAGCTGTAGCTGCCAGCCTACACCACAGCTACAGCAACTCGGGATCCAAGCTGCATCTGCAGTCTATACCACAGCTCATGGCAATGCCAGATCCTTAACCCACCAAGCAAGGCCAGGCATTGAACCCGAGTCCTCATGGATACTAGTGAGGTTTATTAACCACTGAGCCATGAAGGGAACTCCAAGACTGACCTCTTGATTGCTGTCTTCCCCTTACCTATAGTGCCTCCCTCTCCTTCCTTCTAATTCTCTATTAAGGTCAGGAACTGTGGATTGTTGGCTAAATTCAATCCCCATTTTTTTTTTTGTAAATATAGTTTTATTGGAACACAGCCACGCCAACTCCTTTACATATTGTGTATGACTGTTTTTGTGCTACAACAGCAGATACCTTATGGCCTGCAAAGTCTAAATTATTTATTATCTGGCCTTTAACAGAAAAAACTTGCCAATCCTTGCTTTTTTTTTCAATGTACTTATCATAATTTACAATTATTTGTTTGATTGATTATATGGTTATTTATCTATGTCCCTTCTTAGACTATAAACTCCCTGGAGTTCCCGCCATGGCTCAGCAGGTTGAGAATGCAACTAGTATCCATGAGGATGCGGGTTTGATCCCTGACCTCGCTCAATGGATTAAAGGATCAGGCATTACCATGAGCTGTGGTGTAGGTCACAGATGCGGCTTGGATCAGGCATTGCTGTGACTGTGGCATAGGCTAGGATTTGATCCCTTGCCTGGGAAACAGTCATTGAATGGAATATATAAATGAATGGCTTATTCTATCTTAAAATTTTTATTTTGCTCTTTTGCCTTAGCACAAAACTTCCATTCTTGGTTACCCTCTAATGACCTCCTATCTTAAGGAATTAGAGTTCCATAATAGTACTTTCAACTTTTTTCTCTTCTACTTGCTCCTCCTCCTTCCAGATTAATCTTTCTAAAACAGATTTCAGAAATTTCCTGCATAGTAAGCTGAAGATCTAATGATTTACCAATATTCATAAACTTCTTAATCTGCCATCTAAAGCCCTCTGACTCTAGCTTCGCCCTATATTTCTAGCCTAAACTCGCTGTCTTCCTGCATATACTCACTATGCCAGTTACCGCTTCCTTACCCTGATGTCCCTACCTCTCTCCTGTCTGCTTGTAATGTTCTTTCCTAGTCCTCCCACCTCTATGTCAAAATCCCATCCAGCCTTCAAGTATGTCCTTTAAGCTGCCTTTCTTAATCCCCTCAAAAGACGTCTTTCTCTTCCTTGAACTTCCAAAGCACTTTTTTGTGCCTACAGTAATTTGTAGGTCATTTCTCCATACTGCCTATTCCCTTTCAGCTGGTTAAGCGCTTTATGAAGAGGTCTGTGCTTCACTCATGTTCTCTTCTTGTTAGAACAGTTTGTTTCTAGATTTAAGTAAATAATCACTGAATGAATAGACTGATGCCTATTATCACCTCTTAATAAAATCCTGCTTATTCCTTACAGACCAGAATCTTCACTGCCCATCCCAGTCCATGATTTTTTCCTTTCTCTCCCACCTTGTATTTTTGTTTCCATCAGAGACTTTCTTAAATTCCAATTAGATTGTGATCTCTAGAAACCTTACAGGTCTTTGCGTTCTTCTTCCCTCACCTTACAGTGTCCTGTGCCTTGTACAAGCTAGGTCCTCCCTCATTTTCCACTTCCTTTGCTGCTCCCACACAACTGTCTAGGACATGTAACCAATGAAAGTTATGTCTCAGAGTCAGTAGTGTTTACTGAGGCTTTGCAAATGAACCCCCAGCTTCAATGTGCATCAGCTTAAGAAGAGGATACTAAGAATCCTCTCTAAAAAAAATCTTACATGAAGTTGACTGGAGAAGCCTGAGCTACTAATCCTGGCAATGTTTTCAGTCTCTGCCTTGAGCCTTTAGAGCACATTCTTGCCTTAACCTTCATGTCAGATTTCTCCATGGTAACACTGGATGGAACCAGCTGGCTATTTTAGGAAATCTGCCTCACTGCATGCAGTGATATTTACATTAGGTTCCAAATAAGGCCTAAGTGCAAAGACTTAAATGTCTGCTGCTTTGTGTGAGTAGGAAGTCCTGAGGGCTTAATGGATGCCTCTCCTTAATTCTGTCATCCTGTTTCATTTTTTAAGCCAACTACAGTATAGCTACACGTTGATAAATACTGCTTGTATAATACTTGGTGGGGGGGGGGGATGCAGAGAAAAAAAGGAAAGAAACAAAATCAGAATTCCTCCAGACATTCCTTTGCAACTGCATCATCTCCCTCGCTTTCACACTCTCCAGGGCTGGTTTCATTTAACAGGTTCTTTGATATAAAGCTTCCACAATTCTGTAGATGGGAATAATATCAATAATGGGAATGACTGCCAGCTTTTCCCTGCAACTTTGTGGATAGCAAGGAAGAGAAAACCGCTTTGTAAATTGCACTTTATAGTATTTTCTGATTCCCTGGTAACGCAGACAAGTTGCTGCAGCATGACAGCTCCATCAAAAAGCTCCCGAGCCCTCTGATCACAACCTCATGCTGTTGATCTGAATGGACGTGGAGAACTGAAAACAAACATGGAGTGTCGTCAATCCGTGGCATGTCAAGCCTATGGCATTTTTTTTGTTGTTGTTCTATGAAGTTAACTATGTAATGGGAATTTCTAAGTATCTACCAATACACTCCAGCTAAAATGGATGCTGTACAATGTTTTGGTAGAATGGAAAAGGAAAACAGCTAGAGGGGTAGAAAAATCAAATCAAATTAGTGTTTATCAAAACTATTTCTCTTACTTGAAGGAGAGAAAGGCCCCGAGGTAAAACTTCCTGTACTCAGAGATTACATCCCAGTCCAGGCTTTTATACTGGGATCAATAAGAAGTATTTATCTATGGGACGTGGGGTAAGATAAGTGTTTTTCATTTGGACAACTCAAACCTAGAAGTTCAAGATCTATGAGCTCTCTTTCTTCTAAGCCCCGCTGTGGTATCCGCAATTGTGAGGGGCTGAGGGGAGATGGAAGAAGTGAATCGGTCTTCATGGATCTTTTTTGCCTTTTAGGGCCGCACCCGCACCTTATGGAGGTTCCAGGCTAGGGGTCAAATTGGAGCCACAGCTGCCAGCCTATACCACAGCCACAGCAACGCGGGATCCAAGCTGAGTCTGTAACTTACACCACAGCTCAGGGCAATGCCAGATCCTTAACCCACTGAGTGAGGCCAGGGAGAGAACCACATCTTCAGGGATCCTAGTTGGGTTCATGAACTGCTGAGCCACAAAGGGAACTCCATGAATCAGGCTTCAAAATTCAAGCTCCTTCATTCCCTAACAGCCATAAGGGGTTTCAGGGATGGCTTTGCTGGAGATGAGGGAATTCTTCAGCCTTTGTGGAGCAGACTGAGAAAGTGAACTTAGAAAACTGAACTTGTGCCTTCCACATTAAAGAGGTGTAGCTCCTGTGGTGAGAAGTGGCATGACAGACATGGGTTTGAGTATAATACAGTAGAACTAGGATGCTGCTACTGTTAGCAGACAAGGATAACACCCACAGCAAAGAGCTTTCACTGTCAAATATAGCAAGAGTTGTCACACAGTACTGTATAGACAAAGGGCTTGAATTGGTTTTATACTATTCTTTACCTTTATTTTATAGAATGGGCTAGTTGAAAGCAGTTAAGAGCTGTGTCAAACCATGATTTGCTATCTCAAGAGGCAATATCAAGGGAGTTCCCATCACGGCTCAGTGGTAACTAACCTGACTAGTATCCATGAAGATGCCAGTTCGATCCCTGGCCTCGCTTAGTGGGTTAAGGATCCAGTGTTGCTGCAAGCTGTGGTGTAGGTCACAGA